>OY744515.1:77997570-78385070 GCA_963556195.1 Sepiola atlantica
CTTCATTTTTTCTGCTCTCAGTCAGTGTAGGAGAACTTTTTCTAGAATGGGGTTATTTTTATTTTTGTTCCAATCCAGAGTGTATTTTGTGGGAATGGATCTTCTCCACATTAAAAACCGACATTGTGTCTAATTCTACCCTCGTGAAGAGGCAAGTAGATAAGAACTCTTCTTGCCTATAGTTAGTTTGATTAGTCATGTGACATGGTGAGGGGTGTTTGAGAGAGATTTCTGACATGGAAAATCAGTATTACATTGACTAAAGGATGTAAAATTTTAATTTCTAAACCAAATCTAGTTAAGGAAATAGTCCCAGTTTCAAAATCTAATCCTCGTTAGGGAATGGACCTGCAGTGTTAAGTAAGTTATAATAAAATATATTTTTAAAGACAAAAATGTCTTTGTCATGTTTTTATGCAAGCATCTATTCCATATTGTTTGCTCACAGCCTGTCCGACACAACACAACGAAGGGGATGTCCATGGATTAAGACAACGTTTTCTTGAGCCAAAGCAGAGAGAAATGGCCAACTGGATACTTACTTAAGTTCTCAACTAGTTGCGTCAATACCAATATTTTGTGAATCTTTAAACTCAGTGTGGACATAAAATTACTGACTATAGTCAAAAGTAAACTCATAGTTAGGAAAATGGATCGAATAAATAATATAATATTATTTCTTGATGACTGAAATTAAAAATAAAATCACAGTGTTTAGGTCATTTAAAAACATTGAGGAATTGTGACATAGTTTCGGTTACAGACAAGCACATAATTTCCATTATGATAATATATATACTAGTAGGGCCCCGTGGAAATTCAACAGTGCTTTCTACATCAATCTGTATAATTTACTGTTACTAATAATATTTTTTTTAATGATGAATGTCTGTCAGGGTCAATACTACAGGGTGGGCCAAAATAAGGGTCCTATCTTTAAATTTGAATAACTTGAATTTGAATAACTTCCACAAAATAAAAGTTAAACTCACCAAACTTTATGTGTGTGTAGACTGACCCTTCCGAGATTTTTTGAAATAAACAAAATAAATTTTAGCCGAAAAACACTTCTTAAAACTTACAAAAACTAAAGTATTGTTTTTTACACTGTTTTGAGTGTTTTAAGCAAAAATAATGTTTTCTAAATGAGGGTACGTTCCTTAGGGCTAATACGGCTCATGCTTGCTTCGGAAGGGGTCCTTTACTTATTCTTAAAAAAAAAATTTAAAAAAATCAATAAATAAAAAAGTTATGAATTTTTAAAAATAGGACCCTTATTTTTGCCCACCCTGTATTAAGAAAAGTTGACTCTTTCCTCTTCCGTAAAAATAATTGCCATTGTAATAAATATTCTTTAAACAAATAAAACGAACATGTCTCTTTTTTATTTATTCATTTTCCCTGCTATCGTATAAATAAATGCTCTGTTAAGCTGGTTCCTGTCCTCTCCAAACTCAACAACAAATGCCTTGCCGAATCTTGCTTCATTGACAGCTGGAAAAGTGCCTCCGTGATACCAGTGTTCAAGAATTCTGGTTAAAGAACTGACCCACAAAATTATCGCCTCATCAGTCTCCTCCCAGTGTCTGCTAAAATCTTTACTTAATCTATTGATAGATCATCACCTCGTTAATGATAAACTTCTCTCTGACCATCAGTATCGATTTCGGCAAGCCCGTTCTACTGCGGATATCCTACCAGTCATCTCTGAACGCATATGCCATACACTGGACAAGGCAAGAGAAGCTAGGTGGTAGAACTTGATATATCTAAAGCCATCAAAGTCTTCTCATGAAAATTAATTCGTCAAAAGGTTGTTTTCGATGGCCGTACATTTAAACAACATGTCATTAATGCAAGTGTTCCCCAGGAATCGATCTTTGGACCTTTAGTGTTCCTGCTTTTCATAAACGACATCCTTGATACAATTATGTCCGAGATATATATATTTGCCGATTACACCACGCTCTATTCTCGGCATGTGGGTAAAACGAATACACACACATCCAAGGTAATGGCTGCATCTTTAGGAATGACTTCCAGTCTGTAGTTAAATGAGGACATAGATGGATGGTAACATTTAATGCTATTAAGACAAAAATCCTTTCATTTAACAATTACAAGAAATCTTTTCAACCACCAATTGTCATGGATAAAAGCACCCTTCCTGAGAGTTAAACATTCACGGTAACATGAATTGCAACAAATACATAGAAAACATTGCCGAGGCTGCTGCAATGAAGGTGGGCTCCCTCTACCAAGCTTGAAAACTTCTCACACCTGCCAGTATCCTATATCTCTACAAAGCCACCATTCGCCTATGCATCGAGTATTGTTGTCATATCTGGACTGGTGCACCAACCACTAGTCTCTCGCTCTCTTAGGGTCCCCAAAAAGAGTCCCTAATCGAATAGGTCTACCAAGTTTCAGCCCCTGTCTCATCGCTGCAGTGTTGCATGCCTGTACTTCAATGGAACGTTCTCCTATGAACTTGCTGTTTTGGTCCCCCTCAACGTAAATACACCCGACCAACTCTACAATCAGATAAATCACACTTCTCCACTGTATAGGTCCCCAGATGTAAAAGTAAATATTCTTCGAATCAATAAAATTAATGTTACTTTTTTAAATGTATTTATTTCAAGATCATCCTTAATATATACCTGCACTGGGGGCGAGTGTTTTTTTTGGGGGGGTGGGGACACTGTTTCAGTCGCAGTCAGCACTAAAACGGCTGGATATCGAATAACAATTGAATTGAAACTTTTTTAATATTCTTTTACCTTTTACCTTTTACTATCGGAATTCTGCTATTTAACAACATTAAAGTAAGTATAAATGTTAATTTCTATGAATTTGCAATATTTTGTATTTAGTGTAAAAGTATAAACATTTTTTGGCGAAATATTCACGAATATTAAAAAAATATTGTTACAAAAATATTGCTCACGATAACGAATATCTTTCTTATGAAAAAAAATGTTCATGAGTTTTTATAGTGTTTTCTTAATATCATGTTTTAAAAAGTGTACTTTGTAATAACGAATATCGGTTCACTTGTAGAATAATAGAATATCCGAATCTATATGATTGCCTCTTTCAGGAACATAGGGAAGTTGCGAATTGCGAAGCGATCCTTATTTCTAGACATAAACCTACGTTTGATAACAGACTTGAACTGAATTCCACCTTCATTATATAACTGACTTTTTCCATATCTCATTTGAAATCTTTATCCGAATTACACATCATCATTATGACTAATGTTATTATGACTAATGTTATTATAACTGATGTTATTATGACTAATGTTATTATGACTAATTTTATTATAACTAATGTTATTATGATCACAATACCAGGTCACATATTGTTATTGCGCTGCTTACAGCATATATATTGAATTATACGTTCGTGTATATATATGTATGTATACGTGCATATAGATATAATAAAGTTAAGTTAACAAATAAATAAATAAATAAATAAATAAATAAATATGTATTACTAAATTCGTATTTATTAATCCATATTTTATTTATTTGTTAACTTAATTTTATTATTCTTTATATATATATATATATTAGTGTATGAAGGTATTACATAGTTATTAAACTTTATTATGATAAAAAAAATATTTTTTTAATTATTTATTTTTAAAAAAAAATATTTTTAGTGTAAATATAAAGTAAGGTAAATATATTTATCTTCTAATAACTGAGTATATACATAAACACACATGTATATAACTATGCATATATATAAGCATATACATATATACATTTTATTAGCTTTTGTTAGGCATTGTTTAGCATAAATAAGCTCTTTTTACTATTATCATTAGTAATAATAATAATAATAATAATAATAATAATAATAATAATAATAATAATAATAATAATAATAATAATAATAATAATTCAGTTTTTACCGATTTAATAAGACTAAATAAATTAATAGAATTTATGACAGCCATTTGAATAAAAAATATTTTTATTTTTAAAATTAATATATAGAAGAAAAAAAATACTAATTAAACTAACAATTAAATAAATACACAAAATAATACGCATTTAAATTAATAAGATTATACATTAACTGTAAGGTATATTAAATGGTAAAACAATGTTTAAAAGGAATAAAATGTTTTTGTGTTATGCTGAGTTATATTATTGTTTTGTACGGTCCTTATCTTCAGAGAGACGGTCATCTTGAACGTTTCTTTCCCTTAAACGAACTGAACTTTAATATCCTTGTTTGAGTAGAGGGTGTTTCGTCCGAAATAACAAAAGATGTTCCACTATCCCGGATTTTATTAATATTAACGGTAAGTTTACTGATATTTTATGTGAAAAATCTATCGAAAAATAAATAGATAATTGTGAAGATTAATACCTCAAATATTGTCTTTGATTGTTTGTTTTTGTTCATCCTTTCTTTCACCATTCCGATTGTCTGCATTGCTATCAGCTTTCATAAATACGCACATACTACTACTACTACAACTACTACTAGAACTACTAGAACTAATAATAATAATAATAATAATAATAATAATAATAATAATAATAATAATAATAATAATAATAATAATAATAATAATAATAATAATGACAAACTCATACAAGCAAGGAGACCGGATGTTATAATAATCAACAAGAAGGAAAAATCTTGCAAAATCGTAGACTTCGCCGTTCCAGCAGCCCACAGAGTGAAGACCAAAGAAATAGAAAAACGAAGCAAATACAAGGAACTAGCCAGAGAACTGAAAGGAATATGGAGCATGAAGAAAGTCAGTATAATATCAATAATCGTAGGAGCACTAGGAACAATCCCCAAAAATCTGGAAAAAAGACTGGGAGAAATTGGAATCAAAGGGATCATTTAAACTATACAAAGGACGGCAATGATCAAAACAGCTGCAATCTTAAGAAAAATCATCGAATGCGGAAACCAACCCGCATAAGATACGAAGGGTCACATTGAATCTACAACAGGAAGAAAACAAAACCACAGAAAGAACACCACATCACAAACAAAGGAACAGAAAATGCAAGAAACATCACTTATGAGCTCCCCCCCCCCCCAATAAATTACACCGGCCTCAACTGACACGATACAAAAATGAACCAATGAACAGAAATAGCAAGAAACACCATAAGCTCCGCCCCTGCCCCCCCCCCAATTTTTTTTAAACAAATAAAATAAAAATTTTAAAAATGGTACCAGCCTAGGCTAACACCACACAAAATATTTGCATAGGGTCAAGGAGGATGAGAAAACCGAGGAGGGACAACACAAACGAGACCTCCACTGGAAGTGCAGAGAGTGCTGGGACCTTGGGAAGGCAATCCCAGAGAAAACCAATGGTCCTTACCAGCGAGAAATCAATGATAAACGGCTGTTGCGATACTGCAAGGTTATTTGTGGTGGCTATCAAAAAGAAATGGAGAATACTGGAAATCTGAGGAGACTTGTTGTCACTCCAAGGAATACCACCGGTTGTTGGTGAGTAATCATTGATGACCTGTGTGAGAACACCTAGTGAGTACAAATAATAATAATAATAATAATAATAATGAAAAATAAGTCCAGTAAATTTTATTTAATTATTTTACAACTGTTATTTAAAATATACTGACAAATTTTTAAAGGACTCAATTGTACTATAGCGTTGGATTTTCTCACTCGTTTAGTTTGGTATTCGCCAAAGCTTTGGATAAAATTGAGTTTTGCTATTAAATTGTATTTCTTATCATAAAATAATATTCTGATTTACTTTTTACCGTGTTCAGTATCGAACTTTAATTCAATGTTTTAATAGTTGGTAGCCATTGCTTTATTGTGCTTTTCTTGTATCAAAATATTTTCACAAATTTTATTAGACCAAAAAAGCCTTTGGACACAAAAATGAACGTAAAGCATTCTTTTTACACAAACACACCAGTTTTAACGATTTTAAAAGCTTGAGGGATTCTGTCGTACGCTTTCTAGTAGTCAATCCATGCCATAGATATGTTCTTTTTCTTACTTTTAACTTCTTTCAGGATCTTTTGATCAATGTATAACAGATCATGCGTCCCTTTTTTCTCTTTCTGACATCGTTTTTGTTCCTCGAGTAGTAGCCCACGACTGTTCAGGGAATGGTAAATTTGCTCTCACAGTTGTGCCGTTATGATTTTCCACATTGTCGGTAAACAGGTTATTGGTCTGTAATTGCTTGGGGGTCGTTCCCTTCTTGGCATCTTTTTGTATGAGCGTTTTCCTTCCTTTGGTCATCCACTCTGGTACGTCTGTTTTATGGATACATCCTCTCAGTTTCTGTGCTAGCCTTTCATGTAGGGTCGTGAATTTTTTGAACCAGTATGCATGTATTCTATCGTGACCTGGTGCTTTCCCGTTTGCCATTTTCTTTAGTGTTGTCTTAATAGTTTCTTCATTAATTTCTGTTTCCGTTCCTTCTTCAATTTCTAGAAGTTGATTGTTCATGTCTTTCAGCCATTTAGCATTTTTAATTGTGATCTTCAGCCTTTCCCCATATCTTGCTCCAGAAATGTTTTGTTTCTGTCGGGTCCAGTTGTTCTGTTGTTGTTCTTTCTCTGTTTACGTTTTTGTAAAACTGGCTTTCATTGTTTTCAAAGGCCCTGTTCTGTTTGTACTGATCCGATTTGTATCTGTATCGTCTCAATCTTACTTCTTTTGCTGCTATGTTTTGTTTTAGTTCTTCATATTTCTTATTTAGTCTTTCCTTGCGATTCGGATTTCTGCTCTTCCATCGTTTACTGTTCTCCTTCATCCTGTTTACGGTTTTAGCTTCCTTTTGAAGTTTGGTGATCTGGGTTTCCAGTCTGATCTCCCATCCAGAATTCGTTTGTCCATTCTTTTGGTAAGTCTTCTTTTCCCTTTTTAGTTTCATACTTATTGATTCCCCCCCCCCCGCATATATCAAGTTGTTTAGATCTGTGATAGTGTCTGTTGGGATGTACGTGAGTACTCTGTTTACTTTCTCTGTTTTAACTTTTAACTTCTTCCGGTCTTCGTTCCTTAGGAATTGAAGTTTTGTTTTGTTCTCGGACATTAATCGTTTGATGTTTTCCACTTCTCTTGCTTCTTATCCAGATAGTTCTATAGTTTCGTCGTCTTCGCCTTCTTCAGTTTCTGTCTTTATGTTTTTCCCCGTCTTCTTCCTGTGAGTTTTCGTCAAGTGATGTGTCTTGATCTATCACGCCATTTATCTTTTGTTTAATTTCCGTTAATTCTATCTCCGAGAACCGCCCTCTCTTGAGTATGTTGCTTGCTTGATCTGCTATCCTTTGGTCCGTTGTATGGTAGTCAGTAGAAATGTCCCATAGATCTTTCATTCGTTTCCAATATCCTCTTTCTGTGGGGTAGCGGCTTTTGTAGTAGCATTCCATTACCAGTCTGTTCTCTTTTGTGGTCCATTTCTTTCTATGGCTTTTTGGTCTGTTATTTTCATTCTTGCTTTCTTGTGTTTGGTCAGTGTCCTTATCATATTTGGAATTTGATGGGTTCTCTACCTGTTTTTTGTCCGTGGTCTTGTTCCTGAAATTAAATAAGCCAACATTCGTACAATGCGGACCATCATGACACTCAGATCTTTCTTCTGAGTCCCACCGCGTTTATTTGTATTTATAGACATTTATCATGGTTTTGTGTTTGTGGCAACACCAGGCCCAGGCTTAGTTTAGCTGTGATCCTGTCACAGCGATAGTGTTTCTCTCATTTTGATGAGGTTCGAAGTGCACTATCACACATACATGAAGACACATTTACGAAAAAAAAACAATTTTAAAAAAATAAATAAATAAATAAATTTTTAAAAAATAATAATTATATATATATATATATATATATATATATATATATATATGTTACCTAATTACATAGTATACGTTTTCTAGGATACTTTTAAATAGAATAAAAAATAAAAAAGATGATAGATTCCCCTCCTATGATTGTCTAATAAATTGATGCAAAGTTATCAAACGTTCGATCGAAATTAAAAAATAACGTTAACTTTTGTTCTCTAACGTGACCAGCTACTTTTTGGGGAGGGGGGGTTTCAATTACGTTCAACTCAAACAAAAAGCAAAAATATTATCTCCCGACCCCCGAAGTGAAATTTCAGAAGCTTCTTATTAGTTAACATTAAAATTCAAAATAAATATAACATTTGTATATCTACCAAAAAGACGTCTTCAATTGATACGCTCGAGACTTTAAATGTTTATTATTATTATTATTATTATTATTATTATTATTATTATTATTATTATTATTATTATTATTGTTGTTGTTGTTGTTTTGTTCAATAAATGAAACGTGAACTTTTTGGTATTATTGTAGATTAACACCCTCTGCTAAATCCTCCTAAAAATGAGATTTTATTTTTTAGGCGATTACGTGTGAACACCCTGATGTTAGCAAAATTGGAAGTTGTAAAATGGCTTAACGAACATGAAAAAAACTCAGTTTGTTAAATTATCAAAACTAACTGATGTGGCAGTTTACCCAAATCCTGTTGAACAACAAAAAGTTTTTAGTGATCAAACTGTAGCAGCAATTAAATCGCATCCATTATTAAATGAAGAGGATACTGCAGAAACAGTTCATTTTATTGCAAAGGTTTTGACATTTTGGAAAATTGTTTTTCTCAAAGAAATTTATGGCAACATTAAGAAAAATAATTGACTGAAAAGAGTGATATCAGATTTAAATGATGAAAACCTTATATTTCTTTCTAATTTTGGAAAAATGACACAAAAAATGGAAAGTAAGCGAGTAAAAGGAATTAAATTATTAACAAGAGATATTAGTTTAGCCATTGTACATGTATGCAATTGTTTAACTGATGCTTGTAGATACTTGATAAGCAGTGGGTTTAACTTTATTATGCTTGGTGAATTTACCATAGACTATTTAGAGTTTGAAAAATTAAGACAATATGTATTATCGTATCATGAAGATATAAGTATTTTCTTAATCTTCTGCAAAACAAATTGTACATCACAAATTTTATCAAACTTCTCTGAAAATTATTTTGTATTTGATTTTGTATCTGTTTAACTTGCTTTCTGTATTATGCCATTATATTTTACATAAACAATTAGTCAATATAAACTAATTGACTCATGATTTTTAATATCTAAAATTTGCCTAATTAATGCTAAATAAAGTGATTGTGAATTTAGTTCTCTTATGTTCTTATTCTTTCTTTCTAGATTTGAATTTATCGAAATAAATCAATTATTGTAAGCTGCTTCCTAATAATATGTACAGTTGCTAATTAACTAATTATGACACATTACTAATAAATTACTTAATTAAACTTTTCTCAGTAATTATTTAGTAGTAATTTTGGTCGTCACATGTCCGCCCCCTCCTCCAGTCGTGGATTCCAGCTGCATGCTTGCCAAGCCTGGTATAAGTATAGCTATGATTTATATAAAATTGTACTGTTTTAGTCGACGAGACGACATAATTTTATTTTAGAAGAATTTATTTTAAAATAGGTAAAGTCGGAATTGTTTACTTTAGCGACATCAAATTTATCATCAATCACCATTTTTGCAGATCGGACGATTTCGTTTTTTTAAGTTTGTGAAAAGTGATAATGTACTTTCGAAAATGAAATGCCTTAGCGTATTATTATATAGATATAATTGGCTTTACTTATATAGACTTATGAAACCATCCGCTCATAGCAAATTGAATCTTGGACTTGTCAATCCACAGGACTCCCCCGTATAAATACATAGACAAAGTTCCATTCTTGAGTGCACATTCGCCAAATCAATCTGTTCTGCTTGTGGTTCTAAATTCTTGTTGGCTTTTGCAAAGTTCTTTTGGCAGAAAAACCAGCAGATCAAAACGCACCCATTGCACATTTTCGGTTTTATAGTTCAGGAATCTTTTCTTGTAACTCTTCTCATAAGGGCAACTCAAATCAGGTGCTGGTCAGCTTCTTCTTTTCTTTTTCTTTTGTATAACATGACCAATCAGATTATGGTAGATCAAGCAGATTATTGGTTGGTACCATTTCTGGAACATCTTTCCAAAGCCAATTGGCATTGAACCATCTGCCAATGACAGAATGACATCTGGACATTTTCAACCTATATAACTATTATCAATACATATGATATTATACTTATTTTTAACTCCTTTTCTTTGGCTTTCTTAAATAAATTACTGAAGTTGTTTACACTTAAGTCCTTTTCTTCTGCATTGAAAATATATTTGTCATAAGTCTTACTCCGGTATTGGAGTGTTACATCTTAAGTCTTTTTTTCATGTATTGAAGTTGTTTAGTCTTTAAACCGTTTCAACTGCATTGAAGTTGTTTGGTTGTAAGTTCTTTTCTCATGTATTGAAATTGCTTTATCGAAAATCCATTTCTTTTGTATTGAAATTTTTTCATTTTAAATCTTTTTCTTCTGTATTGATGTAGTTTAGATTTAAGCTCTTTTCTCTTATATTGTCGTTCTTCGGGCTTGAGTCATTTCCTCATGTATTGAAGTTTTTAGTCTTGACATTTTCTCTTAAGTCTCCCCCCCCCCTTTGAAATGATTAATTTTAAGTGATTTCCATTGTGTTGAAGTTGTGTGTTCTGGAGTTCTTTTCGCCGATATTCAAGTTATTTGGTATGAAGTCCTTTTCGTCAGTATCGAAGTTGTTTTGTCATTCTTTTTCTCCTGTCTTGCACTTGTTTGGTCTTAAGAGCTTTTCTTCTGTTTCGGAGTTGTTTAGGCTTAAAGATTTTTCTCCCATGTTGTTTGTGGAAGGAGCCGGAACAGGCGCTGCTGGAAGGAGCTGGTGCAGGCGCTGCAGGAGTCGGAGCAGGAACTTGAGAGGGGGGCTGGAGTCAAGTGAATATCTCAAGGAGCAGGCAGCAGCAAAGAGTGCAAGTTTAGATCGGATATAGTAGTTTTATTGCTTCTTCTTCCTCTGGTGTACTCTTCCGCTTCTGAGCTTGCTGACTGGTCCACATAGTCGGAGTTCGGGGGTGGGTCCTGACCCCCGATTAGAGTCCTTGAATTAAGGAAAAGCTGCCGAATATATTGCTGGGAAGGGATATTACATTCGACTGGTCCAAGAAAATAAATAATCGACTGTCGAATTCATGCTGCTTTGAAATAGTTGGGGTGCTAGTTGACCATATTTACATAAATCTCAGGCACTATTTCATGCTGATATTTCGGCTTAGGGGGTAGAAAGCGGTGTAGGAAGCTGAAATGTGTGGGCGATCGTAATCGGAGGAAAAACGACCAACTTGAATTTTCCCATTATTAGCAGGGAGCAAGGTCATTTTTCTGTCGGAATTTTGCTTAACGCCTACGCTTTGTTTCTGATATGAAACCCTGCTACAGGAGAATTTTAAACTGCAAAATTGATATTGAGAACAAAATAGCATTTCTGATATGAAACCCTTCTACAGGAGAATTTGAAACTGCAAAATTGATATTGAGAACACAAATAATATTTCTGATAAGAAGCGAAACAAAAAACATAAAACAAAAAAGGGAAAAATCAAAACCATAGTAAAAGTCTTTTATTAAAAAAAGTGACATTTATTTTATTACAAGAAAATACAAACTACGCTGTATATGCTACCAACCATTTATTTTTCTTTGTTTTTGTTTAAGTCCTGTTTATCGTATAATAACAATTCATTTGTTATTTCAATAAATGTTACATGTATCTACAAATTCGTTGTGTTTGTTATTCGCACCCATTCTTGATTGTCATTACCGTAAATACTCGAACCTGAGAAAACGGAATTATTATGGATTCCATTCACATCCCATAATTTCTTTGTGATGTAATAAAGCGCCCGGGGTTGGGCACCGAGTCGTAACAGAATTGATGGAGAATCCGGGCAGATATTCTCAGCTATAATTTGTATGGCAGTCAACCAGTGACGAATAGCAAACCAAGATGGCGTTCGTAGAAAAATTTGTTAGCGCTTCCTCATTTGATTAAATTAATGAAGGATCAAATATTTGAGATAGGGACATACTTAGAACTAGGAATAAAGAAATCCCTAAGGAAATCTAGCTTTGTTAGTATAATAGCAGAACACATGGTAGATGATGATGAATTTGATGAAAATGTATTCAACCAACTGCCAGTTGAAACGCAGGTGCTCACAGACGCTCAACTCGAATTAGAAAAAATAAAAATAACCGCTAATGTAGAAATTTAGGGAGTTGGATGAAAATCGATATACTAATGAGTCTGGACAACGAAATTTTGACTTAACCAATTATGTGAGGTTAGTACCACAAATTAAAGAAGATGTCGACGGCGATTTTTCACACTTCGAGAAAGTTGCGACGAATTTTGGTTGGTTGGAAAACATATGTGCATCGCTATTACAAACTGTATTAAGCAGAAAAGTCCAGAAGAAGTATGCCAATATGTCGATGAGCGACTGTACCGAATATAGGATAGTAAAAGAAAATATTTTTAAATCTTACGAGCTCGTACCAGAAGCGTTCCGACAAACACAGGCATAGTCGTATGTCAAATTCTCCAGGCAGAAATAAACAATTCTTGACAGGAGGAGCAAATCTAAAAACTCAAAAAACAGTGATGTGAAAATGAGGTAATTGATCCTAATAGAGGAATTTAGGAATAGTATATCGAAGGATATCAGAACGTATTTGAACGAGAGGAAGGTGTTTATGATATGGCGGTCATAGCAGACGAATTTGCATTAACACATAAGACAGGAAACGCAACTCTCGATAATCCCCATAGTCTCAGAGGCGAGTTTGGTAATACGAAAAATCGATAGGCGTATAATCGTTGGCGTATAAACAATACCAGTGATACCCATATGGAAAATTCAAACCTATGCGATAGAAATCATCCGGTAATTAACAGACAGAATATAAAACCCATGGCATTGAATTCCAACTGGAATAACCAGCATCGGAAATTTAGGGACAAGACTACTCTCACACCACAGGGCGTCGTGACAAATAATGGGATAGCAGCGGGATATAAACCATTTATGTCCACAGGATACATTTCCCCAGTGTCTGATCTTACCAAGCGCAGAACGATTGTGATCTGGAGAGACAATGAAGCGTCGCAATCCTTGCTGTTAAGTAAATGGATATCGCGAGGGATGAAAACTGCAGATATATTCGAATCCAAGGCGTCGGTAACAAAACCGTGAAAGTTCCGCTCCACAAAGTGAATATCGAATCAGATATAATTTCGGAACTGATAGTGGTAGGAGTGGTGGACAACTTGCCTATGAAAGGAATATGCTACTGGGAAATCAATTAGCCGGTGAGAAAGTAAATGTAACTCCACCAAGCGAACAGAAAGAGAAAACGCACGAGGGCAACAAAAGTAAAATTCCGAACCAGCAACCAACAGGCGCTATAGCACGCGTACAGACACAGAAGGAAAGGACAGATCCATATAGTGGAGAAAACGACACCACAGTTGATTTGTCCGAAAACTATTTTACGGCATAAGAGGAACGAAAGCAAAATGACAAACAGGCTATATTGTCAGGAAAATAAGCAGCCTAAACTATGTAATAAAGCCTCCTGATCGCAGAAAGGGCACTCAGTTGTGTCGGACTAAATAGATGTGAACTCCAAAGATAATATCATGTCATAATCTTACAAACAAAATCATTTTTATCGCCTATAAACAATCTTTTATCGCAATCTGTCCCCGATGCGAATCTCAACGTTTACCTTAAAGTGTAGAATCTGTTCTGATACTATACTTTATCTTTTCTATCCTCGGTCATTGAAAGAAAAATCCTTCCAAATTGAGGTAATATTTATTTTTGTCCCAATCCACAGTGACCCTTTTTGGGGGAGCTAGATTTTGGCCACATTAAAAACCAACCTTGTGTCTAACTCTGCCATCTTAGGGAGGCAGATAAATAGGAACAACAGAGTAAATGGTGAAATTGCAGAATAGTTAACAGGCAAGAAATCGTAAACAATAAAAAACAAAAACAAATGTCTTATACCAAACTCAGTAGAATTTAATTATCTACCGATCTGTATACTTTTAACGTGCTAAAACTGTTTTTAAGTTTTTTTTAATTTCATTTTTAAGCTGTTTTTATGACACACGGGAAGTAAATGGTTGTTTGTCGCTTACCTGTAGGAGGCTTTGTGCCTGAAAAATTGTAAAACAAAAAACTATGACTATCACTAGCCCTAAGTTTGGGGGTTTACAACTCGAACTTAGGGTTAGTGGTAGGAATAGTACTGTTTTCCAACTTTTCAGGAATTAAGCCCATCCCCAGTAAAGTGACAATCAGCCATTTTTTTCTCTTGTGTGTAAAAAGAACGACGATGAACGAAATAATATTTTGAAAAAACAAACAAACTTTAAGGACAGTTTCCGCACGTTAAAAGTATATAGGTCGATAGATAATTACATTTTACTGCGTTTGGTATAAGTCATTTGTTTCTGTTATTGTTTTTACAATTTCTCGACTGTTAACTATTCTGCACTTTTACCAAGTGAGTAAATACTTATTTTAAAATATGGGGCCAAGAGTTTAGCCCCTATTTAAAACTAGAGGTGAGAGACCCCCCCCCTCCCCCGCAAAAAAAAAAAATGAAAAATTGATTTTGTTTGCTTGCAAAATAACAGAGTAAATACTTATTTTAAAATATTAATTTTAAAAATATTAGGCGGGGTATCTCAGCCCATATTTAAAGCTAAATGGGGAGAACCTAACCGCAACCCCTCACCCGCCTATCCTGAACAATTACCCTTACTGAATTGTTCTTGCTTTGTGCCATTTTTCGTATTCATTCACTTGTGCCATTTTTACCGGTGCCATTTTTCCAGTGTCATTTTACCTGTGCCATTTTTACTGAGCACTGGGTAACCCCATGTCAAATTCAGTAATTTTAATAAAAATGTTTATATTTAAAGTTCTTAATGTTTTCAAATATTTATTAGATTCCATTTTGTATACGAATTTGTATTGTTGGTACATATTATGTAAATAAAGAGTATTTAAATGATGGATTCTATTTAAGTGATGGAGAGGATCCTGACAACTATTGCGGATCATAATAGAACTGGGAGTAATAGCGACTAAAGGTTGACTCCACACGACCCAATGCTTTCACATTGTGGCCTCACCACCGGATTTATTTTACAGTCATATCCAAAAGCGACATATTTTAAAGAAAAATGCACAATATATATATATATATATATGTATGTTGAATTAAATTAAAGATGATTGAATTATCATTTAATAATAATCTATCATGATAATATAAAGCTCAATATATTGAATCTATTCAATCAATTCTAGAGATGAAAGATGAGAATAAAAAATTGTAAAGATACAATATTTATTAGAACATCAAAAGTTCAGAGCAAGGAGCTTCATATCCTTAATCCATGGATGTTCAAAGATAAACTCTTTTCATCAGAGGATAGGGAAAAGCCGACAATGTAATTGTAAATATTATCGGCAACATTTAACTTTGAAAATTTTACAAAAAATAAAACAAAATAAGGGTCAAAAGGTAAAGAGTCTTATGTTGAGATGGGCGTAAAGTCAGGGTGGATGATGTCCAAAACCACGTCAAAATAAAAACAGCTGTTATGTTGGAAATGAATGTTTGAAAAGAATAATACTCAAATTATTTAGGAATCCAATTTTTTTTGTTAAGAGGCTGGTAGTCTGATGGCAATTGGTAACGTCCAGTTTATCCTGTCTGTGCATTAGTTTGGTGCTGGAAATATCCGTTTCGCAGGGTTCAGATTGAAGTTTGTCAGTTAGAGTTCAGTGTATATCAAAGTGAGCATTTCGACAACCTCTAGCTCCCTGGTTGATCAGTGTATCGATAGGTTATAGAAATCTATTTAGATCCGATAGTTTTTAAGCCAGAACGAAATAGAAGTGTCGTTTGTAAGCTGTGGCGAAAATAACTATTCGCCTGCTGGGATGGGTAGGAATATTAGCTGTGCGGCTGGGGTGTAGGGGGTCAAGGATGGATGGAATGGTAAGCATACATATCCACATACACACGTACACATATATATATACATATATATACATATATGTATACATACATAGATCCACACACACACAGACACATAGATATATACACACACATACATAAAATATACTCGTATATACTACTGTGTAAATATATCTTTTTACATTTTCTTTTTAATTAGCTGTCAGGGTATGAGTGCTGATGCGGTTGGCGTTAAGCTGTATGATATTTATGGTTGGGAGAAGGGATTTGTTTATACTTCGTCGAGTTGAATGAGTTTATCTAGGGGTGGGGTTAGATTGGAAGGATATGAATAGAATTTGAAGAAAATTAATGCTTATCTTGGCATTTAAAAGGTCAAAGGCTAAAGTTATTGGTTTAAAGTTATCTTGAAAAATCTATTAGAAAACTATCTTAGGGAAAGAATTATCTTAAAAAGATTTTTTCTTCAAGAAGTTTATTTTCCAATCTTTTCAGAAACAAGTTCACTCAAAGAAATGTTAAATTTAGAAAGATAGATAGTAATTCTTATTAGATAGTATTTGGGGTCTGTAAGTTCTTATTAGTTTAGACATCTCCTATGTCCCTCATAGATATACAACACACATGCACACATACACACATACACATATATATACACACATACATATACGTATATATACATACATATATACACATACATATATATACATACATATATACATGTATACCCATCCATAAGAGATACAAGACACATACATATATAATGGGTCGAAATTATTAGTTCTGTGGTGGGGGGTCTACTGGGGTTATAAGTTGGGCGTATTTAAATTTTCTTTTATGGTGACAGTATGAAATTATCTAATTTCTCGAGTTTACGATATTCTTCTCTCTTGCAGTGGTGATTATCATTAGTACTTCAGAAGTGCAAAGGTGGCAATGTTTTGCGCCTGGGGTGTAGGATTTTGATTTTTTCAGGATTGATCATTTTAGAGAGAATGGGATATTATTTGATTTAAAATATTTGACTATGTTTGTTAGGGAGGTTTTGTTATTGGTGTTGTTGTCGAATGAATACATGTGGGAGGAGATGCGACTCTTTATTAATTGGGACGTAGAGCCTACTTAGGTGTATATAGCAGGTCTAGTTGTTCTATTATTAATCAAGTTATCTCTGTTGTTTGATGTTGTGGTGTTATGTTTGGGTGCGTGTTTCTGGTGTTAGATAGTGGTAATTGCTGGAATGATGGAGATTCGTTGGTATTGTTGAGATTAGAGGTTTGCTGGGATAATTTGGTTACAGTGCAAGCATAGACCACATCTTTATGTATGCAGTTATTATTGAGTGGCCATTTATGCAGGTTATGACAATTACAATTATTAATGGGTCTGGAAGGGGTAGTGATTGATTAGGCTTGTCTGATTTTCTCATTGTTAGTGGTTATTATAGTTTGGGCCAAGTTCGGTATTGTGGAGTAGGAGATCTTAATGGTGTTTTTATTTGGGATAGTGCTATATCTGTGTGGGTATTTAAATGAGTTTTCAATTATTTTGAAGAATTCGTTAGGGGGATGGGACCAAATGCGTTTCTTCCTCCTTACACATAGAGAACGAGAGAGAAATATATAGATTAAGTTAGGTATGTGCATATATATATATATATATATATATATATATATATATATATATATATATATATATATATATATAAAATAAGGAGTGGTAGTGCTGTAAGCATTGCATGTAATACGTATATAGAGGAGTATTAGAAGGCTATCACAATGCAAGAAACGGAAATATGTCGGCGTTGAGAAGTAAGACAAAAACAAGTGATTTCTTTTATATATATATATCAAGTAAGATTTGTTATGAATATATATATATATATATATATATATAAAATCACTTGTTTTTGTCTTACTTCTCAACGCTGACATATTTCCATTTCTTGCATTGTGATAACCTTCTAATACTTCTCTCTCTCTCTCTCTCTCTCTCTCTATATATATATATATATATATATATATATATATATATATAATTCTATGTATAATATTTACTACTAAACTAATGAATTCATCATTATGAATTATGGGATATATATTCTAGGCGGTGAGTAAATGTCGGTACATTTTTTCCTTTTTGTAAACTTTACAATTTAGGAGTGTAGTGCCTCCCCCCTCCCTCCTCCCCTCGCACCCCCCCCCCCCAAAAAAAAAAATATTTTAAAATAAGCGAGATACAAGAAATTTAATAGAGAAAAGAATTGCTCTACATCAAATTTTGAGTTATATTATATAATAAAATGTTAACCGGATTAGTGTATGCACGCACTTGAGCATCAATAATATGTATGTGCAGGGTAAACCCATAAACTAATGAACTTATCATTATTCTAGGCAATACGGTGAGCAACGTGGGCACATTATTTTTTTCTCAACTTCATCATTTAGTAACAGTACTCCTCATCCCCCCCCCCCTCAAAAAAAAAGAAAATAAGCGAGATACGATTTCCTACCACTGGACAGATATATTATCTTGGATGTTGTTGCAGTATTCTGTTTGCAAATACATCATTCACTGTAGATTAATTTAATTTTGATTTCCTATCTTCACACTGACTGATGGTGTTTGCAAATACATCACTCACTCATTTCCTCCTAAATAAAGTAGAATAAATACGAGTAGGGGTTGTGAGCTAATGTGTCATGCGTACTTATAATACATACATACATACATATATATATATATATATATATATATATATATATATTATAAATTCCTTTAAATCCACACAAAAGTTTGAGTAGTACCTCAATATATAATATAATAATTTACTAAATGTCCAAATTTGCTTTAAAAAACATTTTAATTCAAACAATTGTTTATACCGGTTTCTTTTAAATTGCTGACGTCCCGGAATTTAAATTGTAAACGTCTCTCCTGGAACTCTGCTGATTCGTTCTTTTGGCATCGAACTGAGTTCTCGGCTACTTTTTGAAATTCTTATCTTTTCTCCAGCTTTTTTGTTCATTTGTTTTTGTCACATGAAGATGATTCGACAAAGAATCAGAAAACTTCGTGATGCATATGAAACATTATTTTTCTGAATGTTATTTTCACAACGTTTCGGCTGATGTAACCTCCGGTCATCTTCAGGTGTATCTTTTCGAACTCCTGAGTTTGACAGAATTATTCCCGATTTCGAAAAGATACACCTGAAGAAGGCCGGAAGTTACAGCAGCCAAAACGTTGTGAGAATAACACTCAAGATGAGAACAGTAGTCCGAAAAACCCAAATTATATGCATGGAACATGCATTAATCTTTTTTGGTTTTAACACGAAAAAGATCATTAGAATAATTTTTTTTAAATGAAAAGAGGTATAATCAAGCAGATGAATTCCGTTATTGTTAACAATGTTTGCTTCAATATATACACATATATATGGGAAATGAAAAAGGAAAAACCAAGAGATATTTTTTATATATTCATCAACGTTTCGTCTTTAGTTGTAAGACTTCCTCAGGATGATAATTTTAAGAAAAATGTCATGCAAGTACATCGAAATATTGGGTTGACATGATGGGTTGATGAGAAAAAGTAGTAGCCGTGGCTACTAAGAACGCTGGACCAAGGTCCAAGCTGAGAGAAGTCAGTCAGTGGCAGAGAGTGAAATGAATGTGGATGGCTGTGAGTGAAAAGGGGAGGGTGGGAGTGTTAGTGAATTTGTCTTAGTGTGGGAGAGAGGGGAACGGTGTGCTGAGGTTTTTGTGGTGGTGAGGTGTAGCATGGATTTTGAGGGGCTGAGGAAAGAGGAGGGAAGGGGGACTCTGTGTCTTTGGTATGTAGGTAGTATCATAGTTTTAGATAAAGATTTGAAGAAATGAAGATAATTTAAAAGTAGGCGGGGTGGGTGGGTAAGAGTATATATACTAGCTGAAGTACTCGTCTCTCCTGGGTTTCTCAACTTTTCTTGAATCTAATAGCCAAGATTAGAAGTTAAGAACATCTATTAAATATTTTTCATCCATTTTTATTACAGAAAAACAATTATTCATGTTTATGATGATGATCGATATCGGTTAGGAAATCACTGGAACGCTATAGCAAAAAAAACAAAAATTGTTTACTGTTAAATTCGAACCCATGATGACATAAAATATTGGAACTGAAGGAAAATGTTTTATCTATGTGGACACTGATCAAACGAAAATATTTTGTCTTTTTAACCTATTTAAATGAGCTGGGCATAGATCTAAAATAGTTCGATTGTCTAAAATAAATGAAGAAACAAAGAAACATAAATATAAAAATATTAGTGAACATTTATCAAACATTTTTTACCATTTTTAATTAAAAAAGATTCAAAGTAAACAATACCTGAAATACGTCATCCGATGATTTGACGTGAAAAGTATAAATGATTATTAAAAATATGTTGTTAAAGTTAAAGAACTTGAACTATTGATATATTTCAACGAGATTACATAACACAGATTTTATTAATAAATAAAATATGAATTCTCAGGATAACAATGGTTAACACGTTATGTCAAACAGACGTATATTTTAATTCAGTAGAATATACAATGTAAGACATAATTAATATTTTGTAATCATGCTCCAAAAATGAACACCTATTTTTATTGCGTATTGTTAAATATTGTCGACTGTTGATTTTTGGAGCATGATTATAAACGAGTTATTATGGGGTAAATTTTGGATTCTATTGAATTAAAAAAGCACTCTGGTAAGTGAGGTTGCCGATTACCATTAGTGATAATGCATAGCTTTTTGTACCTTCAGCTGCTGAAAAAGGCTAAATATAAACATCTATCTTTCACTCATGGTAGTACGCTTATGCTGATGGCATAATGGGTAAGACGTCTGCCTGTTGTCAAAACAGTCGGGTTTTAGTCTCAGCCAGAAGGACTTGGTTGTCTAGCCACACCGCAGTGCGGTGATACAGCTGTATATGTATACCTATTTAACATTTTGGTTCACTATTGTAAATCGATTTTTGTGCTTATAAATGTTGTGCCTATGATAATCCATGAGCTAAACAGGATTCCAAGCAAATTTGTAAATGTGTGTCTTTTAGGATTTATTAATGGATTTAGCAACGGTTATTTGGACTGGAAACTCAAATGTCCAAAACTGAAATTATACAATTTTGTCTATGAACTAACTTTCTACATCTGTATAATTTACTAAATCAATACATTGATACACTAGACAAGACAGGTGAAGCTAGGGTGGTAGCACTTGATATATCCAAAGCCTTTGACAAGGTCTGGCATAAAGGTATTCTCATAAAACTTAATTCATATGGTATTATTGAGCAAATATTTAATATAATTAGATCCTTCCTATCCTAAAGAAAGATTCAGGTTGTCCTTGATGGCCGCTCATCCAAGCAACATGGCATTAATGCAGGTGTACCATAAAGATCGATCTTTGGACCTTTATTGCTCCTGATTTTTATAAACGACCTCCCTGATGACATTATGTCTGAAATGGGTATATTTGCTGACGACACCACTCTCTACTCATGTGGGCAAAACGGACGCGCACATAGCCGAAGCAATGGCTGAATCTTTAGAAAGTAACCTCCAGTCTGTAGTGGAATGGGATCATAAAAGTGATGGTAACATTTAATGCTGCTAAGACAAAGCTTCTTTCTTTCAACAACTACAAGAAACATCTTCAACCACCGATTAGCATGGCAAATAACACTCTACCTGAGAATTCAATGCTCAAACTCCTTGGCCTAACATTCACAGGTAACATGAGTTGCAACAAATACATAGAAGATATCGTCAAGGCTGTTGCAAGGAAAGTGGGCTCCCTCTACCATGCTAGAAAACTTCTTACACCTGACAGTATTCTATACTTTCACAAAGCCACCATGCATGAAGTATTGTTGTCACATCTGGGCTGGTGCACCATCCACTAGTCTCTCCCTCTTTAGACAAGGTCCAAAAAAGTCGCTAATCTAATAGATCCTTCACTATCCACCAAGCTCCAACCCCTGCCCCATCGCCACAATGTTATATCCTTGTGCTTGATTTACAAGTACTTCAATGGAATGTGCTTCCGATGGACTTGCTGCTCTCGTGGCCACTCGACGTAAATACACTCGACTAACCCGACAATCAGTTAAATCCCATCAATTCACTGTGGAGGTCCCCAAATGCCGGAGAGCCTTCTACTCGAATAGCTTATTTTCTTGTGCTGCCGGCCTTTGGAACTCCCTCTCTGCTCTCTGCTCTCTGTTTCCACGACTGTACCGACATGCAGAAATGAAAAACTAATGTGAACAAGCATCTCACTGTGCAGCTCCCAATTTAGGATGACCCCCAATACTTTCATCTTAACTCTCAGTAGTCCCTTCCGTCTACAGTAGCAGCCTTGTTTGGCGTGAAATATGATAAAATAAATAAATAAATAAAAAATATTATTCTTTTCAAAATAGTAAATGTCTGTCAGGGTCAATACTATTGAGAAAATTGTCTCTTTCTTCTTCCGTAAAAGTGTTATCGTCAGCTAAATATTCTTTAAATAAATAAAACAAATATGTCTCTTCTTTCTTTCTTTCTTTCTTTATTTATTCATTTATCTAAAAGTGTAGCAATTTAATTCTTCTTTAAACATAAATATTCTCTATCTTGATACAGTAAAAATAATTGTCAGCTAAATATTTATTTGAAATTCGACGGGATGACATAATTTGATTTTAAAACAATTCATTTTAAAATTGGGAAAGTCGGAATCTTTTACTTTAGCGACATCAGATTAATCACCAATCAACGATCTCATTTTTTTAAATGTGCGTGAAAAGTGATAACGTAGTACTAACATGAAATACCTTAGATTATTATCTAATACATACTTGCATCACACAACTATTTACTTATGTCTTCACGAAGGCGAACTTAGACACAAGGTAGACACAACCGACAGAAGGGAGTCATGCAGACAATAATAATGATGATAATAATAATAATGATAATAATAATAATGATAATGATAATAATGATAATAAGAGAAAAGAGGTGAAGAATACTGGAGATCTGGGGAGGTTTGTTGTCACTCAGACTCCAGGAAATACCACTGGTTATTGTCGGTGAGCAATCACTGACGATGATCTGTGTGAGAACTCCTAGTGAGTACAAATAATAATAATAATAATAATAATAATAATAATAATAATAATAATAATAATAATAATAATAATAATAATAATAATAATAATAATAATAATAATAATGCGTCGGGTCATTTAGAATGTACATTCACACATGCACGTGAATTTGTTTTGTCTATTTTCTCTCTCCCCCCCCCCTCTCTCTCTCTCTCTCTCTCTCTCTCTCTCTCTCTCTCTCTCTCTCTCTCCCTCTCTTTAACATGGTACTGTTTAAAAGCGACTAAAAGCTGGACAAACCTAAGAAATGTCTTTACTTTTTAAATGTGTTTAGTTCTGTAGGTTCACACACACACTTGAATTTGTTTTGTGTACTTTTGCTATCTTTGAAGTATAAGAAGCAAAACATATAATGTTTGCAATCTTGAAAGGTTTTAAAGAAGACTTTCTGAAAAGCAAACGTGTGTGTTTACTTCATATAATGGCTTATATGTTAGATAAGTTTTTATGTAAAACTCGAAAAAAAATTACTTAGTGGTCGCGGTGCCATTTGAAGTCACGCCCGCTGAGATCATTAGATTAAAACAGCATTTTATATAGTTAGAAATGAAAAATAGTTACCTTTCTTGTACGAGAAGTAATTTTAAGAAATGAGTAATTAGGTCTGCAAAATGAAATGATATTATTTATCTGATAGCGAAAACAGACTGGAAAATGGTAAAATGTGTTTTAATGACTGTTATCGTACCGACCAACTCGTTCACTTCACTATAAATGCCGGGAGCACATACCTCTCGGTGTTGGAACTACCCCAGTCTAATACTGGCAGTCAGACAGACGTTCAACCACTCTCGATATATATGCTGTATTTATTACTTTCTTCAATATACTTTGTTTCACTTAAACCCGACTTCGTGTTTTATTTTCGTACCGCTTACATGGCCACAACAACTGGTGACGAGTTATATTAAGGGACTTTTTGAGAACCTTAAAAAGGGACGAACGTGGAGAAACCAACGGCAAATTTACCCAACAACTTCCAAAGTTATAAAAACAGGTTCTATCGGCGGACCAAAATGAAAACGATTTCTGTAAATTGGATTTTTTTTTAACCAAAGTGGATTCCTTTGCTTTTTATTACGAAGAAACCAACTTATTTCTCTCAAACAAAGAAGAAACTCAGTAATTTCATTATTTCTATTCTGGTATTCTTAACAAGAAAGGAATACATTATATTTTATTTTCTCTTAAAAATAAAAAAGTTCCACCGCCGAAAGAAAAAAAATTAAAACCTTATGTTTACTGTTGACTAAAGAGCTACTGTTACGTGAAAAACTTACTAAAAAAGTGATTTTTTGTTGACAAAAAAATGGTTTTATACTTTTCTATCTCTTTTTTACCACTAATATTACGTTATCAGCGTAATATTAAAAATAAACTTCTAAATGCCGTATTCTATAAAGACACATTTAAAACATGGAAGACTTAATATCAACTATGGAATAACTCGTTAAATACCAAATGCAACAGCAATAAAAAAAAAAAATTTTTAACGCAGAAAGATTTTAAAATCATCTTCTGGAACAAAATCAAAAATTTGAAGAGATACAACAAGAACAAAATGAAAAAAAAAACAAAGAAAAACTACTGAAAGAAAATTAAAAAAAACAACGAAAACCGAAGAAATATTACTTGAACAAAATAAAAAACATCGAAGAATTACTACTAACAATGTTGAATAGGTGTCAAAATACCAGGAACGAAAATGCTTTTTCTCAAAATGCCGTTGGAGTGCAATTGACAATTTCACTTTTTCCCCAGACGAGGAT
Organism: Sepiola atlantica; assembly: GCA_963556195.1. Lineage (NCBI taxonomy): Eukaryota > Metazoa > Mollusca > Cephalopoda > Sepiida > Sepiolidae > Sepiola > Sepiola atlantica. The sequence continues at coordinate 78,022,560 of OY744515.1, forward strand.
AAAACTGTTGCTTCATATTTCAGAAGGTATGAGGTTCTATATAAAATAGATTGTGAAAAATGGACAGACTTATAAAAAGTTCGTCTACTGCTCAGAAAATTAGAGACCACTGAACATACCAAATTCGTGAACTATAGTTTACCCAGAAAAACTAGCGACTTGACTTTTTCTGAAGCTGTTAAACTTTTAACAAAATTATTTAGCCCTAAATCTTCCTCGCTCCACAAAGGGTGAAAATGCAAGAATTTAATCAGAAAAGATAGTGAAGACAACGCGACTTTCGCGTCAATCGTTAATAAACACTGTGACGATTTCAAACTAGCTGAACTTAGCACGATTAACTTTAAATGCCTAATATTCGTGCAAGGACTTGTATCAACCAGAGACGCAGAAATCAGACATAGAGTCCTAGACTAGTTAGAAAGTGAGCCAAATTTAACATTACAGAAATTAGGCGAAGACCACCAGAGATCTGTAAGTGTTAAACAAGATTCTAAAGATATTGAAGAGTCGGGCATAAGAAAGATACGTCAGAAATCACATTTCAACTCTCCTTCAAAAACAAGTCCAACCAAAAAGAGATTATTTCCACGCTCCTACAAAAACAAGCCACCCGCAATAAAAACAGGAAAAATTCTCGCCTAGTCCCTGTTTCCGTTGTGGATCCTTTCATTGGATTATGAATTGCCCATACCGTTTTAAAACCTTTCTAACTTGTAATAAAGTAAGACACAAGAGTTCACATTGCAGAATGAATAAAGGAAATAAAACTCGGGTTAAATCCACAAAAACAAACGAATAGAACCGCATAAATATAAGAAAATATGTACAGTTAAAAATCCTGAATAAAAATGTCAAGTGGCAACTAGACTCTGGTTCAGACGTATCGATAATCAACCTGCATGCATACTTTAAACGGAACTACCAAAAATTGAAAATGCTTGTATTAAAAAATACCAACAATTTATTTGGCACATACTGGATGCAACAGTTCAATTCATGGGAATTACCAATCAACACGTTTTGCCAGAAAATAGAAAATCTGATGACCTAGTCAGAAAAACTAAAGAAGCGCTTGAAAAACTTTTCCCGAAGTTTTTTTCTGGCGGTCTAGGTCGATGTAAAAAGATGTCAGCTAAATTTGAACTGAAAGAGAACATTTAACCTGTATTTAAAAAATAAAGAATGTGGTTTTTGCCTCGTTAGAAAAAATAAACGAGGAATTAGACAGATTAGTACGGACCGGCATTTTATCTAAAGTGGAAGCACTCACTGTCTATGTAAAACAAATCGAAAGAAATCCGCGTGTACAGATTTTTCGATAGGATTAAATGCAGCACTCAAGGGCTACCATTATCCACTTCCAAGTTCAGAAGAAGTTTTTACAAAACTAAATGGAATTAAATTATTCTCAAAAATCGATCTTTGCGATGCTTACCTCCAAATACCCGTTGAAGAAGTAAGTTCTAAATTACTATGTATAAACACGCATCGCGGGTTATACAAGTTTGAAAGGGATGGTTTCGGAGTCAAGGTTGCACCAACGTTTTTCCAGCAAGTTATGGATACCATGCTGGGCGAACTTGATGTTACGATCGCATCCCTAGACGATATTCTGATAAATAGTAAAAATATGGAACAACAGCAGGGACACGTTCACAAAGTGTTTTCACAAATCCAGGACTATGGCTTCAAAATTAAAGAAGAAAAATGTGATTTTTCTTAGAAGAAATCAAATATTTGTGACATATCATAGATAAAGACGTCAGAAAGCCGATTCTAGAGCAGGTCATTACAATTAAGGATATGCCGGCTCCTGAAAACACCACATCCCTACAGAGTTTCCTCCAATTATTTATCCCAAACATGCATAACCTCCGTGCTTCGCTGAACGAACTTTTAAGAAAAGATAAGGTTTGGGAATGGACACCCGAATGCCCGGAAGTATTCCATAAAACTATTAAAGTTCTAACGTCAGATTTATTCCTCACACACTATAACTTGAACCTAGAAATCATAGTTGCTAGCGACGCAAGCTTGTACGGAATAGAAGCCTGCATACTTCATAAAATGTCAGACGGAACTCACAAGCCCATCGCTCATGCATCGAGTGACCTGCTTTCAGCTGAGAAACATTACTCCCAGTTCGAAAAAGAAGGCTTTAGGAATAATCTTTGCAGTAACCAAATAAAACCGTTACATACACGGAAGATTGTTCACGTTGCAGACTGATCACAAACCGTTACTCACTATTTTCGGTTCAAAAAAAGGTCTACTCGTATGCACGGCAAATAGACTGCAGAGATGGGGAACAATCTTACTAAACTACAATTTTAAGATAGAATACCCACCCTCGAAAAAGATCTGTCACGCTGATGGATTATCAAGACTGGTTTCGAGGTATAGAGATCCACTGGAAGATTCTTTGATTGCTTCCCTACGAACTGACGAGGCTATTTTGTGCAACACAATAAGAGAACTCCCTGTGACTCTACATGAAATAAAACATGAAGCCCTTGATAATTAGTTCATTAACATAACAAACACGGAAATTACAGAAAAGGACCAACACATTTCAGACAGTTTTTCTCTATGTGACGATGTACTCCTGTACAGCGAGAGAGTCGTCATCTCATATGACTACAGAGGAGAATCCTGGAGGATTTTCATATGGGCCACTCGGGGAGAAATAGGATGAAAAGCTTAATGCGCTGCTACGTATACTGACCTAAAATAGACCAGGACATCGTCAATACGTGCAAAGGTTGTGCTTTGGCGGCAAAGGCACCTTCTATTAAACATAGTCCGTGACCAAAAACGGACCGACCTTAATCAAGTAAAGACTTGGATTTTTCGGGTCCGTTAGAGGGTGTTTACTATCTAATTATAGTAGATAGATTTACCAAATGGCCCGAAGTGTTCCGATGTAAAAATCAGAGGTAACTATAAACTTTCTTCGCGAATTGTTCGCCCGTTTTGGGGTGGTCGATTGTTTGGTCAGTGCAACGGAACTCAATTTATGTCCGCCGACTTTAAAGTGGCTGGGTTAATGTGGATGTTCATAAATACATGTAACTGCATACATTTAAGCATATATATTTAAAGTCATAATCATATATATATATATATATATATATATATATATATATATATATATATATATATATATATATATATATATATATAAAGAAGTCAAGTGTTAGTCTCTTGATCTTTGAAAACTAATTGAACTAAATTGAGAAAAAAGAAACTGAAGGTGTATTCTTCTTGTGCTTTTGTATGTTCATGTGTGTACATGTCTGTCTGTACGTCTTAATACATGGATGTTTGCTTCCAATGAATAATAAATGGATAATGTTAATCTTCTAAAAAATGTAAAAGGACAATTTTCTCACGTAATTTGATGTTTTTCTCCAATTACGTTTATTAATGCAAGGGAGATAATTCTGCCAACCTCGAACTTTGTTTTTTTCGGAGGGAGGGGGGGGGGCATTTTCCCTTTACATGATTAATTAACTCTCTCCCCCCCCCCTCTCTCTCCTTTTTCTCTTCTCCCTTTTCTTAGGATCTCTTAATTTGTATCTTTCTTTTTATCTTTTAGTTACGTTATCTTTTTATGTCTCCCTCGATTTGTCATCACTTCTAACATTCCGGTTCTCTCTCTCTCTCTCTCTCTCTCTCTGTCTCTCTCTCTCTCTGTCTCTCTCTCTCTCTCTCTATATATATATATATATATATATATATATATATATATATATATATATATAGAGAGAGAGAGAGAGAGAGAGAGAGAGAGAGAGAGAAAGAGAGTAAGATAATATTTTAAATATATAATATCTTTAACCAGTAGACTATCAGGATAAAAACAAAGCTCAATATAATGTATCGAGCAATAATATGAATTGAATGACATAATAAAATGAGAAATTAATCAGATTTTATTAAGTTCAAAAACAAGGAGTGATATTGCGTCCTTAACTCATGAGTTTTCAAAGAAAATCTTCTTCTCAGAGGACCATTACCGCAATGACATTACTGCAGATAATAAATTAGGCTTTGAAAATATATAAAAATATATTTAAAAATACATAAAAGTATATAAAACATCAAATATATTGGCCAAAAACACACTTTTTGTTAAACTTATACAGTTCATCCAATTTCAAGAAAGATGTCAAAGAAATCGACTAAAAAACAATCTAGGTGGTGAATGGTAGTTCAAAAACGAAAATGTTATCCAGGCTGGAAATTTGCTTGCTATCGATGCAGTAGATGACAGTGAAAAGTATATTCAGGGTGTATGCAAATTAATAAAACGATAGAAAAAACGAAATCATATAAAAAGTTCAAAAGACTCACTCAGTGTTGAATATTATAATGTCCAATTAAGGGTTCTTATGAGCTGATAGAAGTTGTGCAAACCATAACTTCCTGGTCTGACGTATATATAGAAAAGATATGATGGAGTAGAAATATGCAGTAAGATCCGATCAAAAACAACAATTGTTCAAAATAGGGATTGGAAAATGAAAAATAAAATATTCAAAGTTCGGTTTAAATTTAAAGTCAGAAGGAGCCAACTTAAACGAAAACTTAAATGTATTAAAGGTAATGGGGTTAAGGGAAATGACAATATACGAAGAAAACGGAGGGGAGGGTATAAAGTATAAGACATTTGAGGTTAGCATATTAAAGAAAAATAGAAAGATAATATTAAATAAATAGAGATAGAGGAAAAAGAAAGAGACAAGAATAGATTGAGGGGAAATGGCCGGAAGGATAAAGAAGCATGAATCGGGTGGGACTAATGTCTGGCTATGTGGCATCAGTCAGACATGAAAATTTAAGCGACTACAGCGAGAAGTCTTTAAAGTTAAGGCTGAATGAAATATAATTCATAGATTTACAGGCATCCCTATACATAAGGATAAGTGCATACATACTCACAGACGAATAAAAAGACACACACTTACATCCATTCATACAAATGCGTACATACAGGCATATATACACAGATGCGTGCTAAAAGTACACACATATATATTTTTATAGACACACTCACATACGTATACATACATACAAACATGCACACCTACATACATATAATTATATATATATATATATATATATATATATATATACATATATGTATATATATACATATACACATATATATATACACAAACATACACACACATGTACACATATATACATATATATACATATATACACACACATAAACTACACACACATGTACATGTATACATACACATACACATATATATACACATACACATATTACACAAACATATATATATACATATATACATATATATATATATAGAGAGAGAGAGACCCATATACGTACACAACGACTGATAATGACTATAACAACAAAAAAGTAGCCATAGATAAATGTAATTATGGTTGAAAAGTAAAGTTCAAAGCAGTATTAAATTGAAATATCATTGAAAGTTGGTGGGGGTAAAACACAATCGGGATGGGTAGCGGTAATTAGGGGGGGGGAGTAAGGCAATATGAGTCAAAATTCCTAATAGGTTGAGTTAGGGTATTAATAAGTCTACACATTATGGATTTTAATTTTGTATATCTTAAAATTAAAGATGATATGGAGATGTAACGGACATTTGCATTAAAAAGAAATAAAGATATAAACATATATATGAAAATAAATAAAAAGTAAGATAAGCCAAGTGAAAAATACGAAATACAAAATGAGAAAACAAGAAATATACTAGTAAATTAAAAGTAGTAATAATAATAATAATAATAATAATAATAATAATAATAATAGACAATAATACTAACACAATACTAATACTAATAAAATAAAATAGTAATAAATTAATAATAATAATAATAATAATAATAATAATAATAATAATAATAATAATAATAATAATAATAATAATAATAATAATAATAATAATACTAGTACTTGTAATACCAATCATAATACCGATAATAGCACTAATGGCAATATCAATAGTAATCATGATGATGATGATGATAATAATAATAATAATAATAATAATAATAATAATAATACTAATAATAATAATAATAAGAAGAAGAAGAAGAAGAAGAAGAAGAAGAAGAAGAAGAAGAAGAAGAAGAAGAAGAATAATAATAGTTATAGAATAGTAATTGTACTAAATATAATAATAATTATCTTGATGTCTATCCAAGCATATAAAACTATATAAAACTAATTAGATATAGAGTGAAATCTAGAGGAAGGGAATTACTGATAATATAAAATATAATATATAAAGATATATATAATAAGTTTTTTTTAAATTTTAATTTTAAAAAAAAATTTAATTTAAATATTTTCAAACATAAGGTATATTAAAATATGGTATATGATTAATCATAAGAATAGTTTGTTATAGATAGGTAAATCATAATTAGACTCAAATGAACTTAAGCTGGTATTGAGAGGATCTTACATAGTTAAGGGGTGTTAGGTGGTGGACTAAATAGTGCATATTTAAATTTCCTCTTATGCCTACATCTAGACACCAATTCATTTTTAGAGTTGATCAAGTTTAATCGTTTAGGAGCCGTGGCTATCAAAATTGCCTCAGAGTTGCACAGGTTGCAGGCTTTTTTTTCAGGATAGACCATTCTAGGCAATGTGGGATGTTTTTAGATCTAATATTTTTTAACCAGGCATGTCAAAGATATCTTATTATTACTGGCATCACTATTAAAAGGGTAAAAATGAGTAGAGATGCGGGTTTTAATTAAATTGGCTGATGCCCCTATATAAGTGTATATCTTAGGATTAACCATTCTACTCAAGCTAATACTATTCCCATTATCGGGTGTGTTTGGAGGTACTATATTGTTATTGTCTAGACTGGGTTGTTCATCTATGTTAAGTCCATCAAACGAATGGATACTAGGACTATCATTAGTGTTAAAGACTATAGGAGGGGCGTTGTCAATATGTTGGTGTGATGGAAGGATGCAGGAGATATTTGGTGTGGTATTAGTTATATCGCGTAGGTGTGAAGAATGGTTCGAACTGTCATTACTGTGAGCTCTAGGATTCCTTGTTGGATTATTTAATTCAGTTACCGTGCAAGCATATACCACGTCAGTGTGTATGTAGTTGCTATTTAGTGGACATTGACAGTTGCAAATATATGTAGGGGTTAGAATGTGTTTCATCAGATTTGATAGATCTAATTTTCTTATTATTAGCTGCTATAATAGTTTGGATAATGTTTGGCATAGTAGAATAAGAAATTTTGATAGAATTTTTATTGAGGATGGAACTATATTTATGCGGAGTTTTAAATAAGTTTTCTAGAATTTTAAAAAATTCCCTGGAGATGTTTGTTTTAACATTATTGTTAAAAGGGGGGTTAAACCAGATGTTGGTTTTTCTCCTAAGACATATATATATATATATATATATATATATATATATATATATATATATATATATATATATATATATATATATAAGTCTTGCTTCTGAGAAAGATGTATCAATCGAATGTTAGAGAAAAAAAAATAAATAAAAAATAAATGATTTTAACATTTAAAATTGCATCATTTTTGTTTCTTTCAAATGTAAATATAAATATTTAGACATGCGGTGCTTCAAAGATGTTATCAATTTCCTTATTCAATAGGCGCCAAACCAGCGCAACAACATCGACCAGACTCTACTTCACTTTAAACTATCGTCTTTTCTGACTCTACGGTTGATCCGACCCATCAGGGCTTATGCCAACAAAATGAAGAAAAAGAATAAGTCTCGCATCTGAGAAAGATGTATTCATCGAAAGTCTTAGCAAATGAATAAATAAATAAATAAATGATTTTATCATTTAAAATTGCATCATTTTTTGGTTTTTCAAAATTCAATATATATATATATATATATATATATATATATATATATATATATATATATATATATATATATATATATAAAGAGAGAGAGAAGCAGCAAATTATTATCGATACATGTCTGATTAAAGACGACAGATTTTTTTTCGTTTCGTTATTTTTTTAATTATTGTCTCGACTCGGTGAGAAAGTTTTCCGCGTCTACGGTGGTAATGTATGGAATTATCTTTAGCCATCTCAAGTTCGTTCGATCTTCGCGATTGTCTTCAGGGGTTTTATTTTTTCGCTATGTTGTTGTTGTTGAAAGACTTCTACTTATATGCACCACTCAAGTCCCATTCAATGACCCCTCCGGTGTTTCGATAGGGATCACTCCTCGGACCCACTGCCGCCGGCCAGATAAGTCGACGATATCATCATTGCTACTGAAGCCCACAAAAAATATCAGAAAACTCCAGCAAACATTAGAAACCTACTCAATCCTAACATTTACTCACGAACTAAATATTAACAATAAAATCCATTTCCTCGACGTATTAATAAACTCAAATAACTCTACCGAATACACGGCATCCTCTTATAAAAAACACTAATAACTCCAGCCTCATCAACTAGCAAATCGAATGTTTTCAAATATATAAAATAGCTTTAATACAAAAAACTCGTTTATCATGCATATACCATATCCTCATCAAAAACATATATTATATAAAGAACTTAGTAACATAAAACAAACCTTAATCGATAACAATTTCCTCAATAAAATCGTTGATCAATAAATCAAACTCTATATACACCAAAAAAATAAAAAATAAAACCCATAACAAATATGACACTTTTTTCCTGTATTATAAAAATCAAATGCACACCAATTATAAACGAGACGAAAAAGCAATAACTAACTTAATACACAGATATACTAATTCTATTGAAATCATAAGAAAATTAGACTAACAATCTACTATACATTTAAAACGTCTAACTTAATAATAAAAAAACAATAATACTATTAAATAAACTTATATATATATATATATATATATATATATATATTATAGCTTCATTCCAATGACGATTGCAACAATTAATCCATAACCATAACTTTCATCTGTTCTTTCAATTACTTTATTTTCATATATCAGCGAATATCTCTCCTTCCTCTTTGTCTCAGAAGCAAAGTTTTTTTTATATATTTATATTTTGTTTTTATGTTTATTTTTCTAAATTCAATGCTTTTTCTACATCTTACACGCGTTTCACAGCAAAATCAAGAAGAACTATGTAGTCATAGAAGTAGTATATCTGTGTTGATCATCAGAGAAATTGTGCATTCAATAGGAAAGACATCATTCAAACGACATGAGAAAAGAAGGTGGGAAAATTTTTTTTAAAGGGTTCTTGACAAAGGTAACCGCAAGTCAAAATACATGAAAAAATCTTACATGAAAAATGGAGACAAAAATCCAGGACCCCCCCCCCCCTTTAACGAAAATCTTATTCCGAAAACTTGAAATGACTCTTCGATCCGTCTTTTACAACCAAATTTAACTGAGCTCAGTAATTACAGGTATTCGTTGATATATGAGGATAAAGAAAAAAAATGAAAGTTATGGCTATAGATTGATTGTTTCTATGGTCATTGGAATGCAACTATAAAATATATATGATCTGAAGCTTGTAGTACAACTTAGTTGAGCTTGCAATTAAGAAAATGTTCAGATATTATAAACTTAAATATATATTTTTTGTAAGAACCCATATATATATATATATATATATATATATATATATATATATATATATATATATATATATACTTATTTCTGCAGGCTTCATTGAATACTACAGAGTTTTATCCTTTTATTATCTTCTTTGTTATCTTCTCGACGCGGCGAACGAGTATTCTGGTTTCGGGTGGTAATGATTTGCTGCCTAAATATACATATAATATATATATATATATATATATATATATATATATATATATATATATATATATATATATATATATATATATATATATATATATATACTTCTTTGAAATATAGCAGGAAAAATCCCAGCAGAGTGATCGATTAATTGTGAATTAAAGTTACAAATTAAAAATTTAGAGCGTAATATTTATTTATTTTAGTACAGAAAAATTAGTACAACATTCGTACCGTCGGTTTCAAGCACAAAAGGACTTAGCCATCCGGCTCTCTTGAAGAGAGCCCGATGACTAAGTCCTTTTGTGCTTGAAACCGATGGTACGAATGTTGTACTTATTTTTCTGTATCAATATATATATATATATATATATATATATATATATATATATATATATATATATATATATATATATATATATATAAATGTTGAATTAAATAACGATAATTGAATTATCGTTTTATAATAATAACTTATCGTTATAGTGTAAAGCTCAATATTATATATATATATATATATATATATATATATATATATATATATATATATATATATATATATATTACACCACCAGTGTTGTCCAGGAAAATTGTGGGAAATTTTTGTTAATGGTCACGTAGACGTCATTGTTAAGGTTACATTTCCGCTAAATAACAGTGAGTATAAGTTTTTAAATAATGTAAAAAGGGAAACTAAATAAAAAATTGAATAAATAATATCCATCAAAAATATTATCTCTAAAAGAAAGCTTAAAGAAAAAGAAAACAGAACAAACTCTTGGAAACTAATTTTGGTGAAGTTATATAAAATTAAAAGACACGAATGTGTATTTGATGTGTCAATTTAGATTTCATGAAGTTCAGCGATTATAATTGGCATAAACAATTCTTTGTTCTGTACAGTTTAGTATAAACTGTAAAGTTCAAAATAAAATAAGGGTTGAAGAAAAGTTAATAATTTTGTACTACGAGTTTTTTTAACAGTTATGATATTCCGTAAATATGTCTGTGATAGAGCGAGAGCGAGAGAGAGAGCGAGGAATCTTAGGGTGCGGACGTTTTATGCTGTAACCAAAAGTAATTCACGTAATATAGTTGTTGTGTTTTGTGAAAGTATAAACGTTCCATTTTTAAATAAACGAAAAGTTCAATAAAGGTGAAAGCCAGGTGTGTAGGTTTTACTGTGAGAGAGTGATAGAGAGCGATCTAAGAAAACGTTTTATTTTATTTGAAGAAACTGTACTTATATAATATTGTACTGTACTTATATAATATTGTAAGCTAATATAAATAGCGTATTTGTTTTGTAAAAGTTTAAACTTTCAATTTTTAAATAAAAGAATATATATCAGGCTCAGAAAATGTTCAGTTTCAATACTTGGAAGCGCAATTAAATTTATGTAGAAAAATATGTTATTAACATATGTGTGCAGCGTGTATTTGATGTGCGAATTTAGCATTGATTAAGTTCATGAATTAAGGAATTCCGACTAATTCGGCGTTAGTTTAAAGTCAAATAATATCTGTTGATGTAAGAATGATTATTACATATTTGAGCTTCCATAGACTTTAAAAGCCGTGTAGCTAAAGTTATTTATCCAACGTGATTCGAGTAGTGGTTGGAGGACTTGTGAATGACAGAGAGTTATCTTCTCTACCTATCTATCTGAAATTAATAATCAAAACAAAAACTGTTGGTCGAATTGAATGTAAAAAGAAAAAAATCGATTGAAAATAGAAATACCTTTTGATTAGAACATAAAAAATATGTTACATATTACGACGATTTTATGCAGCTTTTGTTTATGCAGTTATACTTGTAAATCAAATAAGGGAAAATCTCACTTTATATATACAAATAAAGTGAGATTTTCTCATATATATATATATATGATAAAAAATGGAACTAATATTCCAACGTTATGGAAAATGAAAAAAGCGGAAAAAACAAAAATATTATTTATTCAACGGTTCATCTTTATTTCAAGACTTCCTCAGAATGATTGGTCTGGACAAAAATAACGCACAAAGTAAAAAATATTTGAAACAATGGTAGTAGGAGGAGAAACGTTTGAAAATACCGCTTGAAAAGTATCGGGTCGTACGAAATGTGGCTATATTAGTATAATTTAATGTTATGCAAGGAGGTAAAATGTGGGTAGAAAGCCTTTGTGAAAATTCACATACTTCTAATTTTTGTGAATTTTTTACAATATGTATTAGACGTCAATTAATATATATTTCCAAATTTAGGTTTCTTTTGAGTATTGTAAAGTTTTTTTAGCGGGCATAATATGGGCACAACCTCCGATTTAAAAACTCAAATACTTTAGATTTGCATTGAATTTGATGGATAGACACCAATTAAGCCAGATTCCCTGAATTTCATTTTTTCCTTAAGACCCCTTAAACTTAAACGTTATATTTTAGAAATTTTCTAGAATCAAAATCATGTAATGGATTTCGGTCAAAACGAATATGGATTCTCTACATAAGGTTTAGTACCATTATATCTTCCAAGGGGAAATCAAATTAGTGCAAAACTATTCTGTTTGAAGAATTAATTTTACCCATCCTATTACGACGATAAATAATTCAATTATTCAAGGTTTAAGCCAGGAGTTTCTTAGGTTATTATTATTATTATATATATATATATATATATATATATATATATATATATATATATATATATATATCGCGCCCGCCGACCGTTGAGAATTAACTTCCTGCACTGAAGATTGCGTTAGCATGAAACATCGATGTCTGTAAGTAATAAATAATTAATATTTATTTATAAATATTATTATTATAAGCCCTCTTCACTAAAGGCCGGGCACTCTGAGTGAGTTTAATAACAAGCAGTACAAATAGCTTCATGCAAGATCCAAATACAGTTGTTTATCACTTTAACTGCTCGTGTAAAATTAGCCACCGACTCGCTATTTATAAAGTTAAATTCCTCTTTAATTATTAGCTAATTCCATATGGCCGAGGGGTTAACGCAAATCAGTGGGGATTTGTGATCGGAGTTCGCGCCCGCCGACCGTTGAGAATTAACTTCCTGCACATCGATGTCTGTATGTAACAAATAATTAATATTTTTATTTATATATATATATATATATATATATATATATATATATATATATATATATATATATATATATATATATATATATGTGTGTGTGTGTGTGGGTGTGGGTGTGTGTGTTTATATATATATGTGTGTATATATATTTTTTTCTATACCACGAGGAGACAGCCCCTTGCAATTTTAACAGCAACAAGATAAGAAAAAAGGAAATACTCTTTGAAATTGCTGTTTTACAGCGAAAGTTGCAGACAAATATTTTATAAAAAAATGATTTTATCATTTGATAAATATATTTAAAAAAATAAAGTTTCTTGTTTTTTTTTTCTAAATTCTATAAATTACCTGATATATATATATATATATATATATATATATATATATATATATATATATATATATATATATATATATATATATATATATATATATATATATATATATATTAAAAATATATAATAACACGAAATTACATAATCATCAATGCAATAATTTATTTCAACCTTGTGGTTTTTTTAAGCATCCGATCCAGACGATTACATTCTTGAAACTGAAAAAAGAATTAAATTCACACTCGACAATTCAAATATAATTGGAGAGAGAGGGGGTAACAACCACTTGAAACACATTTAGAGAGAGGGGGGAAATTTGAAGCATATCTAATCCTTAAGTATAAATTGCAGAATGTTGGCTTTTCAAAAATATTTGAACTGATTAATTAATACACCTACCTACAACTACCTGGCCATATATTCATATACATACATACAATATCTAAACACACATATACATACACAAGCCAACATTCTGCAAAAGTTCTCAATATATTGTAGCCATTCGTGTTGGGATAGGCATGATTTTGGGCGCCCGATGATGGTTTTTTTTTTTTTAGTTTTCGTTTTTTTCGCCTTTCCAACTGGCATGATAATTTGATATGGCTTTAGATGTTACATGATTGTAAAGAAATTGGATAAAAGTGGCTATGAGATGATGTTTAAAATAATAAATTTCATTTCCCCAAATGAACAAATAAAAATAAGTGTAAGATAAATGTTATTACTAGATATTTGTAGACGTAAATTAAGTGATAATTACATATTTTTCATATATATAAAATTAATCGAAAATAGGAGAGAAAATATAAAATAATATAAGAATTATATCATATAAACACAGCTTAATTGAAAAAATTATAATAGAAATTAATCGACGTAAATTCCCTTCATGAAATATATTTTTTATAATTTTATATTTTATTAATACTTGACAATAAGAACATATAGTGATTATGTGTTTATACGTGGTGTAAGTGTGTACTCTGGTAGGCATGTATGTATGTTTGTGTGTGTATGTGTATATGTATGTATGTATGTATGTATGTATATATATATATATATATATATATATATATATATATATATATATATATATATATATATGTATGTATGCGTATATGTGTGTATATATGGTATGTATATATATGAATGCATGTGTGTATTAGATTGTGTGTGTGTGTGCGTGTGTTAGATAATAGTTAGGTCTGAGATCACAATATAATAAGATTTCTTCCCCCCCCCCTCCCCCGCTGTGAGATTAACTGAGGATTTTGATACGCGTACGGGCGGTGAAGTTTTTGGCCGTGTCTGTGATTTATCCTTCTTATATCTTTCCATCTTTCTCTCTTTCTTTTTTTCGCTTTTCAGCTGGCTTGATAATTTAGTATTAGCTGAACGAGTTTGAAACTGGTCGGTCGTACAAACTATGTGTGTATTTGACATATATATATATATGTGTGTATATGTATGTTTCTGTATAAGGGTATGGATGTGGGTATGTATGTAAATATGATGTTTATGCATGTCCGTATATGTGTGTGTTTCAGATTTCAGTCGGCATCTACTTTCAGATCACCTTTCTTTTCTTTTCTTTTCGTTCCCCCCACTCCCTTCCACTCACTATATACATTGATCGCTAGACAGTAGGTGTCTTCAAACAATGAGAGGAGGATTAATACTGTTAATTTTTGACACGTACCGATTCTTTTAAAAACAGGACCCCCCCCCCCCTCTTCCATCACCATCTATGCCCAATTTTACAATTTATAAACAGACAAGCAGCCTCCCCTCACTGTCTGTAGTTGATCATGCAATTCCCCCTTCTCAATTTATATTTAAGGATTAGATATGCTTCAAATTCCCCCCTCTCTCTAAATGTGTTTTAAGTGGTTGTTACCACATCTCTCTCCAATTATATTTGAATTGTCGAGTGTGAATTTAATTCTTTTTTCAGTTTCAAAAATGTAATCGTCTGGATCGGATGCTTGAAAAAAACACAAGGTTGAAATAAATTATTGCATTGATGATTATGTAATTTCGTGTTATTATATTTCATTCCTGCTTTGTTTATCACATCGAGCTCTCATACCCGGATTTCTTCCTGGATTTATTTCATTATAACACAAATATATATATATATATATATATATATATATATATATATATATATATATATATATATATATATATATATGTATATATATATATGCAAACATTGTTAAAAATAACAGAATTCATCTTTTTAATTATACCTTTTTTATTTTTTCAATTTTTCTGATGGTTTTTTTTGTATTAAAATCAAGAAAATTAATAAATGTCCCATAGATATCACGAATGTTTTCGATTCTTCGTCGCATCATCTTCAGGTGTCAAAAGCAAATAAACAAAAAAGCTGGAGAAAGAAGAGAATTTTTAAAATGACGGCATAGAAACGCACAGACAAGGTTTTTGCATTGTTCTAGTAAAGACGTTGACAACTTAAATTCTGCGACGCCGGAGTTGCATCACAGAATAAAATCGCATTACATTAAGCATTTTAAAATGTTGCTACTGGTTTCATATCTTAGGTTGTTGTGTTTTTATGTAGATAGCTTCCAGTATTTTTAATTTTTTAAATTGGTTTCGGAATGCATTATTTTAGTGTTATTAACTAAAAGTTTTCTTAAATCAGAGGGAGGGCAATTATGTTTTTTTAAATGTTGGTAAATTGAGCTAGAATTTACAAAATGATTGGTGAAACGGCGGGATGGGGTAGTGGTTTTAAAACCAATGTAGCTATTAGCTGTATTATTATTATGGGAGTTACATTCTTCCAAAAGGCATAATAATATTCTTTTATTTTAATACAAAAAAGATTATCAGAAAAATTGAAAATATAAAAAAGGTATAATTAAACAGACAAATTCTGTTATTTTTAACAATGTTTGCATAAATGAGAAAATGCTGCCTAAATACACTATATATATATATATATATATATATATATATATATATATATATATATATATATAAATATTAACAATATATATATATATAATATAAACAATATATATAAATATAAACAATATATATATAATATATATATATATATATATATATATATATAATATATATATATATATATATATATATATATATATATATATATATATATATATACTTGCGAACCTGTATCTGGGTATTGTCCAGAAAAGTAGAGTAACCCAAGAAACTCCTGGCTCTAACCTTGAACTATTGAATTATTTGACTCTTTACGGTTGCCTGGCACAAACACAACCGCCTCAGGAAGCGGAAAAGTAAAAAGTAAAAAAAACAACTTCAAGTGTGAAATTGATAAATCGTATAACTATCGAAACCAAGAATCTTTAGCGGTTGCACCACCCACCCCCACTTATAATGTTCTCGCACGGTTGATGCGTTTTTTGTTTGTTTTCATCGTTTCATAAATTTATGTCTAGGAAATCAGAAGAAAACCTATTATTATTATTGTGATTTGCAAAGCCTTCTTTAATTCCTCGCATAAATCTGTCTTTTGTATATTAAACAAAAAAGGAAGAAAACCTCGCACGCATATGCAGAGTTGGACACGAAGTCGATTTTTAATGGGGAGAAAATCCAGCTCTTCTAAAAGGGGCATTGGATTGGAACAAAAATAAAAATTGTCTCAGTCTAGAAAAATTTCTCTTTCACTGACCGAAGACAGAAAAAATGAAGTTTTGTATCAGAACAGATACTACACTTGTTTAACATAGAACATTATCAAAAGAAAGAATGACACATTCTATCAATACGAAGAATTGATTTTTATTGACAATTTGTTAAGACAATGCAAAATAAAATGCTGGCAATGAGTGAGAGTTGAAAGAATCTAATGACGTTCTAAGTGAAGAAAGGTTTTTGTAAAGAAAAATTGAGTAATCATGTTTGTTTCGGCTGGCGTTTGTGTGTGTATTAATGGGATAGACATTGTCAAGGTGCGTGTATATTAGCGTGCCTGTTTTGCCAGTGAAAGAGTGTATTATTAAATGTGTACATGAGTTTGTTTAGCATTGGGTATATGCTGTTGCTATGTTTTGTATTTCACTTTTTGTTTCATTTTACTTCAGTCGAAGTTCTCAAAAATCATGGGGCCACTTCCTGGGGGTAACACTTGATCTCTATAAGAGATACATAGATATGTGTGTGTTCGATTAAAGTTCTCTTTATCGCTCAAACGTTGAGTTGATAAGAAATGAAGAACATTAATTTTCCTCTCCAAATGGACCACTTAACTATGTCACAGTATATCTTTCTTTTGGTCTCTTGTTCTTAACGGATTCCAGGACAAGAATTCTTCGTGTCTGGTGAAGTGCTGTTACTTGAGATAACCTCACTTGGATAAGGTTCACCATTCCTCGCACAAGTCAGCGTATAGTCGTTATTTGTGCTGTGAATACTATGTCAGGGTTTAATTGTAGGGTGAAGTATCCTCATGTCAGGTTGTCCTGACAAACCCTTGTACAGAGAGGCTGAATACATTCGAGGATTGTGTCTAGTAGGTAATTCAAACTCTATTTCGTGTGTGCCTCTCGTTGTGTCTATCGACGGCCTTTGGCCACAAACGGCCACGGCATGATGTGTCGTAGGCATGTGTGCTATCTCTAAAAGAAAAACAGCAAAGAAGAAAAAAACGCCGTATTTGCTTTTTTTATATATATTACACGCGAAATTTCGGAGGTGAATATTATTTATTGTGATTGATCAAAAGAAACTGCTGATTTGGACTTTTTGTTCAATCGAGAGTCAATACGGAAAAACAACATTCGCTGCTGCTGCTGCTGCTGCTACTGATGATGATGATGATGATGATGATGATGATGATGATGATGATGATGATGATGATGATGATGATGATGATGATGATTCCAACAGTATTATTACGAATATGATCATTATTAGCAAAATAATTACTATTATTTATAGTGTCATTATTATTTAAATGAATCATTGCTTTGATTAGTATCAGTAATATTCGTATTATTATAAATGTTATTATTTTTTATCTTATTATTACTATTAATATCATTAGTAGTAGTAGTAGTAGTAGTAGTAGTAGTAGTAGTAGTAGTAGTAGTAGTAGTAGTAGTAGTAGTATGTACAAAACATTGAACGGGATCGGAAGACTGACGAAATGGAATTGTTATTGGCATCTGTATGAGTTTAAATAGTTTAGGATAATGCCTAAATGCCTAAATGCCTAAATAGAAGGAAATTGTATGAATAAGTTAATAATTAATATTCTTCAAATAAATTGTTATTATTATCATTATTATTATAATAATTTGATTATTATTATTATTATAATTAGTATGATAATAATAAATAGTAGTAGTAATAGTAGTATTATTAATGTTATAAGTATTATCAGTATTAGTATATACAACTTTCAATCAATCGTTCTGAAGACGGCAGAAATAAAATAGAAAGTAAATTAATACTTAATTCACCGTTCAACTAGATAGAATATGTAAACGACGAAAGCGATTGGAATTTCAAATTTTAAATAAATATGTATTAAATAAAAATATATATTAACGGAAAAAATACGTCCTATGAAGTTGAGGGTGACTAATAATGCAATTTTCTGCATCTTAATCACTTAGGAAAGTGAGACAATCGGAATAATAGTAAGCAAAATAATAACGAACGCTACAATCACCAATAAAATAATTACATAAAAATACATTAAATATTTAGGTGATAAAAATCGTACATATTTCTAGACGGAGCGTCTTGGTCCAGTGGTAGAACGCTGGACTATAGACATCAATATCGAAGGTTCGATCTCTGTCTGAGTTAGCCATGCTGATGACGGCTGTGAGCCAGAAACACGTGTCCATGGATTACTTTTATGTACGTATAAAATAAATAAAAAATATATATTAACGAAAAAAATACGAAATTTTCTGCATCTTAATCACTTAGGAAAGTGAGACAATTGAAATAATAGTAAGCAAAATAACAACGAACGCTACAATCACCAATAAAATAATTACATAAAAGTACATATATATATATATATATATATATATATATATATATATAATTACTATTTCATGTATCCACATAAAATTTTATAAGGAGATATAATTTTTTACGTATCAATTTTCAGTATTTACTTCAACAGTGCTCGATATGTAAGTAGAGCAAGTTAGTAAGTTATGAAAATATATTTATTGCAATTAAGCTACACAGAGGCTCCCGCGTTTCATCCCGGGGATATTTTCAGGCTAAAATGCATGGAGCTAGTTTTTCCGGGTGTTTTTATATACACGGCTAGCTAGTTAACCAATCAGGTCTTTGTTGTTTTCTGAGCCAATCGTTGGGATTCTACCCAAAAAAGGTCCGGTTAGTTGTACTTCATATTTCCTGTTCTATTGTTCTGTTTTCTATAGAGTGGCCTATATCTGTTTTTTTTGTTGTGTCAATATAATGGATGAACTTATTTTAACACGTTGTTCCTTGTATTTCTATTTTAGGTTTTAGTTTTTAAGTTGTTAGGTTTTAGTTTAGTTTAGTTGTGTTCTTTACTTATTTGTTTGTTTATTTATTTATTTATGTAAGGTAAATTTTATTCTGTGCAGGCAGCTCTTTGCTATCTCCCTTCTACAGTTTAATAGATTTTGTGGGTTTTTAAAGTTTAGGATTTCAAATTTCTCATTCAGACATAATCTACACGGGTCGTCTAAATTTCTACATGTATTGGCCTATTATTTTCCATTCAATCAATTGGTGAGCGTCCATTTTCTTTGAGCTCCAAATAGTGGTTTGCTAGTGCTGTTTTAATTCGACGTTCTCTGTTTTTAAATGTGCTTTTGTAGTCATAATATCTGGTTTCAAAATATAAGGAGGTCATACCTACGTAGTACGTCTTGTTATTCGGTCTTTCCTTGGCAAATGTATATATATATATACATATATATATAGTTGCAAAAAACTACTCGCCCTCCAGACAGCAATTAATCTAGCTGTATCTACAGAAAACAAAGAAACAATGTACTTTTCACATTTTGATAATTTGAAGAAAAACAACAAGAAGATTATTGTCATGGTGTTATTTGATATATTCAAATGTTGAGATTCAATATTGTATAAGTATAAAAATGAATTCCCCATAATGAAAGCAATAAACGAAAAATCGGGGTGATTGTCAAAAATAACCCGCAGATAAAAAAGGGGTGAAAAAACAAATAATCAAAAAATAAGTGTTACCAAAGGCAATAAAGTTACTTTTCTACTTACCTGCCTATTTTTTGTGTTTTAAAGTATTTTAAAGCGGTTTTTATTGCAGTTTAATAATTCGTTCAATTTCGATCCCGTTACAGTTCCATTTTCAAGATGGTGTAAGCGGGTGTTCCGAAGTTTTTGGGGGGTTTTTTTTCGTCTTTTGGGTGAAAAACAAACAAATAGTAAACAAATACCTGTCCCAAACGCCTTAAAATTTACTTTTCTACCTTATTGAAAGGAGAAAAATACCAACAAAAATCATCAGACTTCGTAGACCGTTTGCGAACTACCGTCAACCATTTTTGTTTTTCAATCTAACGTAATTTATTTGACCGAACTTTTCAATTGAAATAAAAAAAATTATAAACGCTTTAAAATACTTTTTTTTTAATTAGGCAGTTAGGGCGAAAAGTAGCTTTTATTGCCTTTGGTAACAGTTATTTTTTTAATATTTGTTTTTTGCGCACCTTTTCCTTCTATTGGTTATTATTGACAATTGCCAAAATCAGAACATTAATTGGTCAAATAAAATAATTTTATATTCCTGGGTAATTTAGAATGGTTACTTTATGTTTTTTACCTTTATTATTAAAGACAGGGAGATGGAGGTGGCTAAGTGGTTAACGACACGGACTGGAAACCTGGGTGTGCCAAGTTAGAATCCAGTTATTGCCACAGAAGCACTTTCACTTAGGATGTTGACAACCTACACGTGGTCCTTCCAGTAAGTCGGTGTCTTTCTAGAAAGGATACCAACTAGAAATATATCGGGGAAACCAATGTCAACAATAGAATCATCTGATTCATACGAAATGAATGAAATTAAAGTCAGAAAAATGAAAAATAAAAACTTAATGCCATTTTTTTTAATATGAATCTATTTTTTTTTTTGTAATTTAAAAAGCTGAAGGGAGGGGGTTCTTTATTCTTTTATTCTTTTTATGGCAAATGTAATAATTATCATCAGAAGCAGAAGCAGCATCATCATCATCGTCGTCAACAATTACAAGGAAAACAATTTTAGTTTTAAAAATAAAGTATATAATTATATACTTTATTAAAAGAAAAAGTGTTCCGTTTGATAAGCCTAAGGTGGTTCGATACACATATAGTTTTGAGAAATTGAGAAATTTTGCATTCATTCATTTAGATAACAGAAAAAAACTTAATGAAGTTTTATTTAAAAAGATGAACCTATTTTTTTTTTGTACTTTATTATGGCAAATGTAATACGGCAAATGTAATCATATTCATGATAGTCGTCGTCATCGTCGGCGACAGCAACAGCAAATTTAGTTTAAAATATAAAGTATATACTTAATTATTAAAAGAAAAACTTTGTTAGTAATTGCGTTCAACGCGGTATTTTATTTTAATCAATTATTTCTAAGTTGTTCTAAGTTGTTGGTTCGTGTAAACATACGCATGCCCGGACGTTATCATTCGAATTTCAAAATAATAATTTTGAATGTTAAACGTTTTGCAATAAATCGTTACAATTACTACTACTACTACTACTACTACTACTACTACTACTACTACTACTACTACAACAACAACAACAACAACAATAATAATAATAATAATAATAATAATAATAATAATAATAATAATAATAATAATAATAATATGAACAAAACTAGTTTATGTATATAAGAAAACTGTAGAACAAAAACAGAAATGAATTGTGCAGAATATTAATTTATTAGAGAGTGCTTATGAAATTATTATGCAAATGAAGTATCTGGATGAGTGTGTTTTGGCAGTGCGTTGTTGGGAATATATAATGTATTTGAAAATAGTTAAATGTATAATTAAATTAAATAAGTGTGAGGTGTTTATATATATATATATATATATATATAAATATATATATTCGCCACTCTATAATAAAGAGCAATGTGTATTTATTTGTATATAAATAAATATATATACTTCTTTCTGATTATGCAAAATTTAGCGAACAAAACATGCCTTTTTGTAGCCCACGAACGAAACTATTTCAAGTGGTGAGAGGAAGCGAAAAAGCAAATAGCAAGTCAGACAACCACCTTGACGTACCTCACAGTCTAAAATAAATTCGTAAAGAAATCCTTCACTCTATAATAAAAGATCAACGGTGAGTGTTTTTCTTTAGGTCATCAGAAATGATAATATTACTTTATATATGAAAAAGTAAATTACTTACATAATTCTATATGCATATTTTGGTAATATATTTAGATAAATAGCGAGTGCAAACATTGCCGAAGCATATTTTTTCCGTCTGTATACTAAAAGAAAAAAATAAAGTGGTCAACTCTAGTCAAAGGCTTCTTTTTCATCAGCTACTACACCAAGATGTAGGGGAGGGTGCCACTTCTTTCTCAGCATTACTCCACTTACCCTTGATCCTCACCTTATAATGCTGACTGTTTAGCAGTACCAGTTTTTAAGTCTTTTATGACTCGACCATTAGCAAACACCCCAACTGTTATGCCAAACGGGCCGTACACTAGTATACATATATTACCTCTTGATTCTCTCTCTCTCTCTCTCTTTCTCTCTCTCTCTCTCTATCTATCTATATATATATATATATCTTTATCTCTATCTCTTTCTCTCTCTCTCTCTCTCTCTCTCTCTCTCTCTCTCTCTATCTATCTATCTATCTTTATCTCTCTCTCTCTCTCTATCTATCTTTATCTCTCTTTCTCTCTCTCTCTCTCTATCTATCTTTATGTCTCTCTATCTCTCTCTCCCTTTATCTCTCTCTCTATATATATATATCTCTCTCTTTATCTCTCTGTGGTATTTTTGTAGATAAAAATAAAAATCCAAAATAACATATACATAGAATATAAACTTGCAACGTTTCCACAGACTCATGTTTTGGCAAATTGCCGACAAAATTAAAACTCTTTTTTTCTTCTCCTATCTATTTTTTATTCATCGGTCAGAAATAATTAAACTCTCCAGAATGGTAAACATTGGGCAAAGTGCTGCAACCAGGGGAGCAATGCTTTCCGACTAAACATGACTAATAATGACGCCCAGTCTCAGTGTTAATCGATTCTCGTATCTGCTTTCATAATTCATGTAAAAATCATTTGCCGTTTGTTTGTAACTCATTAACTTGCTTCGCTTTTCGGTTTTTTACCTTCCACTGAGATCGTCAAATTGAATTATCTGCTCTTGGACAAAAATGCATTCGCCACTTTCGCTCACTCAACCATTAGTGACAATATTAATGGCAGGGTGGGAGGTATTAATAATAAATAGCTTCATTTCCAGTTACCACCACTGCAGTGGCACCAGCTTCGGTTGGTACCGCATAAAATGGTCGTGGAAGATTAAGGTAGATGGAAGAACCGAGGAGCAAGAGCATCGATCAGACCTCAAATTGAAGAATGTGAGTATTTGAACCTTAATGAGGCTTATTGTCACCCAAATTCCAGAGAAAACCAGCAGTCGCCACCAGCAAGAAATCAATAGTAAATGGCTGTTCCGATAACGCAAAATGACTTGCAACGGTTATCAAAAGAGATGGAAAGTGATAGACTTTTTATCACTCAAATTCCAGGGAACATCATTTGTTGAAGAAGAAGAAAAAAAGAAGAAGAAGAAGAAGAAGAAGAAAATAAATAAATAAATAAAAGAAAAACAGACAAGAAGATAATAGTTAACAAGTAGGAAATAATCTGCCAAATAGTAGCTTTCGCCGTTCCAGAAGTTCAGAGTGAAGCTGAAGGGGGTAGAAAAACTAAGCAAATACACAGAACTTGTCAGAGAGATAAAAGGAGTTTTGTGGCATGAAAACTAGTGTAATACTAATAATTATAGGAGCACTAGGAACATTTCTGTAAACCTGAAATAAAAGTAGGAGAAATTGGGAACAAAGAGATACCATTTTAAACACGGCACTAATGATAACAACTGCAATCTTAAGAAAAATCCTTAAGTGTAGAAGCCAATCAACCGACCAACCACAGGTAAGTTGAAATAGAATAACGTTGCATAAAGACAAATATTACACATATCCAAGGAAATGAAAAGAAAAATCCCCGTTGGTTCCACAGAAAATGGACATTGAGGGTCTGAGAGGATGGAAAGACCGAGGAGGGAAAACACTATTCAGATCTTGACTGGACGAGCAAGGAGAGCACTGGAATTTTGAGAAGACTTATTGTCACTCAGATTCTAGAGAAAACTTTCAGCTGTTATCAGCAAGAACTCAATAGTAAACGGCTGCTGCGAGATGCAAAGTGAGTTGCAATAGTGATCGAAAGAAGCAGAGAGTACTAGAAATCTGGAGAGACTTGTTGTCACTCAAACTCCAGGGAGCATCACCTGTTCTACTATTCAGCAATCACTGTTAATGACACGTGTGCGACTCTTAGTTTGTCAGAAATAATAATGTGAAATTACAGGCAAAAGACAAGAAAGTAATAAGCCTAACCCGACCGTCTTTAATAAGGATATAGGAATGAAATTTAGGGAAGAAAAATGTGGACTAATTTTGATTAAGAAGGGAAACCTTAAAATAATGAACCACATAGAGCAGTCCAACGAAGAAAGCTAGTGGAAAATGATCTCTTCACTTCAACCCTTTTCTCACAGAAGAGACGTTGCTAATCTTTCTCTACTATAATGTTACTTTCATGCTAGGTGCTCGACTGAGCTCACATCTCTGTTTATCCCTCCCCCGCCCCTGTAAAAAATTCACACAAAAACTCGTCTGGCTACAACCACTGTAAAAAACTTTCCTTTCTTCTTCTGTGTACCTAAAACTAAACAGACCTCCTATGAACAATATTTCTTTGCTCATAAGAATAAATTTGCATACGTGATTATTGAAGCGAGCTGGACACACGTCCGTTCACTGTTATTATATAGATTATATTTTTTATATAGATTATATGCCTCAAAAGAAAATTAATCTACAAACCATTCATATACAAAACATACACTTACAGCATGAATGAAATTAAAGATATTAAGAACATGAAGCATCAAATCTTTGGTTTAATAAATACTGGCCAACTTTCAAATCCCAAGTCTGGCATTAAAAATCCCAAGAAGGCAGCAGAGTGTTGTCCTACTAAAAGCCAGAGATGATAGTCTACCTTCTATTTTTACCCATAATAAGGGGATTAGATGAATTTATAGCGAGAATATTAGTGAAAGAAAACGTGGAAAATATCAACAGAAATTGAACTTCAAATTCCCAGTCTACAGTTTAGAAAAGTTCTTGAAACTTTTATAAGAAATGAACTTGAAGTGGAAGTCCAACTTTTGACCAGAGGTCATATTGATCTTCAAACTTCTTCATGATTTGCTGACCAGGCTAATTAGATTGGACAGGTATGGCCAACTTTTCAGGATTGGTCAGACTTTTCTCAAGAAGTTAATGATTAATTATATCCTTTACTATAATTAAATCCTAAATTGCATTAAGTGTCCATATTATTTTAGTCACACACAAACTCAGAATAAGTAATGGGCGTTTTTATTGGTTCCATTAGTGTGTTTGAGAGGGATAGATGGGGAGAGTGCTACTAAATCAGAGGTTAAGCTCCTGTCTTTCAAGAAACAGCCATTATAAGAATTACTACTCTCATTCCCGATTCTGATGTTTCTGCCATTTTCTTTCCGACGCGTGTCCACAGCTGTTACTTTGATATCATGACAAACCTGTCTGCAAACTTTACAACTACTTAGCATTAACAAAAACAGAAATATATGGTTAAAATCATAATTAATCACGAGTTATCTCCCTTATTGGAGATTAGCTTATTATTATCAAATAGGCACAAAATGATTATTATACTTAATGAAATATGTTTAAAGAAACAAATATTTTTTTGTTTGTTTGTTTTTTTACAATGCTTGCTCATAGAAATATCTGGTTTAGTTCCAAGGCATGGGTATTTGATGGTTAGATTAACCCATAGATCGCATTAGATCATTCATCTGGGAGACACAAACTGATTTAAAACCTGCATTCTACATAGTCTTTGAGTCATCTTGCCTCAGCTTGTCACTGATACCAGACTTGTACAAGCACATAATACATCTATCTACATGTACAGATATCTCTACAAGTCCTATGGCGATGAAAGAATTATGATACAGGCTGACTTGACAGGTTGGAAGCACATAGCCATGATTTTACACGTGGTGCGCTGTTGATTGAACATTTTTAGGGAAGTTATGAGTAATTGAGCAGCCTTTTCAAGGGTAGCCTGCTCACCCAGAAACCTGAGAAAGGTTTAGTAAAAGTGACAGAACCAAATTTCTGTTGAACTATTAAGCTAGACAGCAACTTGCTGCTCGTATTAACAGGACTAAAATAAAACACTACAATGAAGCGTGATATTGGTATTGGTGGGATTTGGGATGCCTTATGTGCTCGGCGTCTCACATGGTTTGGCCATGTACAGCGTGCCACCTCCTGCATCAACTCAGTAACATGCATGGATACCCTAGGCACAAGGATGCGTGGTAGACCAAGGAAGATCTGGCTTGAGTGTGTACAAAGGTACTTGACTGCTTGAAACATAACTTGTATCAACTATTTGGATCAGACCGCATGGAGAGCAAGTGTGAGACGTTGCCTGGTCCAGGACGCTTGGATTTGAATGGCACAATCTTTTTGTGCTTTGCAGCTACCAGATCCAGCACTACACCATCATCAGGAGGAACCACTTTGCAGTTTCGGCCCCTATTCCTCAACTGCTTTTCTGAAGTGGTGGGGTCCCTCGGTCAGGAGGTAATGTAGCACTGGTGTCATTTGCTGATAAATACTATCAAGCCAGATACACCTTTCAGCCACTATCATCAACAATTGATTTTGATTGCATTGTGACGTCACAAACTACTCTGAATATGGCGTCATCACTATCTACTTCAACTCTCTCCTTTTGCCGTCCAAAATTCACCTCGCCTTCCAGTTCATATCATCCCTCTTCAGCCATATCAAATAAGATGCTTTCTCTACTGTTTCTTGAAGATCTTTAATCATTTGTTTCAATTCTGAGTTGTTACAGTAAAAGTGATGTCGAAATAGGTTTACAACCGTTCTCTCTACATTTCTTCTTGTGCAATGGCTAAACGATGGAATTCGATCTTCCATCCTTTATCTTGACACTCCTGTACAACCTCTTCATATCTGATCTCTTTCCTATTTTCTGCAGCAGCAAAGTTTTCTTCCCATGGTGCTATTAATTCCAGTATAATTCCTTTTTTCTTTTCTTCACACAACATGACAATATCTGATCGTTGTCCAGATGATATCAACGGGAACACCAACAAGTTTTCCACATCTAAACTTAACTACCAGTCCATTTGTCATCAATTTTTATAGTCATTGGATGATTACTCAGATTACTTTTTGTGCCTGCTTTGTGGAATTCCATCTTCTTTATTTGTTTAATCTTGGGTAATTCTCCATCATGAAATTGCTTTATGTTTTGCTTGCTTTGTTCTTCAATTATAGCAAGCACCTGATTGTGACGCCACATATACCTTTCTGTTGCCAGCTCATAGTTTGAGAGAATATGCCTTAGCGTTCCCTTCTTCCCGCAACGACATCTATCATTATCACATATCCTCCAACGAACAAGATTGGCAGGTGATGGCATTGCATCATATGTTGATTTAATCAAGAACGATGTCCTTGCCCGTTCTCAGGCCCATATTTCTTTCCATCCAATTTTTCGCTCAAAAACACACTCCTCCCATCGTAAACACTGTCCAAGATGTAAATATCGGTTCTCTTGAACTTCTTTTCTAATTGTCATCCCTTTTTTCCATTACATTACTCTTGGAAAATGTTTTAAAGTTTCCAAATACATTTGTACAATCTCACACTGCTCCAACAATATCTGCATTTTCCAACTTTACTATTGCATGATTGACTGCAGTTTCGTCTCTCCATTTCGTCCCAGTTCTTACTTGAGGTGGATTATCTTTGATTTTTTTCGTCACTTGAAAAGCGAAGTATCATTGCTGTACACACTTTAGCAGCCTTATATTCTTCTACAATAGATGTGACAGGCAGTTATTGTTGACTATTTCTTCTAAATATTGCAGTATTATTGAGTGACTTTGGCAATCCCAGCCATTTTCTTATATACATGCTGCATCGCTGTTCTATTCTTTCAACTCAAGTAATGATATCTCATACATCTGTAAGGCCACATTAATCTTGGATACAACGCATACTGTAAGCTCCAACATTTGAATATCCCAGGTAGATCAGTCTTTTTTATAGTTTGTAATCCCTCTTCCGTTTGTTGCTGTATTTCCGCTCCCTTATTTCTGTCATTTAATGCAAACCTTGTACCATCTTCCTAAACTCTTAAATGACTCTTCGTTCACACTTGGTATCATATCACCTCCTATCTTATACCGAACTTCTTTCTGTTTGCCTTTCACATATGTAAAACTTCTGGATTTCTTCGCTTTGAATTTCATTCTTGATCACAGAATCAATTCATCCAATCGAAGAATGTTCTCCACTCCTTCGACACTTTCCGATTTAACTGTTACATCATTCATAAATGCTCTAAGTGGTGTATCCACTAGTGTATTTCTACAATCTGCTACTCTTAATATCATTTCCATAACAAGTACAAATAAGATGACAGAAATTGTGCAACCTGCAGCAATTCCCACTTCACACTTTGCCAATTTGTTGTAAAACTTCCGGTTGTAAATCTCATTTTGGATTGGTCATAATATTTCATTATCATCCTTTGCACTGCTTTAGGAATCTAAAAGAAATCCATAGCTTTCTGTATTATCATGTGTTGTACTAAGTCATATTGGCAAGATCTAACCATACCATAACCACATCTCCGTTTTCTTCTTTTGCATTCTGTATATTTTCCCATATTGCATAAGCATGCTCAATGCACTCTGGGATTCCTAGGATTCTAGTCTTCTGTACAGATTGATTGATAAATCTGTTTTTCAGAACATAGGTAATTATCCGATTTGCTATGATACCAAACATTATCTATCTATCAATATTCAGCAACGATATGTGAAGAAATTCTCCCAGTTTTTCTGATCTTTTTTCTTTCGGCCACGATCTGCTACATCTTTACTTCGCCTCATGTTTCTTATCAATAAAAGAGCCGCAAGCAGAGTTGCGGACAATATTTGTATACTTTGTAGCTAACCCCATCATTTCCAGGCGAATTCTTTGCTGTAGCCTTCTTCACAAAATCATCTAATTCCTTCTACTTTATATCATTGACATCAAATGGTACTCCTGGCTGTGTTGGTCTTTTCAACCCTTCTATATACGGTAGTTCTTTATCTTTATATGTATGTATTCTTTAGATGCATTTCCAATTCTTTTCTTGGGCATTCCAGCTTCCCACTCTTATCCTCTGTAAAGAGTCCTTTTTCGAATTTATATGGTTTGTTCACAAAATTCTTCTGACAACTTTCCCTCTTCTTCTACCGGCGTAATCTCCTTTCTTTCCTCATTTCATCTCATAACCTTCTCTTTATATCTTCATATAGCTGTTTTAATCAATCTTTCTCTCCTACTACTGCACGTAATCATTTTCTCCACAGCTTCTTTTCTACCCTCTTCGGATCGGCAATTTTTCCTTCTCTTCTAGATTGTTTTTAGATTCCAATATCTTTCAATTCGTTCTTCCTTTCCAACCCAAATCTTTCTTTTCCTTTCTCGTAGATCGTCTCCGCTAACTTTTCCAATTTCTCTTCTGTACTTCCTTTACATCGAGATACTATCTTAACTACCTCACCATCAAACTTTTCATAAGTAGCAGCATCATTGGCTTTTGACCACTTTATCTTGGACTTTTTATTATTATATTCTTTTGTTGGCTTAATTTCCGCAACGGTAGAGTGTTTTCTACTGTGGTTTACATCCTGTGAATATATGCTACACATCTTATGGTCAATCGATCAGGATGATGATGAAAAGACTAATGATAGCCATGTAGAATGTATGAACACTCATCAATCACGAGCAGTAAAAAAATTATGTCCAATGAACTAGTATCATGGTTAAATAACTGAAAATCAACTGACAGAGGTGAGAGCTGGTTAGAATTTATTCTGGGAGAGTGAAAGGCGAGTAAGTGGAGCAGGGTCAAACAGCCTAGTAATAGATAGGTGCACATCTAAGTCCCATTTTGGGTTATACTCTCACTCGTAACAATGACAGGGAGACTATCCTGTCCTTCTACATGAATCTCAGAACGGTGCAAACCACCCAGAATACGATAAAATGTTCCTTCTAGATGACTTTAACGCACAAGCAGGAAAGGACATGGAACGTTGAGCATATTAGGTAAGTATGTTATGGAAAGCGTGAATAGCAATGACCTCCACTTGTCCAGCTGTGTACTGAATTTAGTTTCGTCATTTACAACACTTTCTCGCACCAGCAAGCTGCTGATAAGGCAATTTAGATCCACTCGTAATCAAAGCATAGTCACATCTTTGACTACATTATGACTTGCAAGCAAGACCTTCAAGATGGGTGCACTGTGCGTATCATGCATGGTTCAGAATGTGACTCAAATCACAAAATTGTGCATAGTAAGTCCTAACCCTAATCTTAACCCTAACCCTAACACATGGTGCATAAGGCATGTTCTCAAAAGGGTAAAACCATCCAAGTACAACGATGTATCGAGACTGCAGGACTCAAGTTTACCCAAGGATTTTCATAGGGCTTTCGAGAGTATACAGTTTGATAGTATGTGAAATCAATTCAGGACTGGAATCTACAAAGTCAACATTGAGGTCCCTGGTCTCATTAAGTAAAATCATCATTATTGGTTCGATAAGAACGTCTTTCAGATCAACAAGCTACTAGAAATGGAAAACAAGTTATATCAATATCTTGGCACACTTTATATATCTATCTCTCTCTCTATATATATATATATATATATATAGAGAGAGAGAGAGAGAGAGAGAGAAAGAAAGAAAAAGAAAGGGAGAGAGAGAGAAAGAGAACATTGTTATATATATATATATATATATATATATATATATATATAAAACACAATGTGTTTGTGTGATGTTTGTGTGTTACCTATAAAAAGAAAGGTTGAAGAATCTAAAAGTGTATTCTTATGTAAAATTTACTGGAGAAGACTATCTATGAGACCCACGTCTGTGCACGTTTCGAGGAAACATTGTATTACAACTATTACATCAGAAAAACTTATTTGATTTTCCTCATCGGCATGTGGACTTTATGAAGTACAATTCAGATAACATCCAATCGGTTTGAGAACAAAAATGTTTTTGGATGGAGAGACCAAGTAGGATATTTTTTTTCAATAATGTGAAGAGGCAAAGAATATGAAGGTCATGTGAAGATCACACACACGTTTCAGGTTGGGATCAAGTACAGAAGAGTAACACTTATACTCAAATCGGTTTCTGATCGGTTTTTTTTTATCATAAACGAACCTTAATTAAACATAAAACTAATATTTTGGCGAGATATGGAATGATCATATCTTAAATGCTTATTTAAAATAGAATTTCGAAAAAGTGCTTAATTACTTGCCTTTGATGTTTTCATTCTAACCGTTCAGATTGACTTCAGACATGAGTCTTCACTTCACAGTGTTTTATTTTCTCTTTCTATCTGGACATTGTTTGGTTCTCGAACTGGTTGTTATCTAAATTGAAATTGATAAAGTCTATTTTATTTATTTTTGTTTTTATTTATTTTTGTATTTAAATATTATTTTTTAATTTTAATTTAATTTAATTTTATTTTTCATCCTAGTTCATTTTGTATTTCAAATATTTTTTTAAAATATTTAATTTGCTGCATCCTAAGTATTTTTTATTACTCTTTTCTTCATTGATATTACTGATGGAGTAGTGTATGATTGCATAATCGGAGATTATGTCTTCCATATTAATAGAATATATGTATTCTCTTAAATAATACTAAAATTTGATGTTTTTTTCTTAAATGACTTCTGTATGTGATGTTTTGAAGGGCTCTAATAAAGAATCTTTTAGAGTCATTACAAGTATAATACAAAATAAAATCTTCAAAATTTTCTTGGAAACGATCGTACGCCAAATAATTGTTGTGTTTGAGTTTTTGGAACTGGTACAAATAATGTTCTAATTTTGTTTATCTCAACTTGCTTTATATATATATATATATATATATATATATATATATATATATATATATATATATACCCTTCCCAGTATGGGTAAAATTGATTCCCCGAACAGACCTGTTTGGCACCAATTTTATGTCCCTGAGGAAAATTAAAATCAAAATATAATGATAGTAAACGTTCTAATCCTTATTCTAATAGTGTTCAAAATCCATGATTTTAACTGGAAAAAATGTCTAAAATTAAGACTTAAGCTTAAGGGATCTTAAAAAGAAATTGAAATTCAGGGAATCTTGCTTAATTGGTGTCTGATAACTAGTATCAAATTCAATGCAAATCTGAAATATTTAATTTTGAAATGGATGGGGGTTGTGCCTATATTATGCCCTCCTAACAAACCTTTAAAATACTCAACAAAAACTGAAATTTGGGGAATATTAGTCAATTAAAGTCTAATAACTTTTGTTAAAATTCTACAGATATCGGAGGTAACATCTGAATTTTTACTTCCACCTCCTTTTTACTTCCACTTTTTGTCACTTTTGCATGGATCCCTTTCGACTAGTAGCTGTGTTCCAAAATTCATAATGATCAATTAATTAGTTTAGAAATTAACCCTGTAAATAAACTTATAAACATACCTAACTTGAAATGTGCGTACATATGGATAAACATTGTGAAGTGTTAATTTTCTGAGCATAATTATAATATTTAAAATTTTAATTATGCCATAAATTTTGTAATCTACCAAATTATAATATGAAAGCTCTGTTTGACATAAAATGTTTACCATTGAGCTTATTTTTATCTGCAGTATTTAATATATCCTGGGAATTCATAAAATTTGATAAATTAATAAATAATTGTTGTATTATGTAATCTCCTAGAAATACCGCAATGGTTTAATTTAATTTTTTCCATATATATATATATATATATATATATATATATATATATATATATATATATATATATATATATAGGCAAGGTCCATGTACATTGAAAAGTCAAGATTTTATTTTATCTTACACAAGCATTTTCAAAACAGACAATCCGTAATGCAATTATTTTACGAACTCGTTTCGCTCAAAGTAGACTAACCAACATTAGTATGTCAATAATTGAATCTGTCCTCTTTGAACTCTTCAGGAAATACAAAAAGTTCTCAATTTAAAAAAAGTATACACCGTAGCGTAGCGTGACATGAAAGATAAACGTCCAAAAATAAAAGTCGTGAACTTACATTCGCTCTTCGGCGTTGCTCCACCGTGTTAGGCAGTCACCCATCTTGAAACCTCAATTCAGAGTCAGCACTAATTCGCATAACCTTCTCTAGCAATCATTATTTTAGTCTTATTTTCTCCTATTAGTTACATGAGAATTATAGTTTATCTATAAAATACTTAAAATTAACTTGAAACGAGATTGTCTGTTTTAAAATTGTTTTCGACTTTGGAATGTAAATGAATCTTGCTTACTTATATATGCTCTGTTGTTACTAGTTGACAATCATCGAGCTTAAATTGAAATAGGTTGGTAAACATTAAGTATAGAAAGTATATTTTAAAACATATATTTTTACACACACACACACATATATATATATATATATATATATATATATATATATATATATATATATATATATATATATATAATCGGTAGGGGTGGAGACATATATGTTTTAAACCATTGTTTTATAATAGTATTATATCTTTTGAGAACCAAAATAATTTGAATTTTTCTTAAATAAATTTTATTTATTTTAAAAAATACATATTCTTATGGTTTTCTCAAAAAGGAATATATATATATATATATATATATATATATATATATATATATATATATATATATATATATCCTTAATACATTAAGGTAGGTAATATATTCTTCAGCATACATACAGAAATATACATAACTATTCTCAAACTTCCAATAGTGAAAGGTGTGACAATTACAATTTCTCAAACTTTGGTAAAAGATCCTTAGCCGTCGTCTTTTGAATTTATTGATGCAGGCGTATTCCTCTTCCTTGCGGTTGTGTGAAATTCTTCCAAACCGTCCGAGCTGAACTAATTCTATGTGATAA
This sequence comes from Sepiola atlantica, assembly GCA_963556195.1. Lineage (NCBI taxonomy): Eukaryota > Metazoa > Mollusca > Cephalopoda > Sepiida > Sepiolidae > Sepiola > Sepiola atlantica. The sequence goes on from OY744515.1 coordinate 78,057,293, forward strand.
CAGGTGCTTCCAGATTGAACCAAATATGCAACCATTCTTCCCTGCTTTCTCACTACCCAAAAGAAATTGTTTGCAAGAAAAGAAATAGAATTATTTTCTTACTTATTCATTTTTATTCACTGATTCTTTTTGTTCCTTTTTTAACGGAAAAGAAAGACGGTTGCATTGAATCTATAAAAAAACTTTAAAAATTGGAATGATGAATTTTTTTAAGAATAAATATATTTTGAATGATCTATTTTTAATCTAAGCATTTACTTCCAGGAAAATATTTCTCTTTCGGATATTTTCCATTCTGTATGACAAAACCCTAACCTCTATTTTAGGTAAAGAATTCTCAGAGTTCAAGAACACATTTTTCTTTCTAATAACCCGACAGGTTTCTCAATTTCCTCATCATAAAGAATTATAGTTACTTACTACTTGATTAACGTGACTTGTGTGCATACCCCAGAGAGATTTGCTACATGTTTGAAACCAAAATTCTGCCACTTTTCACGGTCTTGGGTCAGTCTTTCAGTTGTCAGGAGCGGAATGAAAGCCTTATCTGGTCAGCCCATCTCTTTGGTGATTGTCCTCTTGAGCTTTCTTGAATTAAATCTTATTGATATGATTTATTTACATAGCTGGAGTCTGGTAGCCGGGAAACATGTTCAAACCACTTTTTTTTCGATTAACATAATTGATAGATTTGTTAAGATTAAACCTCTTTCTGATATCTGTATTTCTTTGTCAATCTCACAAAGTTACTCCAAAGATAGTTCTTTAAGCTTTAATTCCAAAGGCATTGAACTTCCTCTCATGCTCTGCCAGTATAGTCCATGTCTCATTTGCATATTCAGAGGCATTGATATGTCCTTCCTACCCCATATCTTTTCTTTTAGACGTCCAAATGCAAAAGTTGCTATTCCTATTCCTCTGCTCATGTCAGATGAGGATCCTGGAACCACTGAGGCAAGAAACACAAAATCTTCAGTTTTCTCAACCATTTTTCTTGTCTATTGAGATATTATCTCCAGAAGAGGAAAATATTCATTTGCCTGGGTTCACTTTCAACCCTTATTTCTCGCAAAAGGTTTCAAGCTCAGAAGTAAAGCGCTTCGACTTATCGAAGACAGCAGCAACGAGTGTTATGTCATCAGCATAACGAATATTAGTAGAGAGCTCATTGGTAAGCACCAGGTTTGATTGCAGACTTTCCAGTCCTTTCATCAAAAAAATGTGAAAAGGAAATAAGAAGCAACCCTAACCCTAACTTTACATAGCTTCAGTTACTTCAAACCAATTTGTTATTTGTCCATTTATAACAACGACACATTCTGTGTCTTTGTATAAATTTTCAACAATGTTTATGATTTTGCTATCGACTACAATTTCTTTCAACTGCTTTCCCTAACAATAAACATCAAAACGGTTGAAACGCATATACAAGTTTTGAACAAATGGATGCGTTTTTAACAAAGACACAAATTTGAAATTAATGTACACATTTCGACTGGAATAAAAAAAAATGAGAAACAAAACAAATGAGCTGAATAGAAAAGAGCTTACAACAGCGCTCATTTCATTCTTGAATGAAGAACGTTATAGGATTGCTGAAAATTTTCTATCCTCAATAAAATAAAATAGAATATATGTAGACTTACTTCTCAGTTTCCAATCAAAGACCGGCCTTAGACTAACCAATAAAACAGTGTCACATATTTCTGTATTGTACTGTTTTGTATTTTCTCATAGGCCGATTCTACAGTTTGTACATACATATATATATATATATATAACTTCTTTGTAATATAGCAGGAAAAATCCCAGCAGAGTGCTCGATTAATTAATAATTAAAGTTAAAAATTAAAAATTAAGAGCGTAATATTTATTTATTTTGATACAGAAAAATTAGTACAACATTCGTGCCGTCGGTTTCAAGCACAGAAGGGCTTGGCCATCCGGCTCTCTTCAGCTTCTGAAGCTGAAGAGAGCCGGATGGCCAAGCCCTTCTGTGCTTGAAACCGACGGCACGAACGTTGTACTAATTTTTCTGTACCAAAATAAATATATATATATATATATATATATATATATATATATATATATATATATATATATATATATATAGTGCACAGTAGCAGATGAAATCTGTCCAAAGTGACCATAGATGCAAAAATCAGTAATCAAGGTTTTAGCCTCAGTATTTTGTGATGCACACAACAGTGGGTGATCGATTACCTTAAGAAAGGATGAATCATTAATAGTGAAAATTACATAACATTATTGGTACGTTTGAAGGTAGAAATCGTCAAATAACAGCCACAAATGAAGAAGAAAAAAAGTGATCATTCACCAAGACAATGCACCGTCAATCACAACGATGGCAAAACTACATGAATTGCACTTAAAATTGCATTCACACTCACCATATTCTAAAAGTTCTGGTACCCAACGACTATTGGCTGTTTTCAGACCTCAATAGAATGCATCAGGGGAACATATTTGGCTCCACTTTTTGAGAATAAAGACAAATTGTTTTACGAAAAAAGCATCGAATTGTTAGAGAAACGTTAGAATCAGTAGAAAGAGACTATGTTGATGAATAAAGTCGAATTTTGCTTAAAAAATGCTGTTTTATTAGTTAGGCCCAGGAATTATTGATGTACGTGTTATGTCTGTCTCTAGTCGCAGTGCTGCTATATCTGAATCTTCTATAATCACTCCTATTAGCAGCCAATCCCATAAAAATTAATTTTCACACGTTTGCAATTTTCTCACTCTTCAGATATATATTCGTCAGTAACTTCCTGTCTAACCTTCTATCGACCTTCCATAACCTCCAACGTCCCATGAACATGCATTCTTCAGCTTGTCCTTGAGTGCTTCCAAGGAGACTCTATATATTACACTAATGCCCCCGTACCATTGTTGGATATTAAAGGGATAGATCATCTAGTACATAACTTAATTAGTTGAAAATAAGAGAAAAGTTGACAGTTGAAAGGTCAGCAAAGATCAACATGCTGAACCTGTGGTGAATGGTGAGTCAATGCAAGAAATATATTAAAAACCGATATTACATCACATAGTTAAAAGAGAGAGGGGTAGCAAGTAGGAGTACGTTTGGAAGCACACAAGCATATTGGACACATGTACGAAATATACGAAATGGGCTGACAAGGTATAACTCATTGATGATTCCAATCTCTCTCTCTCTCTCTCTCTCTTTCTCTCTCTCTCTCTCTCTCTTGTTCCTCTCCCACCCCCACTGGTATTTGATTTAGAACAAAAATCTCAGTGAATAAAAGGGTCGCTTACTTCTGTGTCGAGTTGTCTTTTTAAAGGTATAAGAAACTTTAATTGCAGGACTAGCATTTCCTTGATCTGAAACGATTATGACACAACCGCACGCCAGAAGAACGACCAGAAAGCAAAGTATGAATAACTATCTTTAACTGTTTCTGTAATGATTACGGCAAATTGGTTGTTGCATGCATGACACAGGATTGAATATACAACATAATTTGTCTGTCTGTTTTACGACATATCAACCCTTTTTCGGTTATTTAATGCGAAAATGAAATGCCTACTTGTCTTTCTAGGCTCAATTGTTCTTTAAGTTCAATGTCTGTCATTGAAACAGAATCGTACCGAACGACCTGATTGTTTTGCACTCAATACTGTAACCATATTACAGCTAACTTATTATATTACATGTTAATGATGCAGTAATTAAATGAGAATTTATTTATAAAAAAGAAACACAATCAACGAATGCTCAGGATAATTGTTAATTAGTTAATATTAAAAGGATCTTCATTTTAGGAATGGAGACCCTAACCCCATTAGCAAAAAGCTAATCAAGGAGGATTGATTGATTGCATTAACGGATTTCGTTGTTTCGTTTTTGCTTTGATTTGATTTTAATTTTAGAAAATATTAAAAATGATTTGATTGCAAATATTTTGTCGAGTTCAAAAATTAAAAAAATACACAACTTTTATCCGTGAATGATGGCTGATTTGAATTTCTTATTCAATGAAATCATAAAAAAAATTATGAATTTTATAATGATCAATTATGGACAGACGAAAAGAAAGAACTGAGGTGAGTTAGAACATTAGAAAAAAGCAGGTGTTAAAGATAGGAAGGTGAGAAGATGAGGAAAGATTATGTTTTCTGAAAGAAGAAAAAAGTGAACAAAAAAGTAATAGAAAGTAAAAATTAATTATGGCTAAAAAGAATAACTTACAAAAAGAAGAAGAAGAAGAAGAAGAAGAAGAAGAAGAAGAAGAAGAAGAAGAAGAAGAAGAAGAAGAACTTCCATGAACAAAGTCTCTTTGCAAGAACTTCCCATCTGTGGAACACAATATTGCATAACTGCTTCCCAGCTAACTACAGCATGGTCGTTTTCAATTCCAATGTAAACAACCTAATTGAAATCAACGATAAATTCAAGAAAGTCACCACCTGATAAGGCTTACTATGATGGACTCGTCTACTGGTTAGCATTAAAGACTTCGAGACATATTTTTCAAAAGATGATTAAAAATGTTTTATTACAGACTATAGAAAAGATCTAATAATAGATCAGGACGATATATAGTAGGAGCGTTAATTACTAAAGTAGAATTGAAACGAAGCAAGTTAAAGAAAGTGAGCATGACCATAAACAAGCAGAAATGTGAATTAAAATGTGATGATATCTAAAAGAAAAAAAGGAATATCATCTGATGACAAACTAAGAAAATAGCAAAAATGCGAATTAAAATGTGATGATATCTAAAAGAGAAAATAATGAATATCATCTGATGAAAAACTAGAAAAATAGCAGAAATGTGAATTAAAATGTAATAATATCTAAAAGAAAAAAAGGAATATCATCTGATGAAAAACTAAGTAAATAGCAGAAATGTGAATTAAAATGTGATGATATCTAAAAGAAAAAAAGGAATATCATCTGATGACAAACTAGAAAAATAGCAGAAATGTGAATTAAAATGTAATAATATCTAAAAGAAAAAAAGGAATATCATCTGATGAAAAACTAAGTAAATAGCAGAAATGTGAATTAAAATGTAATGATATCTAAAAGAAAAAAAGGAATATCATCTGATGAAAAACTAAGTAAATAGCAGAAATGTGAATTAAAATGTAATAATATCTAAAAGAAAAAAAGGAATATCATCTGATTACAAACTAAGAAAATAGTAGAAATGTGAATTAAAATGTGATGATATCTAAAAGAAAAAAAGGAATATCATCTGATGACAAACTAGAAAAATAGCAGAAATGTGAATTAAAATGTAATGATATCTAAAAGAAAAAAAGGAATATCATCTGATGACAAACTAAGTAAATAGCAGAAATGTGAATTAAAATGTAATGATATCTAAAAGAAAAAAAGGAATATCATCTGATGAAAAACTAAGTAAATAGCAGAAATGTGAATTAAAATGTGATGATATCTAAAAGAAAAAAAGGAATATCATCTGATGAAAAACTAAGTAAATAGCAGAAATGTGAATTAAAATGTGATGATATCTAAAAGAAAAAAAGGAATATCATCTGATGAAAAACTAAGTAAATAGCAGAAATGTGAATTAAAATGTGATGATATCTAAAAGAAAAAAAGGAATATCATCTGATGACAAACTAAGTAAATAGCAGAAATGTGAATTAAAATGTGATGATATCTAAAAGAAAAAAAGGAATATCATCTGATGAAAAACTAAGTAAATAGCAGAAATGTGAATTAAAATGAGATGATATCTAAAAGAAAAAAAGGAATATCATCTGATGACAAACTAAGTAAATAGCAGAAATGTGAATTAAAATGTGATGATATCTAAAAGAAAAAAAGGAATATCATCTGATGAAAAACTAAGTAAATAGCAGAAATGTGAATTAAAATGTGATGATATCTAAAAGAAAAAAAGAAATATCATCTGATGAAAAACTAAGTAAATAGCAGAAATGTGAATTAAAATGTAATGATATCTAAAAGAAAAAAATGAATATCATCTGATGACAAACTAGAAAAATAGCAGAAATGTGAATTAAAATGTAATGATATCTAAAAGAAAAAAAAGGAATATCATCTGATGAAAAACTAAGTAAATAGCAGAAATGTGAATTAAAATGAGATGATATCTAAAAGAAAAAAAGGAATATCATCTGATGAAAAACTAAGTAAATAGCAGAAATGTGAATTAAAATGAGATGATATCTAAAAGAAAAAAAGGAATATCATCTGATGACAAACTAAGTAAATAGCAGAAATGTGAATTAAAATGTAATGATATCTAAAAGAAAAAAAGGAATATTATCTGATGACAAACTAAGTAAATAGCAGAAATGTGAATTAAAATGTGATGATATCTAAAAGAAAAAAAGGAATATCATCTGATGACAAACTAAGTAAATAGCAGAAATGTGAATTAAAATGTGATGATATCTAAAAGAAAAAAAGGAATATCATCTGATGAAAAACTAAGTAAATAGCAGAAATGTGAATTAAAATGAGATGATATCTAAAAGAAAAAAAGGAATATCATCTGATGAAAAACTAAGTAAATAGCAGAAATGTGAATTAAAATGTGATGATATCTAAAAGAAAAAAAGGAATATCATCTGATGACAAACTAAGTAAATAGCAGAAATGTGAATTAAAATGTAATGATATCTAAAAGAAAGAAAGGAATATCATCTGATGAAAAACTAAGTAAATAGCAGAAATGTGAATTAAAATGAGATGATATCTAAAAGAAAAAAAGGAATATCATCTGATGACAAACTAAGTAAATAGCAGAAATGTGAATTAAAATGTGATGATATCTAAAAGAAAAAAAGGAATATCATCTGATGAAAAACTAAGTAAATAGCAGAAATGTGAATTAAAATGTGATGATATCTAAAAGAAAAAAAGAAATATAATCTGATGAAAAACTAAGTAAATAGCAGAAATGTGAATTAAAATGTAATGATATCTAAAAGAAAAAAATGAATATCATCTGATGACAAACTAGAAAAATAGCAGAAATGTGAATTAAAATGTAATGATATCTAAAAGAAAAAAAGGAATATCATCTGATGAAAAACTAAGTAAATAGCAGAAATGTGAATTAAAATGAGATGATATCTAAAAGAAAAAAAGGAATATCATCTGATGAAAAACTAAGTAAATAGCAGAAATGTGAATTAAAATGTGATGATATCTAAAAGAAAAAAAGGAATATCATCTGATGACAAACTAAGTAAATAGCAGAAATGTGAATTAAAATGTGATGATATCTAAAAGAAAAAAAGGAATATCATCTGATGACAAACTAAGTAAATAGCAGAAATGTGAATTAAAATGTGATGATATCTAAAAGAAAAAAAGGAATATCATCTGATGAAAAACTAAGTAAATAGCAGAAATGTGAATTAAAATGAGATGATATCTAAAAGAAAAAAAGGAATATCATCTGATGACAAACTAAGTAAATAGCAGAAATGTGAATTAAAATGTGATGATATCTAAAAGAAAAAAAGGAATATCATCTGATGAAAAACTAAGTAAATAGCAGAAATGTGAATTAAAATGTGATGATATCTAAAAGAAAAAAAGAAATATCATCTGATGAAAAACTAAGTAAATAGCAGAAATGTGAATTAAAATGTAATGATATCTAAAAGAAAAAAATGAATATCATCTGATGACAAACTAGAAAAATAGCAGAAATGTGAATTAAAATGTAATGATATCTAAAAGAAAAAAAGGAATATCATCTGATGAAAAACTAAGTAAATAGCAGAAATGTGAATTAAAATGAGATGATATCTAAAAGAAAAAAAGGAATATCATCTGATGAAAAACTAAGTAAATAGCAGAAATGTGAATTAAAATGAGATGATATCTAAAAGAAAAAAAGGAATATCATCTGATGACAAACTAAGTAAATAGCAGAAATGTGAATTAAAATGTAATGATATCTAAAAGAAAAAAAGGAATATCATCTGATGACAAACTAAGTAAATAGCAGAAATGTGAATTAAAATGTGATGATATCTAAAAGAAAAAAAGGAATATCATCTGATGACAAACTAAGTAAATAGCAGAAATGTGAATTAAAATGTGATGATATCTAAAAGAAAAAAAGAAATATCATCTGATGAAAAACTAAGTAAATAGCAGAAATGTGAATTAAAATGTAATGATATCTAAAAGAAAAAAATGAATATCATCTGATGACAAACTAAGTAAATAGCAGAAATGTGAATTAAAATGTGATGATATCTAAAAGAAAAAAAGGAATATCATCTGATGAAAAACTAAGTAAATAGCAGAAATGTGAATTAAAATGTGATGATATCTAAAAGAAAAAAAGAAATATCATCTGATGAAAAACTAAGAAAATAGCAGAAATGTGAATTAAAATGTAATGATATCTAAAAGAAAAAAATGAATATCATCTGATGACAAACTAGAAAAATAGCAGAAATGTGAATTAAAATGTAATGATATCTAAAAGAAAAAAAGGAATATCATCTGATGAAAAACTAAGTAAATAGCAGAAATGTGAATTAAAATGAGATGATATCTAAAAGAAAAAAAGGAATATCATCTGATGAAAAACTAAGTAAATAGCAGAAATGTGAATTAAAATGAGATGATATCTAAAAGAAAAAAAGGAATATCATCTGATGACAAACTAAGTAAATAGCAGAAATGTGAATTAAAATGTAATGATATCTAAAAGAAAAAAAGGAATATCATCTGATGACAAACTAAGTAAATAGCAGAAATGTGAATTAAAATGTGATGATATCTAAAAGAAAAAAAGGAATATCATCTGATGACAAACTAAGTAAATAGCAGAAATGTGAATTAAAATGTGATGATATCTAAAAGAAAAAAAGGAATATCATCTGATGAAAAACTAAGTAAATAGCAGAAATGTGAATTAAAATGAGATGATATCTAAAAGAAAAAAAGGAATATCATCTGATGAAAAACTAAGTAAATAGCAGAAATGTGAATTAAAATGTGATGATATCTAAAAGAAAAAAAGGAATATCATCTGATGACAAACTAAGTAAATAGCAGAAATGTGAATTAAAATGTAATGATATCTAAAAGAAAGAAAGGAATATCATCTGATGAAAAACTAAGTAAATAGCAGAAATGTGAATTAAAATGAGATGATATCTAAAAGAAAAAAAGGAATATCATCTGATGACAAACTAAGTAAATAGCAGAAATGTGAATTAAAATGTGATGATATCTAAAAGAAAAAAAGGAATATCATCTGATGAAAAACTAAGTAAATAGCAGAAATGTGAATTAAAATGTGATGATATCTAAAAGAAAAAAAGAAATATAATCTGATGAAAAACTAAGTAAATAGCAGAAATGTGAATTAAAATGTAATGATATCTAAAAGAAAAAAATGAATATCATCTGATGACAAACTAGAAAAATAGCAGAAATGTGAATTAAAATGTAATGATATCTAAAAGAAAAAAAGGAATATCATCTGATGAAAAACTAAGTAAATAGCAGAAATGTGAATTAAAATGAGATGATATCTAAAAGAAAAAAAGGAATATCATCTGATGAAAAACTAAGTAAATAGCAGAAATGTGAATTAAAATGTGATGATATCTAAAAGAAAAAAAGGAATATCATCTGATGACAAACTAAGTAAATAGCAGAAATGTGAATTAAAATGTAATGATATCTAAAAGAAAAAAAGGAATATCATCTGATGACAAACTAAGTAAATAGCAGAAATGTGAATTAAAATGTGATGATATCTAAAAGAAAAAAAGGAATATCATCTGATGAAAAACTAAGTAAATAGCAGAAATGTGAATTAAAATGAGATGATATCTAAAAGAAAAAAAGGAATATCATCTGATGACAAACTAAGTAAATAGCAGAAATGTGAATTAAAATGTGATGATATCTAAAAGAAAAAAAGGAATATCATCTGATGAAAAACTAAGTAAATAGCAGAAATGTGAATTAAAATGTGATGATATCTAAAAGAAAAAAAGAAATATCATCTGATGAAAAACTAAGTAAATAGCAGAAATGTGAATTAAAATGTAATGATATCTAAAAGAAAAAAATGAATATCATCTGATGACAAACTAGAAAAATAGCAGAAATGTGAATTAAAATGTAATGATATCTAAAAGAAAAAAAGGAATATCATCTGATGAAAAACTAAGTAAATAGCAGAAATGTGAATTAAAATGAGATGATATCTAAAAGAAAAAAAGGAATATCATCTGATGAAAAACTAAGTAAATAGCAGAAATGTGAATTAAAATGAGATGATATCTAAAAGAAAAAAAGGAATATCATCTGATGACAAACTAAGTAAATAGCAGAAATGTGAATTAAAATGTAATGATATCTAAAAGAAAAAAAGGAATATCATCTGATGACAAACTAAGTAAATAGCAGAAATGTGAATTAAAATGTGATGATATCTAAAAGAAAAAAAGGAATATCATCTGATGACAAACTAAGTAAATAGCAGAAATGTGAATTAAAATGTGATGATATCTAAAAGAAAAAAAGAAATATCATCTGATGAAAAACTAAGTAAATAGCAGAAATGTGAATTAAAATGTAATGATATCTAAAAGAAAAAAATGAATATCATCTGATGACAAACTAAGTAAATAGCAGAAATGTGAATTAAAATGTGATGATATCTAAAAGAAAAAAAGGAATATCATCTGATGAAAAACTAAGTAAATAGCAGAAATGTGAATTAAAATGTGATGATATCTAAAAGAAAAAAAGAAATATCATCTGATGAAAAACTAAGTAAATAGCAGAAATGTGAATTAAAATGAGATGATATCTAAAAGAAAAAAAGGAATATCATCTGATGACAAACTAAGTAAATAGCAGAAATGTGAATTAAAATGTAATGATATCTAAAAGAAAAAAAGGAATATCATCTGATGACAAACTAAGTAAATAGCAGAAATGTGAATTAAAATGTGATGATATCTAAAAGAAAAAAAGGAATATCATCTGATGACAAACTAAGTAAATAGCAGAAATGTGAATTAAAATGTGATGATATCTAAAAGAAAAAAAGGAATATCATCTGATGAAAAACTAAGTAAATAGCAGAAATGTGAATTAAAATGAGATGATATCTAAAAGAAAAAAAGGAATATCATCTGATGAAAAACTAAGTAAATAGCAGAAATGTGAATTAAAATGTGATGATATCTAAAAGAAAAAAAGGAATATCATCTGATGACAAACTAAGTAAATAGCAGAAATGTGAATTAAAATGTAATGATATCTAAAAGAAAGAAAGGAATATCATCTGATGAAAAACTAGAAAAATAGCAGAAATGTGAATTAAAATGAGATGATATCTAAAAGAAAAAAAGGAATATCATCTGATGACAAACTAAGTAAATAGCAGAAATGTGAATTAAAATGTGATGATATCTAAAAGAAAAAAAGGAATATCATCTGATGAAAAACTAAGTAAATAGCAGAAATGTGAATTAAAATGTAATGATATCTAAAAGAAAAAAAGGAATATCATCTGATGACAAACTAAGTAAATAGCAGAAATGTGAATTAAAATGTGATGATATCTAAAAGAAAAAAAGGAATATCATCTGATGAAAAACTAAGTAAATAGCAGAAATGTGAATTAAAATGTGATGATATCTAAAAGAAAAAAAGAAATATCATCTGATGAAAAACTAAGTAAATAGCAGAAATGTGAATTAAAATGTAATGATATCTAAAAGAAAAAAATGAATATCATCTGATGACAAACTAGAAAAATAGCAGAAATGTGAATTAAAATGTAATGATATCTAAAAGAAAAAAAGGAATATCATCTGATGAAAAACTAAGTAAATAGCAGAAATGTGAATTAAAATGAGATGATATCTAAAAGAAAAAAAGGAATATCATCTGATGAAAAACTAAGTAAATAGCAGAAATGTGAATTAAAATGTGATGATATCTAAAAGAAAAAAAGGAATATCATCTGATGACAAACTAAGTAAATAGCAGAAATGTGAATTAAAATGTAATGATATCTAAAAGAAAAAAAGGAATATCATCTGATGACAAACTAAGTAAATAGCAGAAATGTGAATTAAAATGTGATGATATCTAAAAGAAAAAAAGGAATATCATCTGATGACAAACTAAGTAAATAGCAGAAATGTGAATTAAAATGTGATGATATCTAAAAGAAAAAAAGAAATATCATCTGATGAAAAACTAAGTAAATAGCAGAAATGTGAATTAAAATGTAATGATATCTAAAAGAAAAAAATGAATATCATCTGATGACAAACTAAGTAAATAGCAGAAATGTGAATTAAAATGTGATGATATCTAAAAGAAAAAAAGGAATATCATCTGATGAAAAACTAAGTAAATAGCAGAAATGTGAATTAAAATGTGATGATATCTAAAAGAAAAAAAGAAATATCATCTGATGAAAAACTAAGTAAATAGCAGAAATGTGAATTAAAATGTAATGATATCTAAAAGAAAAAAATGAATATCATCTGATGACAAACTAGAAAAATAGCAGAAATGTGAATTAAAATGTAATGATATCTAAAAGAAAAAAAGGAATATCATCTGATGAAAAACTAAGTAAATAGCAGAAATGTGAATTAAAATGAGATGATATCTAAAAGAAAAAAAGGAATATCATCTGATGAAAAACTAAGTAAATAGCAGAAATGTGAATTAAAATGAGATGATATCTAAAAGAAAAAAAGGAATATCATCTGATGACAAACTAAGTAAATAGCAGAAATGTGAATTAAAATGTAATGATATCTAAAAGAAAAACAGGAATATCATCTGATGACAAACTAAGTAAATAGCAGAAATGTGAATTAAAATGTGATGATATCTAAAAGAAAAAAAGGAATATCATCTGATGACAAACTAAGTAAATAGCAGAAATGTGAATTAAAATGTGATGATATCTAAAAGAAAAAAAGGAATATCATCTGATGAAAAACTAAGTAAATAGCAGAAATGTGAATTAAAATGAGATGATATCTAAAAGAAAAAAAGGAATATCATCTGATGAAAAACTAAGTAAATAGCAGAAATGTGAATTAAAATGTGATGATATCTAAAAGAAAAAAAGGAATATCATCTGATGACAAACTAAGTAAATAGCAGAAATGTGAATTAAAATGTAATGATATCTAAAAGAAAGAAAGGAATATCATCTGATGAAAAACTAGAAAAATAGCAGAAATGTGAATTAAAATGAGATGATATCTAAAAGAAAAAAAGGAATATCATCTGATGACAAACTAAGTAAATAGCAGAAATGTGAATTAAAATGTGATGATATCTAAAAGAAAAAAAGGAATATCATCTGATGAAAAACTAAGTAAATAGCAGAAATGTGAATTAAAATGTGATGATATCTAAAAGAAAAAAAGAAATATAATCTGATGAAAAACTAAGTAAATAGCAGAAATGTGAATTAAAATGTAATGATATCTAAAAGAAAAAAATGAATATCATCTGATGACAAACTAGAAAAATAGCAGAAATGTGAATTAAAATGTAATGATATCTAAAAGAAAAAAAGGAATATCATCTGATGAAAAACTAAGTAAATAGCAGAAATGTGAATTAAAATGAGATGATATCTAAAAGAAAAAAAGGAATATCATCTGATGAAAAACTAAGTAAATAGCAGAAATGTGAATTAAAATGTGATGATATCTAAAAGAAAAAAAGGAATATCATCTGATGACAAACTAAGTAAATAGCAGAAATGTGAATTAAAATGTAATGATATCTAAAAGAAAAAAAGGAATATCATCTGATGACAAACTAAGTAAATAGCAGAAATGTGAATTAAAATGTGATGATATCTAAAAGAAAAAAAGGAATATCATCTGATGACAAACTAAGTAAATAGCAGAAATGTGAATTAAAATGTGATGATATCTAAAAGAAAAAAAGGAATATCATCTGATGAAAAACTAAGTAAATAGCAGAAATGTGAATTAAAATGAGATGATATCTAAAAGAAAAAAAGGAATATCATCTGATGAAAAACTAAGTAAATAGCAGAAATGTGAATTAAAATGTGATGATATCTAAAAGAAAAAAAGGAATATCATCTGATGACAAACTAAGTAAATAGCAGAAATGTGAATTAAAATGTAATGATATCTAAAAGAAAAAAAAGGAATATCATCTGATGACAAACTAAGTAAATAGCAGAAATGTGAATTAAAATGTAATGATATCTAAAAGAAAAAAAAGGAATATCATCTGATGAAAAACTAAGTAAATAGCAGAAATGTGAATTAAAATGTGATGATATCTAAAAGAAAAAAAGGAATATCATCTGATGAAAAACTAGAAAAATAGCAGAAATGTGAATTAAAATGTAATAATATCTAAAAGAAAAAAGGAATATCATCTGATGAAAAACTAGAAAAATAGCAGAAATGTGAATTAAAATGTAATAATATCTAAAAGAAAAAAAGAAATATCATCTGATGAAAAACTAAGTAAATAGCAGAAATGTGAATTAAAATGTGATGATATCTAAAAGAAAAAAAGGAATATCATCTGATGAAAAACTAGAAAAATAGCAGAAATGTGAATTAAAATGTAATGATATCTAAAAGAAAAAAAGGAATATCATCTGATGAAAAACTAAGTAAATAGCAGAAATGTGAATTAAAATGAGATGATATCTAAAAGAAAAAAAGGAATATCATCTGATGAAAAACTAAGTAAATAGCAGAAATGTGAATTAAAATGTGATGATATCTAAAAGAAAAAAAGGAATATCATCTGATGACAAACTAAGTAAATAGCAGAAATGTGAATTAAAATGTGATGATATCGAAAAGAAAAAAAAGGAATATCATCTGATGACAAACTAAGAAAATAGCAGAAGTGTCCACACCAAGAAACAAAAAAAAATCTTTTTCGGACTAACAAAATTTTATAGTAAACTAGTAATAATTATTTATAAGCCTGTGTATGTTTATTTATACACTATTGCTAATACACCATTGCTAACACACTTTTTCTAATACACTATTGCCAATACACCATTGCTATTACACCATTCCCAATACAGCATTGCCAATACACTATTGGTAATCTACAATTGCTAATATACTATTACTCATACATCATTGCTATTACACCACTGCCAATACACCATTTGTAACACACTGTTGGTAATACATAATTGCTTATACACGATTGCCAATAAACTATAGGTAATACACCATTTTCAATACACTATTGATAATACACAATTGCCAGTACAGTATTAGTAATACACCATTGCTATTACAACATTGCCAATACACCATTTTTATTACACCATTGCTAATACACCACAGTCAATACATCATTGGTAACCCACTATTGGTAATACATTATTGCTAATACACCATTGCCAATGCACTATTGGTAATACACCATTGCCAATACAGCATTGCTAATACAGCATTCGTAATACACTATTGCTAATATGCAATTGGTAATACAGCTCATACAACAAACTTTTCAAAGTCACAAGGTGCAATAGCAAATTATTAATTTCTTCTGATTTTATAATGGAGTTTTATCGACTGTACGTAAATTTTGTTTGATATTTCTTGTCTTTTATTATTATTTACATTTATTGCAAACTATTTTTGCTACTGCAAGTTTTGGTCTATGAAACATTAAGGGGGGGGGCGAATTAGACATTGAGGGAAGCAAATATTTATTAGTCTTTTTGCGTGACTATCCCTATAACAGGCGAGGCGTTCATGCAACTGGGATCTTTTATTGGAGACGATGTGAATTTTTAAAAGAATTGATTTAACAAAGGGAAAATTCCTCTGTGAGTTTTGTTTGATGTGTTTATGTGTTTTACATACCAAATAAGAAATTAGGAGATTAGAAAGCTTCCCTTATTTTGTTTTTTAGTCCTTATATTCCATGTGTGATGTGTCTGACAAAGGGGGAAGAATTGCTGCTTTCTGGGTCGAAATCTATCCATCTAGTACTTATCGTTTTGATATTTTTTACTTTGAAGTAGTATTTTTTTTTTAATTATTTTTTTATCTTCTTATATCAAGTGGCTTGATGCCTTGTCTGAAGCAATTTCCATAAAGAAAAAACACAATGAGCTAATTGATAAATTTGACAATTATTGAAAAATTCCTATAAATGAAGAAACAAGTAACTTTGAATAAACAAAGGCCAATGAATATTTCAATGAGTGATTTTTATTTTAATGTGGGATTTTGTTTTAGAGAATTTGTACTTGATCATATTCATAGTTAGAATCCTTTCAGAATGAAAGATTTTAGGAGCAATGACCGTGAAGTGTTAACAGCTAAAATGATCTCTGCTGGCTGATTGTAAAACTTGCCTCCAGTCAGAGACTCCAAACCTAGGCCTGGTATAGGGATGGCCATGTCTTTGTAGCATTTTATAAAATTCTTATTTACGATTTTCTGTGTAATTGCCTGACTTTTCTGGCATTTTGTTACTTATTATTTTGTGGCGTTTGTGGAATTGTTTTATTGCTGGTAACGTAAACTCTTGTCTGTTCAGAATATAGTAGAAACTGTTTTTGTGGCACACTTAACCAAATACTTGTAAAACTCCAAAATTACTCAGCTGAACATGAATTTTGAAAGGCAAATAGGAATGTGAAACTTGTCGGTTCAAAAATGATGCAGAGTTTTCTAATGTTACCCACTTTTTTCTATGCTGAGAAAGCAAGCCAATTGAGATCACATAAAAGTTATGTCTGTTTCAGTTGATAGACCCCTGCTCAGATAATTTTTATGTCCAATGATTAAACAGCCGATAATTCTTAAGTGGACGTGCAGTGTGGCCTATTCCGAATGACAGGATATCTCTATATTGTTATACTCGCATCTAGTTGAGAACGACAAGACGGTCACACAACAGAAGAAAAAGAGAGAAAATAATTTTAGGTCCCGTGGTTCAAATATTGTGTTTAGACTGAGCAAGAGGGGAACGGGACTCATTCTCAAGACACTTGTAAAATGAGGATATACAGAGAATAAAAACTCTGTGGAAGTTTATTTATAAAAAAGTATAGGGAGGAATAAGATAAAAAATAAACAAAAATAGCAGGGAAGGGTTCTAATAGATATGCAGCTAAACCGAGCGAAAATACATATACCATACAAAAACATCAACCTGAGTAAAAGAAAGGGTCTGAACTTACAGTTTTCCTTCAAAGTTCGTAAGAAAAATTCAAATCTTCGACACCTGTAAGCATGGGGATGTCGGTTAACGTGGGGATGTTTCAAATGATTCTGGATTTAGCTTAGTGTGGGTATCTCGCCAGTCGACTATTTTTCGATATGCCTTTGGCATCTAGCAAGATACGTCCAGGGCGTTCTCTTTATATTGATGTCCGTATTGATGCCAGACGATTTGGCAGTTTCCAATGTGCAGGGATTTTTGCATGACGCTTCTTTCAAAGTTTAGTCAGTCTTTCGCGTCTATCGTTTTTTAGGAGCAAGGTATTTCGCCTCCTATGCCCTGGCCTTGGGGTAGATTGTGTCTCCTAGCAGTTTTCTTTTCTTCCTCCTTTGTTGGCAAAAGAGGTTGCATTGGACCATGTATCAGTTTAGGTGGGGGAAGAGCCAGGTTGCATGTACTCTGTGACCTTTCATAGAGATAGTGAGATGACTAATTCCTTTCCCCAAGCCGCCATGCCTTTAAATGCGGTGAAGATTTAACAAATGGGAAAGGGGCAAAGTCAAGCCCACCGAAATATACTTTTTCGTTCTCCCTCGATTTCTCTCCTTTTTTTCATCTCCCAAGTTGAGGAATGAATAGAATTTAATAGAATATATTTTCTGCTCGGTGGTATCTTATTTACAAAAGTAATCTTGTTTTGAGATTATGTTCGAGCAACACAGGCAGCCGGAGATTTCTGCTTTCTGTTGGTCTAAGAGACAGATGGACCTTTGGTGGCTGACGGACTATTTGCATTCGGTTGGAGGAGATGTTTTGATTTGGTCAGCCTCAGAGTACAGTCAGGATTTTAAGCCATCTGTTACAGCAGCGACTGAGACCACATGATTGACACGTATCGAATTTGGATGAAGACAACGAGTGGAAAATCACGACCTGCAAGTTAAAATATTTAAACTGATAAAATTTGCATCTGATTCGCGAGAGAGGGAATAGAAGACAAAACGGAAGCCGCGCTTTTGATAGGGTCGACCATCGTTTCCAGATGCCACCGGTTTTAATCCGGACTTTTGCAAATGGTTCTCCATTCTGTATCGTCTGCCGACAGTAGTGGTGCAAGTAAATGGTAAGCTTTAGAGTCGTTTGTGATTTCTCGGTCGGTGTGTCAGGGTTGTCCGCTGTCGCCCCTGCTTCATGTTATGGTGTTGGAGCCCTTCCTTCACAAACTAAAGGATGTGGTGATGAGACCAGTCCTGCACAAAATTGCTCTCCCTGGCGAGCGTGAGTCAGGGTTTCTGCGTTCACCAATGATATCTATGTATTCGTGTCGAGTTGTACTGACAGTGATTAAAGCACTCGCTCGTTATGAAAAAGTTATAGGGGCCATCGTCAACCATAGCAAGTCCAATGGCCTGCAGTTCAGGGTCTGGAGCAGAGAGCCCACACTTCCAGGTATTTTCAGCTGGTCAGGTGGCCCGGTTCGGATCCTTGGTATTTGGTTCGGACCAGGTCTCCAGCTGGAAAAGAATTGGTCGGAAGTACAGTCAAAGGTTGAATCGTCGGTAGGGATTTGGATTCGAACAAAACTTTCCTTAAATGGTAGAGCAAAGGCATGAGCTACTTGCGTCCTTCCTCTCATCCTTTACCGACTGGCTCTACTACGTCTCCCTGCATACTGCTTGTTGGCTTTCATGTGTTTACTCTTCTCGCTTCTTTGGGAGAAAGGAAAGCCATATGTGTGCAGAGTGGTTTGTACTTAACATCCGAGCGAGAGAGGCTTGGGAATGCCGGATTCGGCAAGTTATAGTCATGCCGAAAGATTGGCCTTCTTGGGTCGCACTTTGTTAAAAGATACTCCGTGGGTCCCTGTGGTTGAGAGCACCTTTCCCAACCTCATGCCTGACCATTTGGTAGAAAGCCGTTGTAAGTTGAGGGGAGAATCAAAGTTTTCCACCGAATGCCAAACCGCTCTTAAAGTGCTGCCGGGGAACAGGTCCCTTGCACAGCCTCGAAAGAAACTATATAGGAAATTAGTGGAGAATACCGCTTCGGATCTGCTTGGGGAGCAGCTGGGATGGTCGAAGGAGGAGACCCACTCTCAGTGGAGTTGGATGCCAGGCAAAGGTTATTTCAACAATTCTGAGTATTCTCTGACCTGGCGATTTGTCCGGAATGCACTGCCCCTCTTTGCTAAATTATGTGGAGATGGCTTAATAATCGATCCCTTATGCCCGCGCTGTGAGGACAGAGAAGAAGAGACGGCCGAGCATGCAAAGTTCGGTTACTCTAGGAGTATATCGATAAGAGGTGGGTGCATGACACTAGTTTATGCATCCAACGAGGAACCAGGTACAAGTACGTGTTCCCTGCCTAAGCATGGCATGTGCGGCCCTGGGTTCCACAGAACCCAGGGCCGCACATCCCTTGTTCTTTAAAAAGACGTTTAGCTAGTGGAATAAATGAGTCCTGATCCCGCTTTATTTTTTGGTATGAGAGAGCCTCAAAAGATGCCCACTCCCCATATTTATTTTGCCTTTAGCCAGCCCTAAATGTTGTATTTATCTTGGAGGACATCATCCATCCCCATATTCCATCTGGATCTGTTTTATTTTTTATGTCCCTCTTAGCTCCCACTCCCATTTAGACACTGACCTGCTTGTTTTCGGTTTGACCCGGAAAACAGTGGGCGCTCTGACACTTAGCAGAGGGTTTGTAGGGCCTTATTAACCTGCCCTATTAGAATTTTGTTTAGTTCTTTATTTTTCATTCTTTTGGGATATTTATAGATTGTCCCACTCCCAATCATTACTCATGTATATTTATTATTGTAAATAAAAACTCATTGAAACCATTGAGGATCTCTTAAACAGGATTCAAGCAATGGAGAAAATGCAGTATTGTGGTAATAGTATCTAGTTTAGAGTAGGCAAAAGTTTTGTAGTATAATTTCTCATCTTGAGTGTTATCATCACAACGTTTCGGCCACTGTAACCTCCGCCCTTCTTCAGGTGTATCTTTTCGAACTCGGGAATATTTCTGTTGAACTCATGAATCTGGACGGAATTTCGAACGGAACCCTTTATTTTCTCCGGGGTAATTTGGATCAGTTAAAGTAAAACTCATAAAAATGAGTAATAAATATTTTCATGCGCAAAACTTTATTTAGACTAGTTGAACATTCAACGGCTTTTTAGTGTTGAACATTCAGCCAAATTGGTGGGGGATATTAATGTTTTCGTTTTCTTCCGATTTCGGCGTATTTATTTTCGTAAAACTAGAGATTCTGCTTATAGTCGATTACCTGTGAACATTCAAACTATTTCAGAAGACTGAAATACTATTTATTTTATTACATTTACAGTAAATATTTACTAGCATACCGTCATAGTTTACCCCATAAAAATCTTTGCCACTACTGCAGTTTAGCAATTAGAACAAATTTATTTTTTCATTTGTGAACAATTACATTAGCGACAAGGGCAGACAATCACGGACTTTTCAATATAAATTGTGATCAAAAATGCCCATCGTCAATAAAATCTCAGGAATAATACTGTGTTTCTTTGGTTTAAGAGCAAAGAAAGAATCGTTTTGTTAAATCCTATTTTAGTCACGTACTTTATTCAGAGTGAAGTAGATTAAGGCATTATTTTCAAAACTTTTTTTAATCGACAAAACTGTCAGCGCCATTTTTTGTGTTTTCACTTCTTTTTTAATGTTACAACAAATAAGTGCTAGCCAAAGAAAAAAATTCACTTTTTTACTGACCTGCATAGTTTTAAACTTCTGAAAGTGTTTTCAAGTTTTTTTAATCTCAATGTAAGATTTCGTCGATATCCACTCTTTCGGAGACATTAAAAATTCCAAAATAAGCAATCCATGAGTTGCTATTGATGTTTCATTTATTAAATGCAGTTAAAAAATGACTTACCACTAACCCTACGTTCGACTAGCGTCACTCCCGCACTTAGAGTTATTAGTAGTGTAGTAGCATTCATGTGTAGTTTGGTTAACAGAATACCAAAAAGTATACAAATATTGTTTCTGCATTTCATTTTAGTGTAGGAAAAAAATCCCCTTCCTGTAAAAAAATACATCACAAAAATGAAATACTATAGTAATATAAGCTTAATTAACACACACATACACACATACATCCAGCATCAAACAATATTACCTCTAAATAGCCTGGAAGTGGATGCTCATTTTAATTTAATTAATATAGAAAACTGTTCCCCTACTCTAAAAGCTAAACAAATTAATATTTTGTCAAAATTCCTTTTATGCTGATATTTTTTCACAGTTAAATCATTCTTTTAAATCCTCCACTTCCTTTATCACTACTATATTGTAATTAAAACGGGTTACTGTTATTTCAATCAATAATACAACGTCAAATCTTGATATTCTGTATATATACTGAAGATAAAAGATTAAGAGATAACCTTTTGATTACCTAATTAGCATAACTATTTTTAAACCGTTCATAATTAATTAATGTTTAGTATGATTAATTTGGAATTGCATTGGCTTATGTTGGCTATCTATATGCAATAGTTTCGTCTAAATTAACAGTAATTAATTAAAGTTATTTAATAAATGAATCGGAAAAATAACTAAAACAACTTAAGTTGTAACTCCATGCGCTCACTGACGACCTTACCGAAGGTTGTGGCTTTCTACAAACGAGGCAAAAGCGAAAAGGGAAAGGGATAGTGGAAGAGAGAGTGTGGTTGTCTTGGCTTGCTACAAGCGAGGCAGAAGCGAAAAGAGAAGGGGGAGGGAGAGTGTAGTTGTCTCTCTCTCTCTCTCTGCCCCCTTTCTCTCTGCCCCCTTTCTCTCACCCTCTTTTTACAGTTTTTACATTTTCCGTGAAAAATAAATAGATAACTTTTTTATTAATTAGGTTAATGCATAATTTATAAATTTTAACAACAAACTTATTTTTTAATGTTTACAAAGACCTTTTCACTGTGGCACTGTGATCTTTCCAGATTACGAAAAAAAAAATAGAGATTCATATTTTGGTATTATTGTAGATTAACACCCTCCGCTAAATGCAACCCCCCCCCCCCCCCAAAAAAAAAAAATATCTACCTTTTTTAACTTGATGGAAAGAAGAAAAGAAAGAAAACGAATTATTTTATAATTTAAAGTGGAGAAAATTTTCGTATATGAATTCAGTTTTTCAGGCCAGTTTTAGGTTAAGTTCAGTCAAACTTAGGATTAGTGTTAAAAGCATATAGACACTAAAAAGAAGAATCTCATTTTTAATTGGGGGGGGGATAATTTAGATGAGGATGTTAATCTACAAATTTACCAAAGTTTATTAAAATTATGGAATTCTCTGAGTAAAAACATTTTTTTTAATTAACGCCCCCCCCCCCTCCCAATTAATTGCTGCCGGAGTGCAGGTAGGTTTTGCTAGTAATTGATAAAATAGAAAAACTGGAACAGCCATTTCTTAACAATTGGACATTTTGGGTGACAAAGTTTTATTCTTCCTTAATTTTGGTCTGGATTTGAAGCATTTCCATTAATATCACAATATTTCGGCATATTTTTATATTTCAAACAAATAACTTTTTAAAATTAAAACTCAAATAAAAAATTTCAAATTTTTTTTTAATTTTCCAAACAAATTTCCAAATTTAAAAAAATCTATTATTATGCCTGAATCCAGACTTTAAAAAATCATTTCAGTTCCGGTCCATGTTTTTAGAAGTTCTTGATTCATTCTACAACACGGAAAAATGAAAAGAATTGAAATTTGGCAAAATAAATTTTAAATGTTATTTCTCCAAATATTGGCCAAGAAAAAATAGCAAAAAAAAGAAGATTTATACAAAATATAGAATTTTTTTTATTTTAAATTGTTGTTTGGTTAATTGGACAGCCCATATAACGGGAGGGAATCAGTCGTTTGGGTTGACTTATTTCTCCTATATTTTAACTTATTTGTTGATAATTATTTTTAATATTCTTGCAATGCCTGGGAAAAAAGTGGATTACAGTGAAAAATGCGGACGCATTTTACGAAATTTTCTTAAATTAATAAACCTAGAAAAGTAAAGGACAATAAAACTTCTTAAAACTTTTTTAAATATTGCAGCTAAAGTCTAAACTTTGAAAAAAAATAGATTATAGAACTAAAAATAAATAATTATAAGTTTAAAAAATATCACTTGACGGGACCGGAAAAATGACTGACTCTCCTTATAAGTCAGTCATTTTTTCCAGTCCCGTCAAGTGATCATTTTTTAACATCAGCGACTCACGAAATAAAAACAAATCAAAGAATCTTCGATTTGTTTTCATTTCGTGAGTCGCTGATGATTTGAATTGGGCTCTAACGACCTTTTTAACAAAAGTAAAAGGTCACCCTATCTCAATGAAACTATGGTACGTCTCTAAAGTATGTAACGTATAGTTTTTAAATAAATAATTTGTATTAGCTCTCACATTTTTTGCGATCGAGCACTGTATTGATTTCTTTTCAACACACACTGAAGCACTATATATATATATAAATATATATACATATATACATATATATATATATAGAGAGAGAGAGAGAGAGAAAGAGAGAGAGAGAGAGAGAGAGAAGGAGATTATTATTATACTAAATGTGAGTTCACTTACTGTTTCCTTAAGGATTTTATCTATATAGTTTAATAACACAAAATACGTGCTAAAATATACCTTAGTTCTGGGACCGAGTTATGTTTGAAAAAATGTTTTAATTGTGCTAATTAGCCGTAATTTATAATTAACTGCTTTCTATGTATTTCTCTTGCTCCTTCTTACTCTATGTTGATTTAAACACTCTCTAATATTTCTCCAAGATAAAAAATTCCGTCACTACTTTAAGCTTTTTGTCACCAGTATCCACCTCTGTCAGTGGTCTGCAATCTATTGGTCTTGCTGCGATGACACGACGCAAACACTTAAAGTGAGGATCTGTTCTGAGAGAGCCCTTTATGCCATTGCACTTTTTGTGGACCCATCCTGAACAGTGGGTGCAGATGATTGAGTTGCTGCCTGTTCCTCTTAGACATACGGCACATGGGTGTTTTCCTCGGTAGCCTGAGGTTGGTACTAATGATAAAATGATGAATATTTATTGGTTTTAAACTACCAGTAAAATTAAATATACATCATAATAACATCAAAAACATAATGTAAATGTATTTTACTTGTGTAAAAAAAAAAAAAATGTGGGCTTTTGTCTAGCCCTTCAGCATTGGTAAAACTGATAAGAGGTGGCCAAAAAGTGTGAAAAAAACCTTAGAACAATTTCAAAGGCTTGGTTGAATTAGGTAAAAATGAATTAGTGAATTTAAAGATTTTCACGGCTCTACACGAGACTAGACTTTGGCATCAGTTTTTCTTTGATTTTGAGTTTTCTCTATGTCAACTGGTCGTAAACAAAATTTCTAAATATATAAAAGGTAGAAGGCAATAAAATAAAAGATAATAATAAAAATGATTCTTGGTTATTAATATTATTGAAACCGTTTTGGCAGTTCAGTTCATTTTCCTTACACTGACAAGACACAAATACACAAGTGAAAAATGTAAGTGCGTATTTAAAAAGAAACTATTTGAAAGAAATGTAAAATGTGTTTTATGAATTAAACATTAGTTACTAACATGTTTTTATTAATTTTTGTTTCATATTTAAACTTATATTTTCATGTAACATAGAATTTAAGTAGATTTTATTACTATACAAAAACTTATAAGTATTATTATTATCATTATTATTATTATTGTACATGAAAAACCCTCAGCTACCCCACCCCAAAACAAAAACGAGATTCTACTTTTTTAGGCGATTACATGTGAAAACCCTGCAAAAATTTGTAAGGAAGAAAAATATCAATTTTTTTTAGAATTTAAAGTGGGATATCAGTTTCACATGTAAATTTAACGTAAAATGAGCACCCATTTCTGGGTCATTCTAGCGTTTTAGAGCAGTTAATAAGATAAATTCTGTGCGTTTTATTTTTTGCGGGGTACCAACTTTTTTAAGCGATTACCTGTGGTTTTATGACCTTTCCAGTCAGATTTGGGGTTAGTCGTAAAAAAGAAATTATGAACAGCCCTAAAAATTTAGAATGGTCCGGAAATGAAGATCGTTTTATGTTAAATTTATATACGAAAATGATCCCCCACTCTAAATTCTAAAATAATTCTTTTTGTTTTTTCTTTTTTCTGCCAAGTTTTTCGGTATATCCCTACGTAATCGCCTAAAAGGTAGAATTTACTTTTGATGGGGGGTGATTTAGTTTAGGGTATTATTAATTATGTGCTATCCTATTTATTTGTTTCCCTACAGAGGCAGAGTTAGACACAAGGTCGGGTTTTAATGTGGGATATCCAGTAAGGACCCATAGCATAACAGATAAAGTACTAATTAAAATTCAGTTCTAAGTGACACTCTTCTGAAGGTTGAAGGTTCAATCCTCAGTGTGGGCGATACATTTGGGAATTACTTAAGACTTCTAACTGGTCATGGCTGATGTAACGAGGGCATGCTACCTCTGTGGAGGGTTCCGTTCGAAATTCCATACAGATTCCTGAGTTCTACAGAATAATTCCCAAGTTCAACAAGATACTCCTGAATTATGACTCAAGATGAGAACAGTAGTCTGAATAATCCAAATAATCACAATTACCAATCCTCATCTCAAAAATTCAGAAACATTGCTATTTTCTCTTTAAATTTTTTTAGTTAGTGTTATGGCTTTTTCTGGCATACTGAAAGAATGTTGTCGAGGTATGGAATTTGATATATCAAATTTATTTTTTTTAGCTGAGTTCAATTTCAATGAGAAAACTATATTTTTTTTCTATACAAGGAAGATGGATAAGCAATAGAGACACATGAAGGCTTTCTTTCCAAAGAGTTACCTCCCTTAGACCATTTATTCGTCTCTGTTATAACGATGAATATTATTGTAATAATAGTGATACTGTTTGTGGCGATGTTCACAGTATAACGATTATCGACACGAACAGCAATTATTTATTATTTATTAATTACTAGTGTAACCCCTCCATCAAAAATGAACGGGAAAATGCTTTGCCAGTGTTCACACTAATATTTATATAAAATCATAGAATTACATCAGTAATTTAATATAAAATTTATTATTATTATTATTTCTAAAGAAAAAAAACACCAACCATTGACGTTTTATTTAGAGTGGAGGATTTCTTTTCGAATTCATTCCAGGCGGTGGGAGTTATCTGACTTTTTATTTACTTTCTCGCCTCCCATCAACACATCAATGATTGATATCACCCTAAAATCTCGTCCCAAAGCTGATGATCCGTTGCTCAAAACGACGAGATACTACAAGTAGGCTGATTGGGAATCCATCAGAGATCACATCAGACGCTCCATGGAGTGAAGCTTTTTATCTCTCTGCTGATCAGTGTGCAAATGGGGTAACTGAATGGGTCAAAGTAGGCATTGAAGCACAGGTCCCCCTGCAATAATTCTACAGCAAGCTCCACTCTTCACAATGGTTCAGCTGCTATTGCACAGAGGCAGCAAGCATTTCAACAATTCAACCACCACAAGTTAACTACAAATAGACAGAACATATAGCGTCAAGAAATCATTGTAAGACTGTAATAGATGAAGCAAAGAAAAGGTATATAGAGATGACCAGAAAACGCATTGAGTCACAGAAACTAGGTACTCGCGATTTCTGGAAAATCTTCAATAGTGTGATGAATAATGGGAAATCAAAAATTCCACCGCTATCCAACCATAATAGTGTCATTTGCAAGGCAACTGATGAGGCTGAACTACTTGCCCAGCGTTTTGTGTTAAACTCCACTTTGGACTCCACAAAGCACTCTCTCCCAAATTTCCCATTGCAGACTGAAGCCACACTTGATGACCTGACCATCACCCCATCTCATGTCCGGGACATCATAAAAAAACCTTGACACCTCCAAAGCATATAGGCCTGATCTTATACCAGTAATAGTAATAAAGAAATGCTCTGTTGAACTGGTTCCTGTCCTCTCCAAACTCTACAACAAATGCCTTGCCGAATCTTGCTTCCCTGATAGCTGAAACATTGCCTCTGTGGTACCAGTCTTGAAAATTTCTAGAGATAGAACTGACCCTCAGAATTATCCCCTCATCAGTCTAGTCACGCTCTTTGCTAAAATCTGAGAACTTCTAATAAATCTAGCGATAGTCCGGCACCTCGTTAATGCTAAAATTCTGACAATCAGTATGGATTTAGGCAAGCACAGTCTACTGCGGATATCCTAACAGTCATCTCTGAACGCATATACCATACAGGTGAAGCTAGGGCAGTAGCACTTGATATATTCAAGGCCTTTGACAAGGTCTGGCATAAAGGTATTCTCATAAAACTTAATTCATATGGTATTACTGGACGAATATTTAATATGATTAGATCCCTCCTATCCAAGAGAAAGATCCAGGTTGTCCTTGATGACCGCTCATCCAAACAACATGACATAAATGCAGGTGTACCCTAGGGGATCGATCCTTGGACCTTTTTTGTACCTGATTTTCATAAACGACCTCCCTGATGACATTGTGTCTGAGATGGTTATATTTGCTGACGACACCATGCTCTACTCTTGTCATGTGGGTAAAACGGACTCGCACATATCTGAGGCAATGGCTGAATCCTTAGAAAGTGACCTCCAGTCTGTAGTGGAATGGAGTTATAAATGGATGCTAACATTTAATGCTGTTAAGACAAAACTCCTTTAACAACTATAAGAAACCTCTTCAACAACCGATTGCCATTGCAAATAAGACCCTACCTGAGTGTCCAACGTTCAAACTCCTCGGCCCAACATTCACCGGTAACATGGATTGGAACAAATATATTGAAGACATTGCCAAGGCTGCTGCAAAGAAAGTGGGCTCCCTCTACGGTGCTAGAAAACTTCTTACACCTGACAGTATCCTATATCTCTACAAAGCCACCATCCGCCCATGTATGGAGTACTGTTGTCACATCTGGGCTGGTGCACTATCCACCAGTCTCTCCCTCTTAGACAAGGTCCAAAAAAGAGTACTTGATCTAATAGGTCCCTCACTATCCACCAAGATCCAGCCCCTGTCCCATTGCCGTAATGTTGCATCCTTGTGCGTGTTTTACAAGTACTTCAATGGAATATGCTCTGATGAACTTACTGCTCTGGTGTACCCTCGGTGTAAATACACTCGGCCAACCCGACAATCAACTAGATCCCATCCATTCCCCAGATACCGGAGAGCCTTCTATTTCAATAGTTTCTTTTCATTGTGCTGCCGGCCTTTGGAACTCCCTCCCAGCTCCCTGTTCCCCGGCTATATCGACATGCAGAAATTTAAAACTAATGTGAACAAGCATCTCGCTGCACAGCTCCCAATTTAGGATGACCCCCCTAAACTTTCACTTTAATTCTCAGTAGTCCCTTTACGTCTACAGTGGCAACTTGCTTTGTTTGGGCTGAACTAAGTTAAAAAAACTTGAATTTTTTCGCCCGGCACTTTTTTTTACTTGCTAAATATTTCGTGACAGGATGGAAATACATATATTTTTATTCATATAAATATACAAAAAAATATAAATTCATCTTTATTATAAATTGGAGGATTATTATTATTTCTTACTCAATAGAAGTTCTCACACATTTTTGTAGGGGAGGGGTCTGATTATAATATTTTTCTTACATATCTACTCATGCAGTTCTTTTGGGTTCATCCTCGTATGCTCTATCTATACTTCTAACTGTGCTTCCAAAGTGCCATTTCATTTCAGCTTATCTGTGGTTAATCGGTGTCACCTGACTGTGTGGGTTGGTTTCCGCATTAAAGGATTTTTATTAATATTTCGGTGGTTGTCTTCATCAATATGATCTATTAACCCTAATCCCTTTCATCCCAATTGTTTTGTTTTCCTTCCTTTTATTTACTTCAAACATAATTCCACTGAAGCTAAAGGGGCTAATATGATAGGAGCCAGATTTATAGAGGGCAACTTACATGAGGAGTTGGACAGCAAGATATTTTTTCACATTACATTTAAATTTTTGCATGTCAGGGAGCAGGAAAGTAATTTTAAAGGCAAGGCAGTCTTTTTCTAGGTTTTTCAGAATTATACCTAGTGCTCCTACGATTATTGGTATTACAGTAATTGTTTTCATTCCTTCACCTCCTTGGAAGTTTGATGTATTTAGTTTTCCTGCCTACTTCAGCTTCACCATGTGAACTGCTGGAATGGCGAAATCTGCTATTTGGCAGGTTTTTTCCTTCATGTTGATTTTTATCATTATCTTCTTGCACAGACAAGTTTGTTTGTATTTCAATGTCTCAGAGGATTTCATATGTTTAATTTTGTCTTTTGTTTTCAAATACTGACTTCGGTTTGTGTTTGTATCCTTTGTTTGAAATCCCTATTTTCTTGTCTCCCCATGAGGGCACAGTTAGATACGAGATCAGTTTTTAATGTGAGGAAAATTCAGCTCCTCAAAAAGGGACATTCTGAATTGGAACAAAAATTTAAATTGTCTCAGTCTAGAAGGATTTTTCCTGTCAGTAACAAAGCACAGAAAAGATGAAGTTTAGTATAAGAACATATACTACACTTTGTTCCTAGCCAAAAAACCAAAGAAATTTTGTCTCTGGTCGTTTGCACAGTTTCCAGTAGACTAACTTCTCAACTCAGTCATGTCTATTTTAGTCTTCGTTTTAGGCTAGTTTGATGCATTCACTTATTATATAGTCTAACATTTCGTTTCTTTGTCCACAGTCTACAGTTACTGTTTTCCTGGGTCTATCTTGGCTTCTCTGTAGTTTGGTCTGATCGTGTTATTTTTAGCGTCTGCCAATAGTGTGTCCTTTTCTCTTTTCAAGTGTCCTTTCCATAGTCATATCCATGTTTTCTCATTGACAATTTCTTTGGTCCATCTTATAAATAGTTCATGTAGTTGCTTCTCTTCCTATTTTTCTTTTCTTGCCTTTTAGTTTTTCGTTTACTGTTCTTCATATTGTTCACCTTGGCAGCTGGACTCTGTGTGTTGTATTATGCATTTCTCTCGTCCTTTAACTGCATCATCTACAAATGCACTCTTCAATATGTATGAGTCCTTTTATCCCTTCTTTCCTTTTTATATTAAGTCAGTCAACATCATCCTTGGGAGGCAGTACTTTCTGAGTTCTTTTTTTCTCCAGTTTATGAAGGGTCAAATGTATCTTATCACGGATACTATTCACGTTTTTATGACTCTTATTAGCTTCCTGCTATATAATTAATTTTCAAAGAGTTTCCTTGTTCTTCTCAGGTATTCACTTTTTACTATCTCTTTTATTTCTGCTAATTTGATGGTGTTCGCTTCCAGGATGCCCAGGTATTTATAATTTACACGTTCATTAAGTGTTCATTATTTTTTAATTGGGTAACTCTTTGTTTTCCATTGTTTTAAATTTCCCCTTCGTCATTGCAAGTAGTGCATATTTTTGTATCCAGAATTCCATTACGAAATCCTGACGAAAAATTCTACTTCTGTGTATTAGTGTTTCGAGCTCTTTTTTTATTTTTATCAGTAATTTTTAGATTATTCATATACAAGTGGTGATTTACTTTCTTCCTTTGTATCAGTAAATGTGTATCCTGCATTACATTTTTGGAGTAGCTGTGTGAGTATCATCATAGCTATGACAAAAGTAGTACAGATATGGAGTCTCCCTGGAACATGCCTCTCTGCATTCTTATCTCTGTTAATTATTGTTCTCCAACTGTAACTTCCAGTATAAATTTTTCCAATGTTTTCTGTATGAAGTGGATAATTTTTTCTAGTATCATTATTATTATTATTATTATTAATAATAAGAATAATAATAATAATAAAGTCTCGAACCGATCAATTGAAGACGTCTTTTTTGGTAGATATACAAATGTTATATTTATTGTGAATTTTAATGTTAACTAATAAGAAGCTTCAGAGATTTCAATTCAGGGCTCGAGAGATAATTTTTTTGCTTTTTGTTTGAGTTGAACGTAATTGAACCCCCCCCCCCCTCCCCAAAAAGTAGCTAGTCACGTTAGAGAACAAAAGGTAACTTTTTTTTTTAAATTTCGACCGAAAGTTTGATAACTTTGCATCAATTTATTAGACAAACATAGGAGGGGAATCTATCATCTTTTTTTGTTTTTTTTATTATTTAAGAGTATCCTAGAAAACTTATACTATGTAATTAGGTAACATATATATATATATATATATATATATATATATATATATATATATATATATATATATATATATATATATATATATAATTATTAGTTTTTTATTTTATTTATTTATTTATTTTATTTTATTTTCATTAATTTAATCATTTATTTATTTATTTACTTATTTTTTATTTTTTACCTTTATTTTTTTAATTTATTCATTTATTTATTTATTTATTTAATTTATTTTTTTATTTATTTATTATTATTTTTTTTTTTGTAAATGTTTCTTTATGTATGTGTGATAGTGCACTTTGAACCTCATGAAAATGAGAGAAACACTATCCCTGTGACAGGATCACAGGTAAACTAAGCCTGGGCCTGGTGCTGCCACAAACACCAAACCATGATAAATGTCTATAAATACAAATAAACTCCGTGGGACTCAGAAGAAAGATCTGAGTGTCATGATGGGCAGGTGCTCCCTCGATGGCCAACATGGTGGACCCGGTCCGCATCCTGCGAATGTTGGCTCCTTTAATTTAAGGAACAAGACCACAGACAAAAAACAGGTAGGTAACCCATCAAATTCCAAATATGATAAGGACACTGACCAAACACAAGAAAGCAAAAATGAAAATAACAGACCAAAAAGCCATAGAAAGAAATGGACCACAAAAGAGAACAGACTGGTAATGGAATGCTACTACAAAAGCCGCTACCTGACAGAAAGAGGATATCGGAAACGAATGAAAGATCTATGGGACATTTCTACTGACTACCATACAACGGCACAAAGGATAGCAGATCAAGCAAGACAGATACTCAAGAGAGGGTAGTTCTCGGAGATGGAATTAACGGAAATTAAACAAAAGATAAATGACGTGACAGATCAAGACACACCACTTGACGAAAACTCCCAGAAAGAAGACGGGAAAAACATAAAGACAGAAACTGAAGAAAGTGAAGACGACGAAACTATACAACTATCTGGGGAAGAAGCAAGAGAAGTGGAAAACATCAAACGATTAATGTCCGAGAACAAAACAAAACTTCCATCCCTAAGGAACGAAGACTGGAAGAAGTTAAAAGTTGAAACAGAGAAAGTAAACAGAGTATTCACGTATATCCCAACAGACACTATCACAGATCTAAACAACTTGATATATGCAGGGGCAAAATCAATAAGTATGAAACTAAAAAGGGAAAAGGAGATAGACCAAAAGAGTGAACAAACGAAATCTGGATGGGAGATCAGACTGGAAACCCAGATCACCAAACTTCAAAAGGAAGCTAAAACCGTAAATAGGATGAAGGAGAACAGTAAACGATGGAAGAGCAGAAATCCGAATCGCAAGGAAAGACTAAATAAGAAACATGAAGAACTAAAACAAAAGATAGCAGCAAAAGAACGAAGATCGAGACGATACAGATACAAATCGGATCAGTACAAACAGAACAGGACCTTTGAAAACAATGAAAGCCAGTTTTACAAAAACGTAAACGGAGAAAGAACAACAGAACAAGCGGACCCGACACAAACAAAACATTTCTGGAGCAAGGTATGGGAAAATGCTGAAGATCACAACAAAAATGCTAAATGGTTGAAGACATGAAAGATAAAATTCTAGAAATTGAAGAAGGAACGGAAACAGAAAATAATGAAGAACCTATTAAGACAATACTAAAGAAAATGGCAAACTGGAAAGCACCAGGTCACGATGGAATACATGCGTACAAAAAATTCACAACCCTACATGGAAGGCTAGCACAGAAACTGAGACGATGTATCCATAAAACAGACGTACCAGAGTGGATGACCAAAGGAAGGACAACGCTCATACAAAAAGATGCCAAGAAGGAAACGACCCCAAGCAATTACAGACCAATAACCTGTTTACCGACAATGTGGAAAATCCTAACAACACAACTGAGAAAGCAAATTTACCATTCCCTGAACAGTCGTGGACTACTTCCCGAGGAACAAAAAGGAAAGGGTAAAGAGGGAGGCATGACCTGTCATACATAGATCAAAAGATCCTGAAAGAAGTTAAAAGCAAGAAAAAGAACATATCTATGGCATGGATTGACTACAAGAAAGCGTACGACAGAATCCCTCAAGCATAGATAATTGAATGTTTAAAAATGTAAAAGATACCCGACAGGATTATTAATCTCATCAAGAAAGCAATGGAAACATGGAGATTAGAACTGACAGCTGGAGAGCAATACTTGACGGAGATAAAAATACAGAGAGGCATTTTCCAAGGAGATTCCCTATCACCACTACTGTTTATCATAGCAATGATGACACTCAACTACATACTTAGGAAATGTGATGCCGGATACAAGTTCACAAGCAGAGAACAACGAATAAACCATCTAATGTACATGGACGACCTGAAGCTATTTGCAAAAAGCAAAAAGGAACTGGAAAACTGATAAATACGACCAGAATCTTCAGTCAGGACATTCTAATGGAATTCGGAACGGAAAAGTGTGCATTGCTAGAGATTAAAAAAGGAAAGCTGGAGACGACTGAGGGCATGGAACTATCTAACCAAGAGCAGATGAGAGCGCTTGATGAACAAGACAGCTATAAATATTTGGGAGTTTTGGAAGCAGACACAATCAAATCAACAGAAATGAAAGATAAGATTGGAAAAGAATACCTGAGAAGAACAAGAAAGCTCTTAGAAACAAAATTATATAGCAGAAACCTAATCAAAGGAATAAATACCTGGGCAGTATCACTAATAAGATATTCTGGACCATTCATAAGCTGGACTACAGAAAAACTCAGGCACCTTGACCAGAGGACTAGAAAATGAATGACTATGCACAATGCACTACATCCAAAAGACGATACAGACAGACTCTATGTGAAGAGAAACGAAGGGGGAAGAGGACTGGTAAGTATAGAAGACTGTGTGGACGACACTAAAAAAGAGCTGGAGAAATACATGAACCAGAACACAGAAAGGCTGATCACCGCAGCAAGGGATACCGTCCCAACGAACAAGGCAGGAAGCATCGAAACTGGACACAAACAGACAAGAAAAGAAAAATGGAAAGAAAAACAACTACATGGACGCTTCATAAGACTCACAAGAGAAAAAAACCAACGCAAATAGCTGGACATGGCTAAGAAAAGGAAACTTGAACAGAGAAACGGAATCTTTACTGATAGCTGCACAGAACAATGCGATTAGGACAAACTACATTAAAGCTAAAATAGATAAAACCCAGGAAAACAATAAATGCAGACTGTGTGAGACGATACAATACATCATATAATAAGTGAATGTAGGAAACTTGCCCCCAAAAAATACAAGAACAGACAGTACTGTGTTGGGAAAGTAATACACTGGGAACTGTACAAACAATTGAATTTCGAATATGCAGACAAATGGTACAAACATAAACTAGAAACAGTACTGGAAAACGAAAAACACAAAATCCTCTGGGATATGGATATACAAACAGATAAACTCATACAAGCAAGGAGACCTGATGTTATTATAATAGACAAAAAGGAAAAATCTTGTAAAATTGTAGACTTCGCCGTTCCAGCAGACACAGAGTGAAGATCAAAGGCACAGAAAAACGAAGTAAATACACAGAACTAGCCAGAGAACTGAAAGGAATATGAGGCATGAAGAAAGTTAGTATAATACCAATAATCATAGGAGCACTAGGAACAATCCCAAAAAACCTGGAGAAAAGACTGGGAGAAATTGGAATCAAAGGGGCCATCGAAACAATACAAAGGACGGCAATGATCAAAACAGCTGCAATCTTAAGGAAAATCCTCGATTGCGGAAACCAACATGGATAAGCTACAAAGGCTAACCAGTCACAAGGAATTTACAACAGGGAGAAAAAAAACCACACGAAGAAAACCACAACAAGAACCAAGGAACAGTAACTGCAAGAAACAGCACTTCATAATTTCTCCCCCCCCCAATAAATTACACCGGCCTCAGCTATCACTACACAAAAATGAACCAAAGAAACAGAAATTACAAGAAACACTATAAGCTCCTCCCTCTCCCCCCCCCAAAAAAAAAGAAAAAGAATTAAAACTTTTTTTTTTTTAAATAAGGAAAGAGAAAAGGAAAAATTTAAGGAATTTTTTTTTTTTAATTATTATTTTATTTATTTATTTATTTATATATATATATATATATATATATATATATATATATATATATTTTTTTTTTTTTTTTAAATGGTGCCGGAGGATGAGAAGACCGAGGAAGGACAGCACAAACCAGACCATCACTGGAAAAGTGCAGAAAATGCTGGGACCTTGGGGAGGCTTATTGCCACCCAAATCCCAGAGACGACCAATTGTCCTTACCAGCGAGAAATCAATGGTAAGAGGATGTTGCGATACCGCATCGTTATCGAAAAGAGGTAAAGAATACTGGACATCTGGGATGGCTTGTTGTCACTCAGACTCCAGGAAATACCACTGGTTGTTGTTGGTGAGCAATCACTGACGATGATCTGTGTGAGAATTCCTAGTGAGTACAAATAATAATTGTAGGAGCACTAGGAACAATCCCCAAAAACCTGGAAAAAAGACTGGGAGAAATTGGAATCGAAGGGATCATTGGAACTATACAAAGGACGGCAATGATCAAAACAGCTACACTCTTAAGAAAAATCATTGAATGCAGAAACCAATCCGCATAAGCTACGAAGGGTCACACGGAATCTACTACAGGAAGAAAACAAAACCACAGAAAGAACACATCACAAACAAAGAAACAGAAAATGCAAGAAACATCACTTTATAAGCTCCCCACCCCAATAAATTACACCGGCCTCAACTGACACGACACAAAAATGAACCAATGAACAGAAATAGCAAGAAACACCATCAGCTCACCGCCCCCCCCTCCTCCAAAAAAAAAAATTTTTTTTTTAAATTTTTTAAAATAAAAATTCAAAAAATAATAATTTTAAAAAATAAATAAATAAAATAAAAAATTAAAAAAAAAAAAAGTACCAGCCTAGGCTGACACCACACAAAATATTTGCATAGGGTCAAGGAGGATGAGAAGACCGAGAAGGGACAGCACAAACCAGACCTCCACTGGAAGTGCAGAGACTGCTAGGACCTTGGGGAGGTTTATTGCCACCCAAATCCCAGAGAAGACCAATGGTCCTTACCAGCAAGAAATCAATGGTAAACGGCTGTTGTGATACTGCAAGTTTATTTGCGGTGGCTATCGAAAAGAGGTGGAGAATACTAGAAATCTGGGGAGACTTGTTGTCACTCAGACTCCAGGGAATACCACCGGTTGTTGGTGAGCAATCACTGATGACCTGTGTGAGAACTCCTAGTGAGTAAATATTAATAATAATAATAATACAACTACTATTACTATTATTTACTCACTAGGAGTTTTTACAAAAGTCATTATCAACGATTGCTCACTGGCAATAACAACAAGT
Organism: Sepiola atlantica; assembly: GCA_963556195.1. Lineage (NCBI taxonomy): Eukaryota > Metazoa > Mollusca > Cephalopoda > Sepiida > Sepiolidae > Sepiola > Sepiola atlantica. The sequence continues at coordinate 78,094,208 of OY744515.1, forward strand.
CGTGTTTCCATGAGTATGAGTGACAATAAGTCTCCTCATATTTCCAGCATTCTCTGCATCTTTTGATAACTATTGCGAATCATTTTTATTTCCTTGGCCTTCCTCTGTTAACTAACCCTGCTACCTCAACTGTTCTACATCTACTAACCCAAGAACTCTCATCCATTCTTTCAATGTGACCATAGCAACGAAGTCTCCTGTTCTACACACATCTCCTTATACTGCCCAAATTAAATTTTCCTGAGGTCATCAGATCTAAGCCTGTCTTTAAGACTCACATTACACACCCATCGTACTATTCTCATAACATTTCTCTTCATGCAACACATATCCTCAACCCTAAATGGTCATGATGTTTTTAATAATTCGTCTTTACCTTCCTCTTAACTATAGACTATAATATTTTTGTGGATATTTGATTTCTACAATTTTGAATTCTTCCTAATTTCTGTTTGATCCATTTATCGGCAAAATAATAAGCAAAGATTCTGTTTGTGAGGTGTAAACTCTGAGACTAATTAGCCGAGCATTGTGAATTTTGGAACACAGCTGCTAGGAGTAAGAGTGGATAATGTCGGCTATATTTAGTTTGATGTAGTTTTTTGCAAAGGGGAAAAGGAGATTTGAATCCCTTCATAAAAATTCAGATACCTTTGATTTTGATAAAATTTAAACCATAGACATCTATTAATAAATATTCCCAAAATTGCAATTTCTTATTTTAAGAAGCATAATCTGAGCACAACATTCCATTTAAAAATTTGTCACTTGTTCGTTATTTACTTGTTTTCAACTTTTTTACAGACCAAATATTTTTCTTTTTTCTGCGTTCTTTTTTCTGCATACAATTACCAATCCATTCACTAGAGAATTCCGTTTTTATTGAAAATTCTTTTCAAATATTTTAGATTTTAGAGAAGGGGATCAGTTTCCTATATAAATTTACCGTAAACTGATCACCTACTTTATCAGCATCACCAATTTTGACCATTTTTGCCATGTACACTTGTAGCAGTTTCCTACAAGCCGCCATATTGTTTAAATATCAATGACTTCTTAGCTGCCTGCTGATTGGTTCAAGCAATCTACTTCCTCCTTGACTTGACCAATCATTGGACTTTTCTTCCGCGAATCTCGGATGGCTAGCATAACTATATAAACACTTGAGCGCCATCCACTCTTTCTATCTCTTTCTTCTGCGGTGCGAGAAGTCTCTTCTCTCTTTTTCCTTCTTTGGCACGGCCAAACACACATCCCCCTCTCTGGGGATGCAACAGACATCTTTGGCCCTGGGTTTGACTTCGACAAGAAGCCAAAATGGCTACTGCTGCATACACGTGGAATTAATATCCACTAACTCTCTCTCTTTTTCTTGCCTCTCTCGACATGTAGATGACTACTACACCGGGCTACCTAGCTCTGGCCACTTCGACACAAAGTACCGAGAAGCCAAAAAGGCTACTGCCTCATACACATGGACTTAATATAACACACACACACACACATAACTGCTTACAGGTGAACTGACTTTCACACCGGTGTACAGACACACATACTTACATACACATATGATCACGTTCTGACACTGTAGCCGGTGTACAAACATTCAATATTATGAACAATTCTCTTTTCCCCATTGGGGAATTATAATAACGGGAAATTCCTTTACTTTTGTCTTCGTCCATACTTATCGACATACTAACACCTTTTCTTTTTGTTCATGTACTAACTTGGAAGACTCAATAAAGTTGTTTCATGTATTAGAAATGGACTTTGTCCAATTTTTCTATACACTTACCGAGTATGTGCTAGAGATTTTCGAGATTTCTTTAAGCCAATATTTCAGATTGAAGAGTTGGAGATCATTTTCCTATATAAATTTAACATAAAATAGTCACCCATTTCTTGGCCATCACCAAATTTCGGAAACTTAATGTAGAAATAAAAGTGCAACCAATTTTTAATAATTATTTCTTTATTTTATTTTTTTTTATAAGAGTAACAATTTTTTTGAGAGAAGGGAGTCTTTTTTACTGACCTTTTTAAAATTTCTACAATTGCAATACTTATGCAGAACACTGTGCAAGTGAAACAATTGGTTTTTTGACTCAACAATTCCTGTAAAGTAGTGAATTCACTGCATAACATTAAAACAATTTTTGGGGTCTTACTCAGAAACACTCGTGCTCTGAATGTATGCACTCTGGCCATGCCTTTGCCCACATGTTCGAGTACCAGAAACGATACCCAAATGAACCCCAAATGCACTAGTTTTCTCATGCAATACGCCATCTTAGGATGGACCTTAGGATTCCGTTACAGGTGAGGTACCTTTGGGAGCGATATGATAGTCTAACCATTTTTCCAGCAATCTTAACAACAGCTTTTATGTAAGTTTTCCATTTCAGGTCTGGAGTAAAAGTCAGACCAAGGGATTTTCTTAAGGAAAGAGACATTCATTTAAACTGGGGAGCCGAACTTTGGTACTGAAAAGAAAGAAGCTTGGATTTGGAAGCAGTCTATGTAACAAGCAATTTCTCTCTCATTGGATAATGTGCTCCAAGTCTGAGGTGAGAGAGTCAGAAAGATCTTGGTCATCAGTGCTCTTCAATGTGTTACCATAGATAGTTGTGTCATCTGCATAAATATCAACAGATGAAATCAGGATACGATTTGGAAGATCATTTACGAAGACCAGGAAGAGGGTAGGGGCAGAATGGATCCTTGAGATATGCTGGCATTGATATTTTTTGAGTTCTGAACAGCTGCCGGTCAACAACTACTTTAATATCAGAGTGAAAAAAGGTTTTATGGTTGTGAGGACATTTCCAGATATTCCATAGCTAATAAGTTTGTGAAGTAAACCATTGTGCCAAATCCTATCGAAGGCCATTGATATAGCAAGAGCTATCGACCCAGAAAAAAAAAGCCCCTGTCGATAGATTCACTGATCCTGTGCGATATCACAGTCAGCACGTCAGCTATAGATCTTGAAAGACGCATAAAAAGTCACCATCTAAAGAAAAAAACTAAAGTTTTTAATATTTGTTGAAAAAACTTGTTATTTTCATGATAAATCCAGAAAAGTGTGCTTTTTAATTAAATAAACTAATGGACATCGTTTGGACTGACCAACATAAATAGTAACAATCCAAGAATCTCGTTGTCAGGGATGACAGCTTTTGGAGAATGGTAAGATGGCATCCAGAATGTAAACTCTGATTCCATGAGTGAATCAAACTGTTGAAACTGAAGATGCAGGTTCATTTCATCTATTTTATACACCGGTTTTTACCGCCTTGTTTGAATGGCATAACAGATCTTGATTTGGAGATAGGAAAGAACCTCAAACCAATAACTTCTTTTTTAATAAAATTGCTATCATTTTAGAAGAAGAAGACGAGAAGGAGAAAGAGGAGGAGGAGGAGGAGGAGGGAGGGGTAGCTATATTATAAATTGTATCACGAGTAATAAAAAAGATAATTTATAATGCCATCAGATTGGTAAGTCTAAAATAATAATGATAGATTTTTAACAAATATCATTATTTCAAAATACCACAAACTGAGAAAATTAAATTAAAGGTTCATGAGGATAAATCATCAAGTGAAAGAACAATTATGTCCTAAAAGAATGTCCGTCCCAGGATGGGTAACATTAATTCTTGAACAGAACAGTTTTGCACTAATTTTATGTCCTCACACAAAGATTAAAATCAAGATATAATGATAATAAACCTTATATCTAGAATTCTCATTCCAATTTTGATCAAAATCCATTACATGATTTTAATTCTAAAAAATGTCTAAGCTTAAGGGGTCTTAAAAGGAAACTGAAATTCAGGGAATCTTGTCTAATGAATATGGATCAAATTTAATGCAAATCTGAAATATTTTAATTTTCAAATGTGAGGTTGTAACCATATTATACCCCCTTAAAACCCCTTACAAATGATAAAACAATGAAATTTGAGTAATATTTATTAATTGATGTCTAATACCTATTGATAAAATTTCACAAAAATCGAATAGATATCTGAATTTTCACAAAAAACTTCCACCACCTCTTTCCCCTTTTGCATGAAACTAAATTAAACTAAATATAGCCCACATTACTCACTCTTATGCCTATAAGCTGTGTTCTAAAATTTATGATGGTTGATTAATTAGTTTAGGAGCGAATCCTGCACATACAAATATATAAACATATAAACATACCTAACTTTATATAAAACGAGATATAAGTAAAACATTCAATAATGGAAGTATACTCTTCAAATTATGAATCTTACATTCTTCACTTCAATTAGATTTAATGTTGAGTTCATTACTTGCGTATTTTTTAGTGAAAAATATAAAAATGTGTAGAGATTAATCACCAATTACCATCTTTGCTGGCTGATGATCTCATTTTTTTTATGTGTGTGAAAGGTGACAACGTATACATGAACACAAAATGCCTTAGCGTATTATTATATAGATTCGAACATTATCTTAGAATACACAAAGGTTCCCAGCATAAATTGTATATTTTGCTGGGGAAAAGATTAATTATTCTGTGGGCAATTGTGTGGCCTAACAGATTTTTGTGTTTGCCACTTGGTCAACTCTGTATGGTGTCGATATCCTTACGAGGTGCCGAGCTTGAAGGCTGGAAGTGAGAGAATAATGTTGTCCCACCAACGTCTAGTTCGAAAAGAGCTTTTCTTTTTTCCTCAGCACAAGTCTGTAAATAGTCCACCAGCAAATCACTATACCAAGCTCTGATTGATCCACTTTTGACCAATTTCATCTCAGCATCTAATTCTCCGCACATAAAAAATAGTCCGTTACTGCTGCACGTTCTGTTATTGACAATAAAATAATCTTGCTTTTATCAACATGGACGGCTTTTTGACTTGCCCCCCCCCCCCCACTTTACGGTCATCAATAATTAAGTTATATATGCATGTGTTTAACCGGGCCCCCCTCACTTTTTAGGAGAGCCCCCCCCCCCACTTTTATAACTGTCCCGCCGGTCCTGATCAATGACAATGACAAATATCCCATTTAATATTCCATCATATGAAAGCTATTAAAATTTTATTCGCTTTTTCTTAGATTGAAAAAATTTAATCGCATAAGAATTATTCTTTCTGCTGATTTGAAAAAGTAAATAATTCATTTGTTAGTAGAAGAATTTTTTTAAATAAATAAATAAAATAAAAATACTTTGAATTATTGGGACTACTGTTCTCATCTTGGATGATATTCTCACAACATTTTGGCCGATGTAACCCCTAACCTTTTCCAGGTACATCTTGTTGAACTGGGGAATCCTTATGTCAAACTTGTGAACCTTTAATTTATCTATGGAGGTAGATTGCTCTCGTCCCATCAGCCATGACCAGGCAGAAGTCGAAAGTAATTCTTAATTACATTCTTAGTATCACCTGGTGCAACGGAAAATTGCTGAGTAATAATCAGTTTATAGCCAGTCCGAACGTCAGGGTAAACCAATTATGGTTTAAAGAGGAAATATTGGCGGCATGCAATCCCAATGCTTGGAGGAATCATATTTATTTGGGGGCCTCCACATGGTCTGGTTCGTTTACAATGGAAGGGCCTTGATTAATTAAAGGTTTTTAATCCTTATATTATTGGAATAAATATTGCTATTCGGGTCACAAATTATTTTAATGGAAATACTATTAAGAATTTATATTTGGAGTTTACTTAGCAATTTGTGACCTATTTGCGTTACGCACAGAATATAAAATGAGATTATTAATCGACCACGTGGGGGAACCAAAATGTCTAAGAGGTTAAAATCAACAAAGAAAAAACAAACACAGGAAAGAAACGTTATTATAATAACAACATTTATATAACTAATTTTAAAGATCGGTTCGTGTGAAGAAAGTGTTCATTTTCCATTTAGGTAACTCGTGGTTTTGGTAGAAAAAGTTCGTTGAGAGTACCTGAGTTTTGAGAAATGTCTATATATATATTTCCTAGTGCGTACATGCGCATGTGAGAGATACAGAAATTGTGTTTATATGAATAGGTGTGTGCGATACAGAAATTGTGTTTATATGAATGCCTGTATGTGATACAGAAATTGTGTTTATGTGTGGCAATATGATATGTGTGTGTGTTTGGATGAGTTCTTTGTTCGGTGATGAGAAATAAAAGATGTTACATACTTTATGCCTTCCCCCTTCCTCGCTCAAGCCACGAGAAAGGGGGAGGTGGACAGTGGCCTTCATATGTGTGTGCTGTCATCTGGAGAAAAAGACAGAACGAGAGACCTTTTGCTGCTTTATAGTGTCCGACAAATCTTGCGTTGGTCACTGGCGTGTCGTGTTTTGATTGACTGAAGTTGTCAGCCAGTGTGTTTCCACGAGATTTCCTCTTCTTCTATGTCAGAGACGAAGAAAGGGTATCGGTCAACGCCATTTGCTTTCTCGCGTTGCCTTTTTGAGATCACTACAAGTTCTAAGTGACAGTCTTCTAGAGGTTGATGGTTCAATCCTCAGAACAGGCGATATTAAGAATATAATTAAGAATTACTTAAAATGTCTACTCAGTCATGGTTGATGAAACGAATGCAATCTACCTCTGTGGATTAAATAAAGGGTTCAGTTCAAAATTCTATACAGATTCATGAGTTCGACAAGACACACCTGCAGAAGGTCAGAGGTTACATTGGCCGAAATCTTGTGAGAATAACATTCAAAATGAGAACAGTAGTCTTGTATTATTAATCCAAATTATCAATCCATATCTAAAAAATTCCAAAACATAAAATAAAAATATTAATTTCTTGGATGATGCCTTAGTTTACTCATTAAGACATAATACGGGGAGGGGATATAGCCACGGCCTTCTAAAATAAAGGCCTGTTCAGTGGGCGTGGCTTATGTGCTGAGGTCACTCTATCTGGTATAGATATGCGTTGCTATTTGTTTATAATTACTTTCACCGATCCTGGCTTGAACTTTTATATCTTTTGTATTTTTTTTAATGCGAAAGAGATTTTACAAAGGGAGGTAACCAACCACCTTTTGTTTAATAAAGGTCTACCTCCCTTTGTTAAAATTATGATTTCATATTATCTCCTTTATAATCGTTTTCAAAATTTTTGGATTCGAAATCGGATTTTGAAATATGACCAGTTTTATTCATCGTTTCGCTTGTACCAGTGAACTTGCTATAACTAACTTTTTTAATGTTATTTTGTTACTAAAACTTGATTTTCAATATAAAAATAATAATTTCTCTGGTAGTAATACCGAAACATATTTCACTGTAAATAATAAGCGACCATACATGAGGAAATTGCCAACATTTATAACTTGCAAGTTTCTGTTTCAATTTATGTTATTGTCTAACACTCGTAGAGTATCATTTGGAAAGATCGCTTTTGCATAAGTAGTCACTGATGGGAAGTAACTCCGTTTGACTATGGGTTTAGCGTCCGAAATTGTTTTCTCTCGAAAATAACGAATCTCTTAGTCAAACGGAGTTACTTCCCTCCCATCAGTGACAATTGTAGTGTAGTGAATAGAAGAATAAGAGATCCGTATACCTTTGTAAAGGTTTTATTCACAAAAGAAAACTACAACAAAATAAAGTTGAAATGACGAAGCATTTATAGTGGAAACGAACGAAAGTATGACGGACGAGTTCATTCAGTGAGAGGAGGGGTTAAGAATATTTGTGGTGAACACCACAATGAAGTACTCTCTCTTTCTCTCTTTCTTTCTTTCTTTGTTTAACCCTTCTTCGCCTCTGAAGTGGAGAAACTCGTGAAATCTCGCAGAATCACGTTGGCCGGAGGTTTCTGACCAATGGGCGGCCGACAGGTCAGCTCGGTCGCACGTAATTTTTAATATATAAAGAAGGGGACGCGTCCCTTCCTCATCCTCTTTTTCCCTCAGCGTTCTGAGACCACGAACGCACACAAAGAACTCTCGGCGATACCCCCCACCCCACCCCACCAGCTCGAACGAGCTGTGTGGAGGGGGGAGGAAGAGAAAGGTAACCCTTTTCGATTCAAGAAATCTATCTATCTTTCAATTTGATGAACATTCTACAATCTGGTAATCTGTCAATCCCAACGAACTCTTATTTCTTCAACACATATATTGCATTCTACACGCAAAAAGACATTTCAACACGCATCGCATTATACGCCCCAATTATGAACTTACACTCTCTTTTAAATATTAAATAAATAAATTGTTTTGTTAATAAAAATGTTATTCCTTTTCTTTTTTATTAACCATTATAAAAGGCCTATTCGTATATGTGTATAGCTTCATCATTCCTTCGCTTTCTTTAAGGTAAGTTTAAATAATATTTTCTTTCCTTTCTTTTTGTTGTCTTAAACTGTTTTATTTAATCTCCACGTGGTCCGATGGTGGAATCTAACAGTGAGATGACGTGCCGTTATAAAGGCATCTATCACACTACCTATGGTTGGGGGATTCATTATCGCAAAACCATTTGTCCTGCATGCTTCGCGACTGTGGTTAAAATCCAAAATCCATTGTTCTCTTTTGAAACCCCCGCCATTAATAACTTCCACCCCGGCCATAATTGGTGACCGCCTACGTACACGCAAACTAAATCCTTCTACGATAACATAAATACAAATCCAAATAAATACAAATAAATAAAAAATAAAAAATAAGATAACCATTTTTAAACTTAAAGACAAACAAATAAATTTAAATATTAATCTTATTTAGCGAAGGAAACTTAGAATAGAATACGGCAGTAAGTAAAACAAAAAAAATCAAAAGTTCTAAAACATAGAAAATACGAGTCTACGAACTAAACAAAACAACAAAAAAAAATAATTACAAAAAAAAAAAATTGGCGTTTCACATCACAAGAAAAAAATCTCTTCCAAAAAAAAAAAAAAAACCTTTTCATAAAACAAACAAAATCCCTTTCAACAACAACAAAAAAATCCTTTTCACAAGGCAATGCAGGGAAAGAAAATCTTGAAAAACAAAAATCATTTCTTACGAAAAAAACAGGAATCCCTTTACAAAAAAAAAATCTTCCCACGTGGCGCAAATATACCGAACAATGAAAAATCCCGCCAAACGCCATTTTAAAAAAAAATGGAGCTACAATAGGCAAATACAAAAAAAAAAAAACTATTTTTTTTAATGAAAAATTAATGACGTCAACCCGACAACCAAAAAAAATAATAATAGCCTTATCAGTCGAGGAACAAAGGAAGCAACAAAAGTGGCAAGCGTTGAATCTCCCAAGCCAAATACAGCTTCGTGTAAGAAATCTACAACCTGAGAAAACCTATATCAGCCCAAGAATACTTACATGAACGCGCCCAAACGCAAGCCTCGAAATTAATTCCTAAAAATACCCAGCTTCGTCTAGAGACATTTCTTTCTCCTGATATTTCATCAGCCCAAGAATCCTTGGGTGAACGCTAAGTTCCAGCAGAAAAATACACATCCGAAAGCTAAAACTACAAACAATACCAGCTATATGTGTATAGCTTCATCATTCCTTCGCTTTCTTTAAGGTAAGTTTAAATAATATTTTCTTCCTTTCTCTTTGTTGTCTTAAACTGTTTTATTTAATCTCCACGTGGTCCGATGGTGGAATCTAACAGTGAGATGACGTGCCGTTATAAAGGCATCTATCACACTACCTATGGTTAGGAGATTCATTATCGCAAAACCATTTGGCTGCATCCTTCGCGACTGTGGTTAAAATCCAAAATCCATTGTTCTCTTTTGAATCTCCCGCCATTAAACAAAGACTCCCACCTGGGCCATATATTACAACAACTTATGCAAAAGCTCCTTGAAAAGTCCAGCACGATATTCGTACTCTTCATAGATGATCTACCCCATGCCAAACGGATGTCAGATCAAATATTGCCGTAAAAGTGAAACATACAAGTTCAGATCAGAATATTACAGGGAAATAATTAATAAAACTTTCTTGCATGATTTATCTCCCTTAGATCGCTTCTTAAAGGACTATAATCTCACATTGTTCTAAGATAAGGAGTTTGTGTTTTTTTACTAATTAAAGATATTAATGTATGTGTCGTTTCTGATTCTGTATTGGACTGAGCCAATCCCCCCGACATAAACGACAAAAGGTAGCCTGTGCCGTGCATGAAATTTGCATAGCGTCCAGGTGAATTGATAAAAAGAAAGGATTTGGAAATGAAATCAGAATGAACTGGAAAGTGGCAACAACGACAATTTATTGTTAGACGATTGTCCCGGATTTTCCGTTTTGTTTTGTGCCTTGCTTTCTTATAAGCTATTTCGGCGTTATGGTGGGAGATAAGATTGAACTGAAGCTTATACCAGAGTTTAGTGGTTCGGACCCGAGCCAATCCATTATTGAATAGATTGATAAAGCTGAGCTTGTGTGTCGGTTGTGCTGTGTAAAGAAAATAGAATGCATAACCCCTATGCATTTGACACGCGGCGCCTTTGCGGTGTATCAACAATTGAGTTAAGAAGAAAAGGAGGATTATGCCTCCATAAAGGAAGCTTTATTTACAACGTTCGCCCTGGACACCTATGCAGAATATGCGCAGTTTGTGGCACACTGCATGTAGATGTTTGTCTGGCGAACCTGCGGAAGCTTTCAGTACCATTCAATGTATTGTCCATGGGGTGCCCGGTCATGTCTGACAGCTCCTACGAGCGTCTTCTCGAATTAAAGAAATGCGCATTTCTCAGCTTCTGGCTTGAGCGAGAGCTATATTGAAAAATAACTCAGCCGACCCGCAATAATTATGGGGCCAATGCAAACCAAGGAAAGTTAGACGAAGAACACCATAGTAAGATGTTTCGATTGTCTCACTCAGTGTGACAGATTGAGAGCTCAGGACCCCAACTGTGAAGAAGTGGTGCACATTGTTAACGATGTGAAAAACTAGGCCACACTTCTCTGGATTATCCGGGAAAAGGTTTAAGGGGCGACAGCTATGCGTCAGCTTCTTTTTCAGACAAAATGTGAACTCGGCGCTGCCACCTGTAAGAGTAGCTGTGAACAGGAAAAGTGCATTGCACGAGTTGATTCTGGCTGCACCATAGTGAGCATAAAAGTGTGCCAGACATGGCAAAAGCAGACCATCGAGGTGGTTCCTATTAGCGGGAGAACGCAGACATGTGGAATTGGGTTGATTAGCCTCCGAATAAAGAGTGGACGTGCAGTTGTAATTGAGGTCTTGGTAATGGTGGAGGAACCGCTTGGGTTTGATATCTTGATAGGGATAGATGCAATAAAATCTGAAAGCGAAGTATCCATTTTGAAGTCATGGGGGGTCCAATTTCTTGACAAGCCAGTTTCTGTTTGCGTGGCTGCGCCAGCTCTTATCATTAAATAATCTGATTTTAGAGAGGAGTTTGACCAACAAGGAAATAAATGGACTGCGATGTAGAAATGGGCGGAAGGCAAGGCTCCCAAGCCGAAAAACTGTATCACTGAGTATTTAATGCCAGCAACAGTCAAGAAAATTATTTGAGGAAGAAGTACGGTGGAGGATCAAGAAATGCTGGCTTGCTTCCTATGACGAACAAAAGCTGGGACCCCCAATAGAGCTGCTTCCATTGACGGCTGTCGTCCATCAGAATAAATCAAAAGTGTGCCCTGTAATGGACTACCGGAAACAAAACCTCCATGGGGATGCATATACTGCAGATGCTGATGTTTGCACCAGCAAACTGAAAGAATGGAGACGGCAAGGATCAAATATAACGTTGCTGGATATCCGATCTGCTTATCTTCAATGTAGAAGGTATTGTTTAACGAGGTTGGGATTTGGTCTGAATGTGGCTCCGCATTGTGAACGCAGTCTTATCACAAGATAACATATAGAAGGCGACCTTGACTTACATTGATGATGTGTATGTGGATGAAAGTGTCGCATCTGCAACCAGTGTTGCTGAACATTCGCTTTGGACTGGTCAGCAAAACTTTGAAGTGACTAAAGGATGGGGCCCGCGTGCTTGGCTTAACTTTCTAGGGAGTACACAATACCCGGTTTTGGAAACGTGGGAATGAGCTGCCGGACGTCCCAGACACTATCACCAGAAGAAAGATGTTCTCTCTCTGTGGAAAGATTGTTGGGTATCTCCCAGTGTGCGGCTGGCTGCCAGTATCGACTAGTGTCTTCAAGTAAAGGGCAAACGCGTCCTGCTTGAATAACATGGGACCGCGATTGATGATGCATGTTGGATGCAGTCAGAATCGGATACAGGACACATAAACCTTGCGGAGTTGGATGCCATTCTAAAAAGAGTAAATCTAGCTATAGACTGGGAGGCCAAATCCTTACACCTGAAAACCGACTCCTTATGTGTTTACAAATCCAAAGTGAGCATTTAGGCTGTTAGTGAAATGCTTATCAGAAGACGGTTGCAAACTTTTTCAGAAATGGTCAAAGAGTATGCGCTGGTGGTAGACGTTGTGCTCGTCAGGTCAAGTCAAAATAAAGCCAATAAGATCACTAGAGTTCTGCAGAGGTGGCTGGAGGCAATGAGGAAGGAAACAGCCTGTATCGCATAGAGGCGGGCCAAATACAACAGATCCATTTGAACAGCAGTCACCCTGGAGTGAAACAAACAACCTACTTCGTCAGGAGGATTACGCCTGGTACAATAAAGAGGGTTGTGAAATCTGCAATTGTATCCTGTCGCGAATGTCTGTCTATTGATCCTACACCGATATGATGGCAACATGGAAAGCTTGAATCATCAAGTGTATGGCAACGGTTGGGTATGGATGTTACTCCCTATGGAGGTGTTCACTACCTAACCCTCATCGATTGCAAGCCTACCCGGTTTGCCATATGCCGACTCTTGCGGCGAGTGGATTCTGCCGCTGTTTTTTTTTTAGAGAACTTCACCCAAGGAAATATTGACCGATAACAGTACAGGTTTTAGTAGCAATAGGTTTAGAATGTTTGCTGAAAGCTAGGGTGTCCGATTACGTTTTCGGTGTGAATATGCACCGTCAGGAAATAGTATTGTTGAGAGGTGCCATAAATCTATCAAATAGATTCTCACTAGGAAGTGATGCACTGCTGAAGAGGTGGTTTATTGGTACAAAATTCACGCTAAAAGACGATGTCCAGAGTGCGACGGCTCTGACGAATGCACTGTACAAGTATGAAATCCGGGTGAAAGGCATCGATGAAGCCCTTCCGTTGCTACCAGAACACAAGCTTGAAATTTATGAACAGAGGGACATAGTGCTGGTGGGAGCCCGGCCCAACCGATGCACAAGCGAATGGAAGACAGAAACTGTGACGAAGGTGGTGAGTCCCCAAATGGTGTGTGTGAACAAAGTGCCTCGTCATGTAAGAGATCTTCGCCTGAGCAATTTAGAAGACAGTGGAAGTGTCAAGCAATGGTGAATTGTATGACCCGGTGGTGAATGATGAGGCTGATAGCTCGGTCAATGATAACCTTAATCGGTTGAACGACAGTGACGTTGACAATAGCAAAGATCAACATGTCTTAGTAGAAGCATCTCAAGAAGCGACTGAATTAGCTGTGCCACGTCTCAGATGGAGCCACAGACGAATGGAAACTGCCTCGCAGCTGCTGCATGTGTGATGATAAGAACAGGGTGGAAATAAAGTGTGTAATGTACTGGACCGAGCCAATCCCCCCCCCCCCCGAGATAAACAACAAAAAATAGCCTGTGCCGTGCATAAAATTTGCATAGCATCCAGGTGAATTAATAGACAGAAAACATTTCAGAATGAGCGGCAATGTGGCAGCAACAACAGTTGATTGTTAGACGATTATTATTATTATTATTATTATTATTATTATTATTATTATTATTATTATTATTATTATTATTATTATTTGTTTGTTATGCCTCCGTGGGCATCTCCCCTTTAACTATTAAACTTCAACTGTTAAAAAAAATTGAAAAAATAAATAAAATGTTCGTTTTATTTTGCTTTCTTAGAGATTCCTACTTATTTTCGAATACAAATTGGCATTGATTTCGAAATTGTTTTTTAGAAAACATTCTTCACTTTAATTGGAAATAGTTTTCAAATATAGAATTGGCAAACCGAGTTGAAGTTTCGGTCATAGAATCTGATTGAGTTCTATTTGCTTTGATATATTCTGTCTTATCTTTTCACACGTAAATCGCTTGCTGCTTTTTAATCTTATAAAGAGAATCCATTGTAGGTTTGGTTTAGTTGTTTAGTTTGACGGCATATCAATCCTTTTTGGATCATTAATGCCAAATTCGGTCATTTGGCTAAAAGTTTTATGCTTCAAATATTTATATATCAATTTATTCTTATATTTCGGAATTTTTGCGATGAGGCTTGATAATTTGTATTATTTGGATTGTACTCCACACCCTGACTAAGTGACGTCACCAATTCGGCCGTTCTTGAGTTCGGTTGGTCACCTGGCACTGCTCGGGAAAAGTTGCTGTACTGATGAAGGCCGGAGATGTCGAAGGGGGTTTATCCAGCAATCAACACTCTCCCGTGTTGTGATTAAAAGATCAGAGGGCAACTGTCCGGCGCTGATCGACAACTTGGTACCACTGCGGAGCAAATGGTCATTTTAAAACAGAACAATGAAAGAAAAGTAATTAACAAATTTGTCAGTTGGTTTTTGTATAAAAATAATTATTTGGGTAGAAAAGTCGTTCAGTTACTAGCAGTGTACTTTCACACTTCTGTCTTCTACTTCTGTGTTTCGGACCGGCAAATCTTAACAAGTTCTGAGCGGTTTTGGTTGAGCGATATCAACCCTAAGTCTGGAGTCTATCTCTCAACAATGTGAATTCGGTGGGCAAGCAAAGTGAGTCTTCAAATCTCAATTTGCACTAGGTTACATTGAGATCCAGATGTTTTGAGACTGGGTGTGACTCCGCCCATCTCCCAATAGAATAAATTTAGTAATAAAAAAATATATATTCTCATTATTTCTTACCATATTGATAATTTACACCCACGGGGACTTGCCTCCTAGATGCTGAGTGGTCATCAGATTCTACATCGCTGTATTCTTTCCTTCTTCTTTATCTGTTTCTATCTCCCACTGTTACCTCAATGATGGAGGGCGGAGGGATTCCTCCTCCTTCGAAACTTATTCATAGAAAAAAAATTTTATTTCCATTAATTACATTAATGATAGACGGAAAAATGTCATTCAGCAGACACTCCACTACCCCATCGCCCCACATGACTATGCCACACCTGGCAATATATGGAATCCTAATAAAAACAATTTAATTGTCATTTCTTGCAAAGGTTTGATTTCATGGGTGTATGTTATCTCGACATTTCAACATCCATTCAGAACCTGTTTGTGACACAGTGAACATCTGGCAGGTAACTCTTTTTTACCCCGGCTTCTCCATATCTTGAAACCCGAGGCAAAGAAAACAATCTTTCTTTCTCTTATAAGTTTTTGCTGGCCTTTTCTCGTGTCAAAACACTTTTTAAATTCCTTTTTCGTTTTCATAACTAAAGAAAACGAGCCCATTCTCATTTTAATCTCTTTCAATCTGACAATATTGTCACAATTCGACATTATCTCGGCAAACTAAAACCTATTGTCTTGCAACATACATGAGTCGGGTGGACCTTGATGGATGTCATCACTTTATTTGAGAATTTCTAATCTCCCCAAATATCGAGAAAAGAAAACAACTCTTTCTTTCTCTAATAAACTTTGTTTTTCTCATGGTGCAAAATAAACTGAAAGCCTTCTTAGGAAAACCCAGGGTCCGGTTTCGAATGAACCTTTTTCTGTTCGATGATATTGTCACATGATTATTCGGACTACTTTTCTCATCTCACAGTGCGTTTTATGAAACTCAGGCATCTGTACAAATTTCGAACTTAACCCTTTATTTAATCTACAAGGTAGATTGTTCTCCTTCCATCATGACCGGATTGAAATCTTAAGTAAATTCTATTATATTCTTAGTTAGTATTGAACCTTCCACCTCCAGAAGACTGTCACTTAAAACTGATTATTACTCAGCACTTTATCAATTGCACCACGCTTCAATTTGTTTGTAAGCATATATTTTGTATATAGTCTGCAAATGATAGATTTTATTTAACCCATAGAAAGACCCTGAGAGTGTTATAATACTAATAAGCGTATGGAGACGAGAAAGAAACAGACAAAAACAGGGGTAGACTTTTAACTGATTGAAATATTCAATCATTTATTTTCTAATAACAGTGGAAGTAAATGATCGTCTTCGTAAGATGTTAACGAAAGTTCAGTTTTAGTTCATGATAGCACAAGTGGGTTTCGACTCTCCACAATAATAGTAGTAGCAGTAGTAATGATGCCTCGATATTTGTTTGTCATTGTTTTGAAGAAAAATATTTGACAAGATTGTCGTCTGTTCTTACGGAGAGATGATTGTATTTGGTCTTGGTGTTCTTTTCGTCGTTTTTTCGTTAATAATATTGGAAGAGAATTATTGTCTGCTTAAGGACACATAGACCTTGTTTGAAGAGAACTTTTTTGACACACGTCTTGAGGTAGATTCTGAGATAGCAGTAGTGCGGCGATAATTCTCAGTCATTTGTTTTGAGATAATATTGTATGGACTTTCATTGCAAATAGCCAATTGTCGTCTGCTGATAAAATGAGATATTTTTTAATTGGTTGGGGTTATCGATTCATTTTGTCCATGGTGATAACGGAATTATGGATTATTTGTTGAAAACTGATTCTCGATTGTTGAGTGCTGACGAAATATTTTTTGATAGGTTGGAGTTATCAATTCATTTTGTTTCTTCCATTTCAGCATGTACATTTTTCTTTTTTTCACCACAGAAGTGCGTTGGCGTTGTGGCACTAATCTGGATGCTTCTATCAATAGCAACGATTTACACATGGATGGTTATTTGTTTCTTGTCCGTTTAGACTCTTCCACGCATTTGCATGGTCTTGCTGTTTTTCTTTGCAAGGATCTCCCCATCTCATGAGTGTCCTTTTATCTGTCTGAGGTTGTCGTTGCTGTATTTCACTTCCTATTTGTATCGTTCCCCTTCTGACAATGACTTCTCTGTTGTTGATGCTATATTCAGCATTATTGATGATGCATTGCAAATTCATCCGTCAAGCTCCATCTTTGTTTTTGGTGACTTCAATGCTCACCATTCTGACTGGCTCCCTCACTCTAACTGCACAGATCTAGCTGGTGAAATCTGTCTTAACTTTTCTCTGGCTCATTACTTGTCCCAGATTGTTACCTTACCCACACACTTTCCTGATAATGACCTTTACCAACTATCTTTGTAGCAGCTATCATGCGGATCCACAAGGAAAAAGAGTGAGGGTCGCGTCGTGTGTTGTCCATTGGGGATTAAACCCAGAGCGTTTCGCTTACAAGATAGAATCTTGATTTTTTTGTGCGATGACCAGTATTAACTTATGCAAATGAGCATTGTTTTGCATGGGTGAATTCTCATTGAGATAGAAAGAGGAGGAACTTGCCTCTCCGGCAGAGGGAAAAGTTAATGTGACAAGTTGAAACCATGTCAAGTGTTCAGAGAGTGAGAAAAAGAGAGAGAGAGAGAGAGAGAAAGAGAGAGAGTGAGATAGAGAGACGTTGTCAGATACAAAAGAATAAACTTACATCCTTACTTGATTTTTTTCTCACATCTGTTCCAGACTCATGTTCTATTTCCTCTTCTCCTCCATTGGGTTTTTCGGATCATGCTGTTGTTGATGTTGATTTTTCTGTGATCACCCCTTCCATAGGAAGATGTTTAACAAGAAGGCTGGCTTTTTTATCTTTGCTAAGTCTCCTAGTGGTACTGCTAAGGAGGTTACTGACTAGCTTTTTGTTGGAATTGACATCTTCATTCCTCATCGTAAGTTTCAAACCAAACCTCATTCTTCTCCCTAGTTTGAGCTGTTTGTGCTTCTGCCCATCGTAACCATTACTTTAATCAGTATCGCCAAGATTGTTCTGTAGCTTCCAAATAATCTCACAGAATAGCTAGCAATGTCTACAAGAGAGCAATCTCTGAGGCTAAATCTATCTATTCTCAGAGGAACCGTGACTATCTCATGTCAAAAGGTTGGCACTCATGATTTTTGAAGAATCTTCAATAATGTTGTTAATAGTGGCAAGTCTGATATTCCTCTTCTTTTTAATGGTCTTTGGGTTGTTTCATCTTCTAAGGATAAGCGTGTCTTTTTGCTGACAATTCTTCTCTTGATGACGCTGGTGCTGTTCTTCAAACTAAATGTTCTCTCTTAACTGCCGCCCTCCATTTTCTTCCTTCCATTTACATCAGCCGATCCACACATATGCTAATCAGCTACGTCTACAAAAGGCCATCTCTGCAAAGAGAATCCCTCCCACCCCACTCTGGCGGATATACAGTACCGACATGCGAAGCACTGCATTCTCTTCTCGGCCGGTAGGTGTTGTTCTTTATTGTCATACAATATTTAGAAAAGGATGTATAAAAAATAATGTGAAAAATGGAAGAAACAAGAAAGTGGAAAATTCCGTTCAAAGTTACGAGATTAGAATTAGGACAAGAAGATGAAGAGATAAAAGTGTTTCTCTTTAGTAGACGAGCTCATTGGATTCGGACATTTCAAAGCTCTGCCTTCATGCGTCCACCCTTCTGTGGTGTAAGTGAGGAGAAGTTTACATAATGTGTACCGTGAAAAAATAAAACATCAAAGAGTATGTTGCTAGCATCACAATAAGAGACCCTTACGACTACCTCCACAACTAAACGTTACTATCCATTGAGCCAACTACTTACAACATCTCAATGAAAGACGGCTGCTGTTTTCTGTCAACGAGATTATGCATCATCTGGTGAGGATTGAAGAATTCCTCGCGCGATGCTCCAATTTTATAGAGAGGGGGAGGGGGGTAGTGCAAGAAGCAACGACTTGGATAATGTGCTAATAATAAGTAGTCAAAACACATAAAAACTTTCAATCTTCGTAAACAAAAAATAGTCAAATTTACAAATAAGTTAATCATCTTATTAATTGAGCAGACGACAGGTCAATTTTTTAGATTATTTGGGAGCCGGGATTGATTTAAAAGCTTTCAACTTAACAGGCTTCACTTTCCCTTTTACTCTGATCAACAAGTTCTGCTTGTTTCAATTATTTTCAGCATTTTCCTAAACAACTCCAATCAATTTTGACTTTCTTAGCTGAAACTAAGAGAAAGACACTGTGGGGGGGGGGGGGGAGAAAAGAAGTCATCTAATTCCTCTACCGGCTTCATTAACCGTTCAAAGTCTTAGCCTTCACAGCAAAAGTGACATTTTCTATTTTCAGAGAGAACTGTCATAAGAGAGAAAAGAGAGGCAAGACAAGACAGAGAGAGGAAGAGAGAAAAAATAGGAAAAGAGAGAGAGAGAAAAAGAAATAAAATGCAGCCAAATAGAGACGAAAAATAATGAGGTAAGGGTTAGGGAGGCTCTAGCGATTTAAGGGGAAATCTGCTTTTTCTGGTTTAAAAAAAAAACTCACTTCCCTGATAACCCCATAAAAGGATTGGTGTGCTGTAAAAGAGACAATAGTTGTCTGATGAAATATGGATGAAGATATATTTGGATACCTTTGACGGAAAAGAGATGTAGCACCTTTGCTTTCAAATACAAATTTTCAATTTTGAAGATAGAAAAGCATTATGCACAGTTGTTTTACTGATCCCAAAATGTGAAAGTTGTCCGTCTTTATTGTATGCTAACATACCACAGCTGCTTATATCACAAAGAAGAGTTTTTTTAGAAGAGGGAATTAACATCTACAAATTATTTTTTAAGCAATTTTAATAATAAAAACGTATTTGTCTGTAACATCATGATGGAAACCTCATTATTGGGACAACAAAAAATATACAAAAAACAAAAACAATATAGAAGAATCCACTGATAAGACATTCAATTTTATACATTTTTAACATAAATACACTCTTTGTTGTGAACCATTTCAGTGTATATAATTAGTGCCCACTTTTCGATACTGTGAATTTGCAAAGGACATTGAAAACAAAACTGTACTCATGTAGATTGGTTTACATATTATAGATGCCATGTTTATACGGTACAGTGACTTAGAAGCAAACTAAGAACAACCATTAACATGAAGAGCTTTTCTGACTTTTGCTACACAGAAAGAAGAAATAATGTAAAAAATAAAGCAAATTCGGGGCACATATACGATGCTGCCTCCCTAAAAAAATTGTTACTTCATTTTTTTTTATTCTTCGGAATACTATTGATTAAGCACAAAATTTTCAGATTATTAAAACATTTTTTTAATTATTTTAAGCCTGGGTGATGAGGGAAGGAGGAAGATGCAGTTTTCTATATCAAAAAAATCCTTTTTTACAAACGTCTTTTCTGAATTTCAAGCGGGGAAATTTAGTGTCTATTTTGCAATGAAGGTATAAGGAAGTGTTACCCCCTCCCCCATCTTGGTGCATGAACAAATTTATGTTTTTTTTCTTTAATATTGCAAAAGGAAACAAACAACAATGTAGCATTTATTCCGGAGCTGTACATAAAATCTTTTTACTAACACTAAATTGAAGTTTAATAAAAAAAAAAATAAAAAATAAAATTTTTAACTTTCATCTTTAACATCTCCAAATTTTTTAATGTTTTTAATAATCTGAGCATCTGATGTTTAATCAATAAAATAATTCGAAAAAATAAATTTTCTAGACATTGAATAGCAAAAACTTGAGAGTAATGAACAAATTCCAAGAGAAATATCAAAAGCAGGGTGACCATTTTACTCACATTTACTTAGCAAACTAAATACCTGCCTAAAAAGTGAACAGGTCAATATAAAAAATATATTTTGGATTATTCCGACTTGGATGTTATTCTCACAACGTTTCGGCCGATGTAACCTCCGACTTTCTTGAGGTACATCTTGTTGGACTCTGGAATCTGTACAGAATTTCGAACAGAATCCTTTATTTAATCCATGGGGGTAGATTGTTCTCATTCCGTCAGCCATAACGGGGTAGAATTCTTAAGTAATTCTTAATTATATTCTTGATATCGCCCGTACTCAGGATTGAACTTCAACCTCCAGAAGACTGTCACTTAGAACTGATTATTACTTAACATTTTTATCCGTTGTGCCCTGGTCCATGTGGACTATTTTATATAACTCTGGATTAAATAACGGGTTCTGTTCGGAATTACGTAGAGATTCCAGAGTCCAACACAAAGATTGCTACGTTCAATAAGAACCACCTTAAGATGGTCGGAGGTTACATCAGCCGAAACGTTCTGAGAATATCAACTAAGAAGATTATTATAGTCGGAATAATCCAAATAATACAAATTATCATTCCTCATCTCAAAAACGTCAAAACATAAAAAATATATAAATATAATCTGATATTTAATTAAGATCCGGAAATGGTTTTGTAAAAAATTAAAAAACAAACATTTTATCAGACTAAGGAAGAAGGTTGGGCTTCGTATATGACCGCCAAATTTTTTTAATTGGCCATGATAAAATTCACCTTTATATATGTACTGAACAAACTTGTACAATTTTTATATTCATTTTATACAAAATACAATGTCACTGACATTAATTGTACACACATTTGTGTGTAGCGAAAGTGGTTTCGGATTTAACTACAACTTGCAACAAAACAAAATATTAAGAACAGTTACATTGCATTTAGTTTTCAATAAAATGTGAGGCAACCTACAATTTCTGCAAAAAATAAAACAAAAAAAGAAAAACAAAAAGAAAATAAACATTTTAATTTATTTGTACACTTTCAGAACAATTGCAATAAAATACTCTATAAAGAAATACACACAAATAAAATTGTAAAATTAAAACATTTGATGTGAAAAATAAAATGAATAAATAACATTTTTTTAAATCAAAAATAAAGTTTAAAAACTCAAAGCAAAATTAAAATTAAAGAGAAAAAATGTGTCCAAATTTAAGACAGCAGTCAATTTTTATCACCAAAAAACAATCATTACAATCTATAAGCAATGAACAGAAATATTATATATATATATATATATATATATATATATATATATATATATATACATATATGTGTGTGTGTATGTGCACACAGTGTGAGTACAAGAAAACCCTTTGATATCAAGCAATTATTCCAGAACTCACTACTGAGGCTGTTTATCATCTTTTTCAGTATGATAATGCTCCAATACACTTGCTTCTTGTTGTCCACAGATGTCCCAACCCCAACAAGCACTTGCCAAACAGATGGATTAGCCATGCTGGACAGAGTGAAGTATTCTGTGTGCAGGCCACAAAGTCAAACAACCTGTTTGTGAGATTTTCCTTTTAGGAAAGAACAGGCCAGGTAGGGGTACATGAATAGCAAGAATATGTACCTCCACTACCCTCGACCCTGGATGATCTGCAGAAATGCACCACTGAACCAGGATACTTGATCGATCCAGAGCCTTGACAGAAATACATGATCACATCGATGTTTACCGAGTAAAGATTGGAGCTGCACACGAGATTGCATGTGATACCAACTAATATCGTATAAAACATTGAGATCATACAACTGTAGCTACAGACGTGTAAGAATATTATAATTAAGTTGCATCCTATTTCTGTTTGAAATCAAGGGGCTTTTCTGTTCTAACCTTGTCTATCAATATATATATATATATATGCAATCTGGAGTTAAAATAAAACCGAACTTAAAAACAGAAAAACAAACTACTGCTCAGTAGTTTCATAACAGTTTTTTTTAGAAGATGCATCCACCAAAATAAATTATGTGAAAAGATTTAACAGCTTTAAAACTCTTAAAAATTAACCAATAATATATATATATATATATATATATATATATATATATATATATACACACACACACAACATGAAAAATAATCTTTTGAAACGGAAAGGAGCCAAACCAAGACAACAAATCCTGCCACACAAAGAGTCCAATATTCTTTCAGATAGAGCTTTATAACAAAACTAACTAAGATAAGTATATTATTATCTCTATAGCAGAGCCACTGGTCTGGAAGTGCCCGGATGCATGCAATTTGAAATTATGAATATTGTTAGGAACATAATTTAAAATTGCATGCATCCTGGCACTCCTAGACCAGTAGCTCTGCTATAGGGAAAAAATTATTGGAGAACAAGTCCTGTGCCAAATATTAGTGACAAGGTGGTTTTGTAGTGTACTTTACCGCACAGAGCACGGTCTAAACATCACCTGAAAATGTTAATATGTGGCGGCTATTTTTGTGTAGGCAGAAAGAATATTCCTACAACATTGAGTTGATGGGAATTTATATTCAAATATATGTGTATATGTGTGCGTATGTATAGGAATAATGTAATAAACAAAGAACTATATAGAACAAGAAATATGTATATATATATATATATATATATATATATATATATATATATATATATATATATA
This sequence comes from Sepiola atlantica, assembly GCA_963556195.1. Lineage (NCBI taxonomy): Eukaryota > Metazoa > Mollusca > Cephalopoda > Sepiida > Sepiolidae > Sepiola > Sepiola atlantica. Next base: position 78,117,673 of record OY744515.1, read on the forward strand.
TGTAGATATATGTAAAAAAAGAAGATGGTTTAAACTTTTCTACAGTTCTTTCTACCAGAATCTCAGAAGGAAAAAAAATCAACAGAAATAAATTAGTCATAGAAAAACTGACACAAATGAAACGGATGGCAACATTAAGATTCGCAAAGGCAATTAAATTAAAATTTTATAAAAAAGACAATTAGGTTGTGTCCGTTATAAAAAAGACAATTAGGTTGGGGGGGGGGGGGAAATAAAGTTCCATTGCTTTTTGTTTCTTAATGAGATGGTGGTAGAAAGAGCTGTAGAAAAGTCTACATTTCTTTTAAGTCTTGTAGAATTTTGATGCCTCAAGCACATTTTCTTATAACTTTATTGACTTGCTTATAATAAACTTCAGATGACTTATATAATGGGTGATTAGAGTTCTTCTTGCTGCTATTTAAAAAGATTGTTTAAAACTGAAGAACATGGAAACTTATTGGGTTTCGGGAAATATTTCAACAATTACTCGTTAACCATCACCAATAGAGAACTTTCAGATTACTATATTTTTGGCATAATTTTACAAATAAAACGGGGTAATATAATCCGACATTTTATAGCAGTTATATAAATACAAGATATATAAGCATTAGTTTCAGCATTAAAACCAGCAGTTAAGTTCTAAAAATTGTTATAAAAAAACAAAAATTGTTTTATAAAAACAAAAATCTAAAAATTGTTATATAAATACAAGATATATAAGCATTAGTTTCAGCATTAAAACCAGCAGTTAAGTTCTAAAAATTGTTATAAAAAACAAAAATTGTTTTATAAAAACAAAAATCTAAAAATTGTTATATAAATACAAGATATGTAAGCATTAGTTTCAGCATTAAGACCAGCAGTTAAGTTCTAAAAATTGTTATAAAAAACAAAAATTGTTTTATAAAAACAAAAATCTAAAAATTGTTATATAAATACAAGATATGTAAGCATTAGTTTCAGCATTAAAACCAGCAGTTAAGTTCTAAAAATTGTTATAAAAAAACAAAAATTGTTTTATAAAAACAAAAATCTAAAAATTGTTATATAAATACAAGATATGTAAGCATTAGTTTCAGCATTAAAACCAGCAGTTAAGTTCTAAAAATTGTTATAAAAAAACAAAAATTGTTTTATAAAAACAAAAATCTAAAAATTGTTATATAAATACAAGATATATAAGCATTAGTTTCAGCATTAAAACCAGCAGTTAAGTTCTAAAAATTGTTATAAAAAACAAAAATTGTTTTATAAAAACAAAAATCTAAAAATTGTTATATAAATACAAGATATGTAAGCATTAGTTTCAGCATTAAGACCAGCAGTTAAGTTCTAAAAATTGTTATAAAAAACAAAAATTGTTTTATAAAAACAAAAATCTAAAAATTGTTATATAAATACAAGATATGTAAGCATTAGTTTCAGCATTAAAACCAGCAGTTAAGTTCTAAAAATTGTTATAAAAAAACAAAAATTGTTTTATAAAAACAAAAATCTAAAAATTGTTATATAAATACAAGATATGTAAGCATTAGTTTCAGCATTAAGACCAGCAGTTAAGTTCTAAAAATTGTTATAAAAAAACAAAAATTGTTTTATAAAAACAAAAATCTAAAAATTGTTATATAAATACAAGATATGTAAGCATTAGTTTCAGCATTAAGACCAGCAGTTAAGTTCTAAAAATGCAAGAGATACTAATTGGAGTAGTTATCTCCCCTGAATTAGCAATAGACAAGGAATTATGTGTAGTAAATTGGGAGCACTACATCTACAGCAGTAGTAGAAAACGTTTCGAGCGATGATAGTAATACTTATTGATGCCAATGGTATTTGATGGAATGGTTGTTTTAGAAGCAGATGAAATTCTGCATGAAAAAAATTCCAAGTATATGATAAATAATAAAAAGAAACCGATGTTGAATTCTTGTTTTTATGTCATTTAGATTTCAATTTTTTTTTAAACTTCAAAGATCACACCCTTGTTGCTCGAGATGGACATTTAAAATGGTTAAGAATTCATGAAAACTTTATGCTTTTTTACGATATCCCCACCAGAAAAAAAAAGAATAGTCCAATTTTTGGCATGAGTACTTCAAGTCGCAAACTCTGAGAAACTCATTGCATTTAAATAAGTTTTTACTTCATTCCTTACTCTATAATAAAGATCAATGTGCATTTATTTGTAAATAAATAAATGTACTTCCATCCTGTGACACAAAAGTTAGTAAGTAAAACATGTGCCCTTTTCTATCCCTGGAAACCATTTCAAGTGGTAAGAGGGAAGTAAGAACTCAAATACCAAGTCAGACAACCACCTCAGACTTATCCTGCCGCCTAAAATGAATTTAGAAAGAAATCTTCCACTCGAAATAAAAAAATTAACAGAGTTTTTTTTTTCTAAAAATATAATTTATATATGAAAAATGAAAGTAATTCTATGAGTTCATATGAATATTTTAGTTATATATTAATATAACGAGTGTGAACACTGGTGAAACATTGTTTTCGTCATTTTTCACAGCAGGCATACATTAGTTTTAAATATTACATGATAGCATTATAGATTTTCGGCCGTTCTTTGTGACTGTATTAGATTTCATTAAAAAAATGCAGTAAAATAAAAAAAAGTTAATTGATATAAACATTCTGTATTTAATAAATTACTGGATTTTTTAAATATAAAATTGAATACATGTTTTTGTTTTGTTTTTCGGTATGAGTCGAACCCCTTCATTGTATGTAAATAACTAGGTATAATGAGTTATTATATATAATAGAACTATGTGCTGTTCGTTGCCCATGCTTTGAATTTCTCTTATTACTTTTCCAAACAATTGTATAAGTAATGTGCCATAATGTACTGTACAATACATAAACTGAACAATAAAAATAATGAATGAATAAAAATAAAACGAGCATCCACATCATAACGGCATTGTCATCTATACAGTATGTATGTTTTTTTTTCCTTCTATCAAATGTTTGTACATGACATTTTGGAATAAACTAGTAATTATAGTACGCTAATTTCATGTTCACCCCTTTTTTAATAGATAGGATCACCCAATCACGGAAAATTCACTGCAAAAAAAATATTTTTTTTAATTTGTCAAACGTGAAATTTGAACTAAAATACACTTTATAGACCTTTAGGCTAGGATCAAAGTGTTTTCATTTTTAAAACAAATATAATTTTTTTAAATAAAATTTCCTACAAATTTGGAGATATCTTAAGTAGGACGGCCCTGAGAGTAAATGTGATATTGTCGTAACTGAGATGATTCTAGTTAACTAGTAGGATAGACATTTTTATCACTTTAGACCAAAGATGACCAACAACCTCCTTTTTCACACCCACACTTTTGATGGCCTTGTGCCTAATTTGTTTAAAATGTAAATTTTTTTATATTTTCTGCAAATAAATAATTCAAAGTGTAGTACCTGTTCTGTCTAAAAACGGTACAATAATAGTGTGGGGTCTGCATTTGTGCTGAACATTAATAGGATGGAAATATGTCACACACTCCTACAAGGGTTTTGGAGATAGACTCCCATAACCGGATATATTCTGAAGCTACATTAACCAGAATAATTAGATAAGTATGTTTCAGCTTGAACAAAAAATCGTGGGGTCTACATTTGCACCGGACCTCCATAGAATTGAAATATGTCACAAACTCCAACACGGATACAATTGCAGAATTTCCATGTGTCCTGCTAATCTATATTATTCTATATTAATGTAATCGGTTACAATTATGTAACACTGCTTTTAACTTAAATAATATTACATTACGGTAGATATATATAATATATTCATACACTCTCACTCAGGTTTTCCATTTTTTACAGATTTTTTTTAACTGCAACATAATTACGAGTTGTCGTAAGTTGGGGACGCCAAAAACCCAGGTATTTGCTATAATTGAATATAATTGAATTTTAATGAAATCTAAACAAAGAAAAAAGTTCACAAAGCAGCAAAATAATTAATTTTTGGAACATGCTTGAAAATCTGTAACATAATCATGTAAAAAGCTAAATATAAAATTTAAATAAAATTAAAAATTACTTTGTTACTGAAATGCAGAGAGATTCTAAAAGAATATCATTCTAGTATTCGACATGCCAAAAAGTCTTGGACTATTTAAAAAAAAATAATAAAATGCGTTTTTGATTGGAGAGTGATTGTAAAAAGAGCATACAAAGTTTCTATGTAAAATGTTAGTTCTTCATCAAAGACTGACCTTAGAAGAATTTAAATGTCATCTTAAGCTAAGCTTAGTACTGCACAAATACAAAAAATATAGTGATACGAAGGTAGTGTCGTGCAATTTAAATGAGAGAGTTGTGTTAATCAGCATTCAAAAAGTTCATTTTTATTTCAGAAAAGATTTTCATAGAATTGCATGAAATGGAAGAGTTACCGCCCTTTACCAATTAGAAACTACTTTTCTTCAAATAAAATCTATTTGTTTTTTTTTGTGAGAGAAGAGATCCTTCTAGATTAAGGCAATTTGTATTTTTGTTCATACCCAGAGTAAAACTTTTTGAGGAGCTGGTGTCCCCTCACATTAGAAACCGAACTTTGCCCTCATGGGGAATAGGTAAATAGTGAGTATTTTAAAATTATTTTTTGGCATTCATAGTTACAAGTTTTCAAGAGATTCAGGGTTTTTTTCTAGATTGGTGCCCCTCGGAGAAATACTGTTTATCTTTGGTTTAAGAGCAAACATTAAATATTAAATATTGCCAGAAATTACTATCTGCCAGTTTAAAGGCTTTAAAATCCCTTTTCTATTTCCCTCTGCCATAAAAAAGACAATGGCATGCTCATTTTTATTCATAATGAAAAGATGTTCGACATCTAAGTCGAGTATTAAAGTACATTGATGCTCCAAAACCAAAAATAAACAGTATTTCTGCAGAGCCACCAATCGAGAAAAGAACAAGAGATTCGGTAATTTCTTTGTAATTTTAATTAAAAAACAATATTAAAAAAAAAACAGTTGACTGTGTGCAACATTTAAAAAAAAAACATACATGGTAAAAATAAAATAAAATAGAGATTTGCGAATGATAACTTTGCTTTTTTTTCTTCTGAAAGTACCCACTTGAAAAAAAATCAGAAATATTTAGCAAAAAACTTTGAATAACAAAATTTTTGAAAATAGAAAAAAAATCTCATTTTGAATAGAGATTATTTTATTAGTAATTTTTTGAAATTTCACTTAATATATATATGTATATATAAAAAATGAAAAAATTTATAAAAGTAAAAAATTCCTTTTGTTTTTGTTTTTATTTGGTTCGCTTTTTCAAATAAAATAATTGATGTTCAGTTGATCGATATGACCACGTTAAATATAATTTAGAAAAAACTACTTTTCATCAGAAAGGTCTACAACTGAACCAAAAATTCCCTTAAGATCAAAATTTCATAGAGAAAAACGACTTGTTTATTTTTATTTAGCAGATTTTAGATCTGTCATGATTAAATACTTTAAACAGACCATTTATTTGTGTAAATGTTTGGTGTGAGGCACTAAAAAGTATTTAGGAAATTTATGCTCAAGTTTTTTCGAATTATACAAAAATTTATATTTATTAATTTTTGAAGATTAAATCTATGGCATCTTTGAATTTATTTAGAAAACATTTCAAAGATTAAATGTAGGCCACCTTTGAATTTAAAAAAGAAAAAATAATTATGAATTCGTTTTTTTATACCCATAAGGCAAGCTACATTTGTTAAAGAAAAAAAAATATATATTGGTAACAGAAAGAAACAAAGGTACTTTAGGTTCATATAAACATGCCAGTCATTAATCATGACGGAACGCTTATGCATATTGTATCGTTCCGAAAACAGATAAATTCTATTTAAAGAGAAGTCCAATTGTTTTAGTTTTTTGTATTATGTATATTTAATGTTTACAGGACTCAACATGAGAAAATAAAGCATCAAATAAATATGAGAAAAATGCAGACGTCTGACAGGATTTAATCTGGTAGCAGCAGGTGCTATTTGAATCTGTGCCCTAAAAAGGACCATTCTATTAGCCAAAGAGTGCTTTAAACGGCTTGGTCACAAAGGTCGGCAGTTTTAACATGGCTGAAAGGTTTCATGCATACTTTGGCTAATGGGATGGCCTCTTTGCGGTACAGGTTCGAATCCTGTCGAGGGCCTGCACTCTTATTTTTATATTTATTTCCGGTTTGATTTTCCAGACAGCAAGTTGTTTACACAGTAAATCTATTTTCAGAACGTTTCTTTAAATAAAATAATGCCGGATTTATAAATCCATAAAAATATTATATAAAATAAATATTGTCGAAAGAAAGACAACTCATAACAATTCTTTAGTTTTTTCTATTCATCGCAATTTTACAGAAAAGAATGCAGAAAACTTCCAAAATTTATAAGGTGTCAATTTATTTATCTTTGAACTATGTTTAAATGAAGCCCATTACATATATATATATATATATATATATATATATATATATATATATTATACATATATAAAATGCAGAAGTGGACAGATGACAAAATATAAAAGATAAAATCACAAAAAAAAATACAGAAACAATAAAATAATTTTATTTTTATAGATTCTTTGGATTTCATCCGTATGTCAATCTCTCACAGAAGGGAAAAACAATTAAAGACAAAAAGAAACAAAAAAATTGACCAGTTTCGTTCGGATCAACGAACATCTTCAGAAAAAGTCGTTGATCCATATGAAACCGGTCAATCTCTCATTTGCTTGTTTTTTTAATTTTTCCTGTGTTTAATTATTTCCCCTTCTGTTTTTCATAACTTTTGTCTCCATGACATTTTATTTTAAGATATCGTGCATTTTATGCTCATTATATATATATATATATAGTGACTGTACATGCAAGGATGTCCTTGGATATACAGCGGCTATTATTTCCAACTATGATCTTATATTGTGCAGATTAGTCATAAACAATTATTTTTCCGACTTTGATTAAAAACAATTTAGGCCTATTTAAGATCTTCCAATCGATGCAGATGAAACAAGGCTGGGGAAAGAAACATGGCCGATATATAAATAAATTAGAAGGGATATAACTAAAGTTTTACCATTTTATTTTTATAAAAATAAATAAAAATACAAAGGTAAAACTTGATAAAATATTTTCCTTTGCTTTTTTTGGTTATCTATGGGTTATTGCAACTTGCTAACCCTGTCCCTTACTAAAAAATGGTAAAACTTGAAACTGCATCCTTTCATTTATTTATATATTGGCCATGTTTCTTTTCCCGCTCGTCTCGTTTAGTCTGTTTCGCATAGACGATTAAACCTGTAAATAATTTCCGACCAATTACAATATAAAAAAATTTTTTTTTTGATGCGCCACTATTCTAGAACTTTTATACTTATAAACGAGAAGCAACTTTTGAATATAGACAGCAAAGCAACACTCAACTAGAATTTGAAGGTCTTTCAATCAGAATAGTGAATGTCGCTTGATTGAAAACTGACTTCATATGCAAAAAAAATCATTAGTGAAAAACTTAGTCATTTCCCTGAAAAATCAGCCAACCAAATTCAAAGAGATAATGTTTTGGAATTTTTAAGAATTACTAATGACTTTTACCAAGTGATGGTTGATGGAACAAGAACAATCTATCCCGTGGATGAAATAAAGGGGTCTGTTCGAAATTCCATACAAATCCAAGTTTAACAAAGATTCCCAAGTTCGACAAGATGCATCTGAAGAAGGTCGGAGATTACATCGGCTGAAACGTTTGTGAGAATAACATCCAAGATGAGAACAGTAGTCCAAATAATCCAAAAAAATTACTTCTATTTAAAAATCAGGGTTTTTTGGGTTTTTTTTTATCTATATAATAAAATTGTTGGACAACATAAAATCTGCCTGTCGCAATTCATATTCAAACGTAACGTTTAATTTATTTTTATTTTTAAATGTTTTAATTATAAACAATTTTATTCAATTAATGTACTCGTAGGTACGTGCAAAAATGGCTATGACTTATACGGACTATGGTTTTTAAAAGCAGCTTATCATAAACCTTTTTATGAGTTTAAGTTTAATTTTTGATTGTGTATCAAAGATAAAAGCCTAAAGTTAATCTCTAAAAGGAAAAAGATGTATTTTTACACGTGAAATACATTTTATGATGAAAAATGTTCTTACGACGGCTAAAAAAAAAAAATTCAGCTAAATTCGAAATTTGAATAAATTAATTGCAAAAATCCCTTGAAAGATAAATATTAGTTTTCTGGAACAATTTCAAAGATAATTAGTCTTAAGATACAGAAATAAAATAAAATATATATACCAACTTTTTTACTAAAAATTGCATAATTATCAAAAAAAAATGAAAGTTTATTAAAAAAACGATGCTTGGTCAAGAGGTAAACAAACCGGCTATCGATATGCTGGATTGTATGGAAGGACAGTAAATGCAATAATATGTAGTTTTATTATTTTTAACTTTATATAGAAAAATGATTTTTGTAATAGTTTATAGAAATCGTAAAATTATTATACCTTAATTTCTTTATTTTTTTAAGGTTATAAAAAAATTCATTAATTTAAGTACCCCTATTTTCTTGTAATACAAAAGGAAATGCTTATTTAATTAGAATATTTTTAATGTACACAATTAAGATTTCATCTAAAAAGATTCATGTTTAACTGGAATGTTTTAAATTCAGTAATATTTTGAAATTAGGGATGACTCCGGTTTACCAATGTTTAGCAGTTACATTACATTAATTACTCTTAATTGTGAAACTGACAAGGTTGTTGATTCTCTGAAAATAACATTTGAATGGGGGCGAGTGGTGGGAAGTGGTGGGTGCAAATCACATCTGTTTATTGCAGTACTAGACATCCATATCTCTCCAAGTTAATCTTTAGTAGAAATTATTCTATTTTGTTTTTTAATTCTTGTTTTCATAGTGGCCCAGTTTCTCAATTTTTGTTTTCAAGATCATAAAAAGACATTTTGTACGCTGGTGAATACACATTCATCTACACAAGGGAAATATTAGAATATCGCCTTTTAATATTTCCCGGAAACTTATTAAAATTACATAAAATTTTCTTTGCAATTATTTTATTTTTTGTGAAAATATTGAATAACAATGTTTTAATTCAATGATAATATCGTTAATTCGAGAAATTAATTATTTTTTAGTTATATTGATTTTTTTAACATGGACTTAGCAGGATTTTTTCTGTAATATAAGAAATTTTTTTTTTAATTGTTAACATCTACAGTGTTTTATTTTCATAAAAAAATAAATAAATTTATGCGTTTTTTTTTAGTACTTTGAGATATAACTTTAGTAAAGGTATTATTTGTTTAGACAAAATACATTTTCAATAAGAGTTTTAAAAAACATAATCGGTTCATTATATTCTGTGATCGGTAATTAATACATACTGAAAATTTCATTAAAATTGGTTGATTTCCTGAATTTTGGTGAATTTTTAACTGAAGGGAGGGGGCAAAATGTTTTTATATTTTGGGGATCGGCCATTCATTTTGCATATACTTTTGTAATGACCACACTATACCGTAAGTAATTCAATTAAACTTCACAAAACTCCAATTTAAAAGGGGGGGGGGCATGCAACAACTGTCTTAAAAATATATATTATTTCGTACCATGTCTATTTCATCTTTAAAAGAAAAAAAAATTCGAAAGGATTTAAATTTCAACATTTCATAAGACGTCCTATCGATTTTATTGCAAAACTGATTTTATTTTAATGACATGTTCCTTCTTCAGTGAATTATCTTTTCAAAAATGTAAATATTTTCTCATAAGTTTAAAAGTAAAGGCAAAATAAGGGTGGCAGTCAATGAGTGAAACAAATTTTGAAATTCAATTGATAGAAATAGTATCTATTTTCAAATCGATGCTTTAGTGGCTTTCATTGGGTTTTGTTAACTAAATCATAAAGCTAAAAATTATTTAGGGTAACATGGGCTATTAAGCACCATGGGCCATTAGGCACCAGCAACTAGGTAACCTTCACAAAGCTCTCTATAGCATTATTATGGCACTTGTGTGGTAATAAGCACGAAGCTTGTCTGATGACTCAACAATCACAGACCTTGTTTCTCATGAGTAGCATTTACTGAGCCAAACAAAAATAGTCTTTTTGTGCCAAGTTGAGAAGCTGTTTTTTCTCCACATCTGCAGCCATTTTGAAACAGACTTCACAACTTTATACTCCAGAAGGGCAACTGCACAACACTTTATTTTTCTTCAAAACTACTGAGCCTGCCAACTGTTCCTTTGCTGCTGAATCCCTAAGATATATCAGAGTTAAGTACCAAAACATTTTTACACTTGATTTAATTCAGATTTTGATTTTTCAGAACTGGAAAGTGTCATGGTGGTCTGCATCCACAGCCCATCAAATGTGATCATGATTTTCACACCAATTTTAAAAACTGCTGCAAATTCAACTTGCCATGTTTTTTGTATGCTTTTAGTAAGTTAATTGCTTTGTACTGGTTCTCATTTAAGAATAATTAATGTTATTGTGTGTAATTTATTTGTTTAAAAAATATCTTGACCTTTGAAAAAAGGTGGTGCTTAATGGCCTATGTCTGTATTTTTCTGAAGGAAAAAGAGTTGAAAATCCCTTAATGATTTAATTAATAAGAAACATGATTATATTAGTTAAGTTTGACCTGTTTTTATTATTGAGGAAGTTATATAAAACCAGAAATTTGTAATAACAAGTCAACATTTACTGATACTAATACTTGGACATACAGGTGCCTAATGCCCCGTTAAAAATCGTTTGTTCACAGATAGTTGGCAACTATCAAAAGAAGACTGAGAGTGGAAGGAGGAATCTGAGCCAATCAGAGGAGATGGTTTCTGCATATGAGGCTGTTATGAAAAAGCAGATATCTGCCAATCAAGCAACCAAATATTATCAAGTAAACAAGAAGCCAGGACCTTCATCCTCAGACATGCCTGTTTCCTTGTTGACTTCATCATCTTCATCTGATACATTGAAAGAATTTCTTTCTCAAAAAGCAAGAGGGAAATCAGCTAGAATACAGCGATTCTGATATGTGGAGAGCCTCACAGCAGATGAAAGTATCACCAGACTCATGGACGCATCTTCTGCTAAGGAGGTTGCTAAAGCATCCAGAGGATGTGACAGAGGGAAAGGAAAAGAGAAATGCAAGGGTAAAAGAACACCAGTACAGGAGACACCATGACCACCACAATCAAGCAGCCCACTGTCAACATCGAGGAATTGTGACACTGAGGAATGTTGCAGATGTGGTTGAGGGGGTGGCATTAACTGGGTTCATTGTAACATCTGTTATTGCTGCTATCACATACAGTGCACAAGCATCAACATTTCACTGGAAGACCTCCAAAATGAGGAATGGCTGTGTGATTTTTGCACACAATAGCACCAATGCCCCATAAGATGGTGCCTATTGCCCCAGGTGACTGAAATTTGTGGAAAGCTAACTTGAGTTTTTAAACAATTCAATAAATATATTTTCTTCTCTGATGAACACATGTTAACTGGTATTTGTTTAAACAAAGACATCACAAATATATTTTGCCCATGATAGTCCAAAGAAACTTTGAAAACGATTTTTTATGCAGATGAAAAATAGAATCAGTGAAAAAGGTGGTGGCTTAATACATCAGTTGGCTCTATATTTTCAAATAACATTATGAATTCATGGAAAAAGATTTTATCTCAAAGAATATTTTAGTGTTACTTAAAACAATGTTTTAACAAAAACAAAAATAGATTAAAACAGTAATTTATAATAAGTTGACTCATCTGCGAAACACCTTAAATTACCATTTACTTGTAGAAAAATGGCGTCCATGTCCAAGATGTAGTTTCAGTAACCGATAATGTCATTCAATTATCTCCCCTTTTTTACACGCACTCCCGGTTATTCGATTTTTCGAGAGAAAAAAAATTCACTGAGTGTGAAAAGAAGAGGAAGAGGTGGAAAGGGAGATAACTGAATGACATTCCCGGTTTCTGAGAGTACAACTTGGACATGGGTGCCATTTTTCTACCAACAGTTTCTCCACATACTGCTGAATGTAAAATAAAATATATAAAAGTTATGAATTTGTCTGACTGAATTTTTCAGGGAAACAAATGTTTTCCAGAAAATTTTTTCCAACATTTTATTTTTAGATCTTAACAAAATGGAAAAGGTAAAAAAAACAAGAAAAAAACTGCAATATATATATTTTTTTTTTGTTTATTTTGTTTTCCTCCCGTTTGTATAAAAATAACTTATAAAAATAGAACAAAATCGCTAGAAATTGTTTCACCAAAACCTCTCAACAATAAATTATCGAAAACAAAGAAATTTGGAAAAAAATAATCTAAATTTATAAAATGACGTTTTTTTTTCCTCAATATTTTTCAAATAAAGTTTAGTTAAAGCAAAATTTGGTAAATATAAAATCGTTTGAAAAAAAAATTGCTAAATATTTTGGGTGCTTATCCAGAAGTATGGAGACATTCGAAAAAAATAAAACAAACTGAGGAATATCTGTTTGGTGTACATACCTGTCACGGGCTGAATATATCCTTCACCAAAAAACACGTAAATTAATAAATTAGTTTTTATTTTATAAAAGAAAATCTAATTTCATCGATAAACGAATAAGAGGGAAATATCACCGTTATTTGGACATGTTCAAAGGGAGATAATACGAACTTTTATACTATTTATAATACTCACTTAGGAAGTTCAAAAGTTCGTATTATCTCCCTTGAACATGCCCAAATGGCGGCGATATTTCCCTCTTATTCGTTTGATGAAATTTGTTTTTAAGAAAAACTACTTTATTTACGTGATTTTTGGTATAGGATATATTCAGCCCATGACAGGTATGTACATCAAACATATTCCTCAGTTTGTTTATGTTTTTTTTTTTGTTTTTTTTTCTTAATGTAGCAGTACTTCTGGATAAGCACCACAAAAAAGGAAAGGAAAATATAGCTCGGCACTATTTCAAAACATCTTATCGCATAAAACCATTAAATTCAATGTATCTTGACAAAAATTATGTTTAATAAAATGTTTTCAATGTGTCATGACTACGCCAGCTGAAAACGATTTAAAATGGCTTCTTATTGTTTACACTTGTTTTTACACACTTTCTGAAACAGGGCAGCAGATATGGCCGTTCTCTGCTGGGTGATGAAGGAACGTTTTTCCAAAATTGGTAATTTTATTTTTTCCAAATTTATTCGTTCGAAAAATAAGAATTCTTCAAGACCCATAAGGTATCATTCAGCATAGAATGGCCACGTTGAACTAATTGGAAAAGCGAGTCAAAACAAGTGTAAGCAATAAGAAGCCATGTTGAATCATCTCCAGAGTTGGCATGAACACCATAGTAAAAAAAAAATTATATTTTAATTAAACGTAATTTTTGCTAAAAAAAACAAAAAAACATTGAATTTAATGGTTTTTATGTGATAAGACTTTTTGAAATAGTGTCGAGTGGTATTTTTAAGGATTACCCTAAAGTTACTATTAACCTTTTTGTTTCTTTTTTAAATTAACCAAGACATATACCGTTGCCAACGCTACCTCAAAAATCTAGATATTTTAGATTTAAAAAACTAAAAAAAAAAACTTAAATAACTTTTGAAACAAAAATAATCCAAGCTTCGGAATAGAGGCAACATCTTTCTCTTTTTTAGGGGGGGAGGGGGGGGGGTATAAAAAAGCGTTTTGCTTTTTTGTATTTGTTGTTTTTTATACAAATTATACTTAACCATTCTTTTCTATTAAGATTAAGAAAAGCCAGTCGGATTCTGGAGGTTAGACATAAATAGTATTGCGATATTTAATTCTGACTATCTAGGCATTTACTTGAATTTTAAGCTTTTGTTTTTGTACATACAAGATTACAGAAATTCCAATCTATTTCATCGATTACATTCTATCCGGCCCTATGATTTCCCGCGTTTTTTTTTGTGTTTTGTATTAAATATTGTCGGTTATCTTAATGAAAGCGACAGTTATTTCCACAGTCCTTCGAAAATAAGCCTAAAATCTTTCTACTTTTTTTTTTTTTCGAAAAGAATTGAATAACTCATTACTTTTTTTTTTTTTTCTTTTTTTTTTTATTACACACCAGACAGCTTTCTTTCTTGCTTTCTGACACTGAAGTTTTAATAATTTTAATTACGGTTTTAAAATTATGTGAATAATAATTCTTTAAAAAAAAGTCTTGCCTTAAATTTTGACATGTATAAATTTTCTTGATTTGAATATTCTGATTTGAGGATGCTTATACAGATCAGCCCCCATGGCTACGAAAGGCAACCACATAAAGTGAAACCAGGGTTCCTTAAGCGTAAAATGAAAAAAAAAAACTGATTTATTTAAATTGCGATTTAAAAAAATTTTAATTCAATTTTTTTTTTTTTTAACATTGTTGAATCCATTGTATTCGGCAATTGTTGCAATTCACGGACACAAAACTAATTTACAAAAAAAAAAAACGACAAAAAAAAAAAACACTACAACAATGTAAATAAATCTGAGTTTTTTTTTTTTCGCTCTTAGAAACCCGGGCTTTTTATATGTAAATTATTACTACGTTTACATAAAGCAAACAAATCGGAGAAAAAATATTTTCCTACACAGAGGGGGGAGGGGTCACTTCGCCATTATATCTTCATTGTAAAACAGACACTTACTTTTTAGCCGGTGTATTTGAAATAATTCTTCGTAAATTGTGGATGGCAATTACACCGGCTATAGAGTAAGTATCCATTTTACAATGTATGGCGAAGTGAACATTTTCTTAAATATTTCGACAATCGTGCTAATGGACAACAATGTTTAATTTTTGTTAATCATAAAAGAATTAAAAACCATGCGGTCGCTATTCCGAAACTCTACCAAAAACTAAATTTAAATTATTTTTTAATTTTTTTTTTCATCAAAGTTCGCTTTTCTGAACTTATTTTAAAAGTAAAATTAAAGCCATTAACATTTTCCCTTTTTTCTAAATTTTTTTTTTTTTAAGATAAACTCAAACAGCAAAATAAAAAACAAATAAAAAAACAAGAGGGAGTCGCGGTCGAAAAATAGTTCTTTTGTTTAGTTTTTTTTTTCGATTTAGAAGCACAAATAAACCATAATACTCGACTTCTGCTTGCTTATGAATCACTTTTGAACTGACAGTTTAAAGGCTTTAAAATCATTTTCGAATTTCCAAGTCTACAGCGTAAAAATCGTATCGGAGATTTGTTTTCCCCCAAAATCCAGAATGGCCCTTTTTTATGGGACCTGTCTAACTTTGCTCTCGTTGGGAGAGGTAACTAAATACTAATTAGGAAGTAATTTGGTATTTTTATAGAATAACTTCCGTCTCTAAATCGGTTTTTTTCCAGGACCATGAAAAACGAATATGAGTAAAATTGCAGCATAGTTAACAGTCGAGAAAAATAACGAATAATTTATAGCAAACGAAGTTGAATTAAATTCTCTATTAACGGGTGGGAACTATATTTTTTGGGGGGGGGGGGGGCAGAATTTCTATGATCGCGTGTATTATCGACAACGAAAAACATGGCGACCAAATGATTTTACCGCCCCTAAACTTAAGTGTTATTTTCAAAGGGCGGCTTGCCACTCGGACTTAGTGTAAGTGGTAAGGTAAGCAATTCTTTTTTTACTATCTTTTTAGCATGAATTTAACCGAAGTAAGCCACACGGACACAAATTCTGTAAGAAATAAACTTAAACAGTTTCAGCACGATAAAAGTACACAGGTCAGTAGATAATTAAGTTCTACTGCGTTTAGTATAAGTTATTTGGAAGGTTGGGGTACGATTTCTGGACTGTTAACTATACTGCAATTTTACCGTAATGTTATTTAAATCCATCGCAAATTATTAGTTTGCAAAATATTTACATTGTAAAATTAACTTTTCGTGTCTTTTTTCCGCCAATTTTCCTTGTTACGACCATGTTTTTGACGCCAAAACAAAAACACCCGATCGGAAACGGGAGTGATTCTATAAAATAACCAGTAATGGTGAGGGTTAGGTTAAAGTCTATGAGAAAAGCAAGTATTAGGAGTCATGTGGGCTACAATTAAAAAAATAAAAATAAAAATCAGTATTTCTTGACCACGATTCAGGAAAATAACCCTTATAAAAGATTTTTTTTTAAATTAAATTTCTTCATTTTAGGTACGGGCTTGAAATCCAAATTTTTCTGGCTGATAGAAATATTTTTCAATACATTTCACAATATCCTGGAGCTCTTTTAAAACCCCGTCTCGGTCGAGGCCCCTGTTCGGATTGGGGCAATGTTCAGTGTAGTATTTAATTTTAGGTTCAGTGCCACTGGTTCTC
The DNA here is from genome assembly GCA_963556195.1 of Sepiola atlantica. Classification (NCBI taxonomy): domain Eukaryota; kingdom Metazoa; phylum Mollusca; class Cephalopoda; order Sepiida; family Sepiolidae; genus Sepiola; species Sepiola atlantica. The sequence continues at coordinate 78,134,101 of OY744515.1, forward strand.
AGAGTGGCCACACAACCGCACTCGAAGGTAAAGGTAATCATCTGACTGGATTTACTGGTCGGTAACAGGGGTTGTCCACCGGCGACGCTGCTATCATGCCCTTTATTCAAATCCCTTACGTGGCTGATGGCGTAGGGGCCACAACTCCTCGGGTAATTGTCTGTGCCGTTGTAGTTGCACAACTCCTCAAACATCCTTTCAGTGGCCGAAAGGTCGTGGCTTATGTAGTAAGAGTTGATGGAGAGATAATAGCCGTAGGTCTTATAAATCTCCTCCAGCTGAGACGACAGGGTGTGGCCCTCACCGTTTAACCAGGTGGCCATTTCGGCCATCACGGCGGCCGCACTGACGCCATCCTTATCTAAAACCTTGTCGCCACACATAAAACCGATCGCTTCCTCGAAAGCAAATAAAACCCGCTTCCCTTCCTCCATGAGCGTGGAAGTCCGGTTCCCCATCCATTTAAATCCGGTGAGGGTTTCGATGAAATTGAAGTTCTCCTTGAGGGCAATGGCTTGGAGTATTTTGGAAGATACGGTGCTTGACAACATGTAAAGATCGGTGGTCGGAAACTCGGGGTTAGATTTTTTAAAGCTATGAAAGAGCCACCATCCGAATAGTGCCCCGAGCTCGTTACCAGTGAAGATTTTCCAGTGACCATTAACTTTTTCGGCTACGGCCAATCTGTCGGCATCCGGGTCATTAGCAAGAATAACAGTACTTCCATGGGCATCTGCCGTCTCCATAGACAACTTAAGGGCGCCTTCGCCTTCTTCAGGGTTTGGGTATTTTACGGTAGGGAAATCCGGGTTCGCCTCGATTTGTTCTTTAACGGGGATGGGCGGGTTAAAACCGAATTCTTCCATCGCTCTCACGGTATACGGATAACCGACGCCATGCATAGCAGTATAAGTAAACTTCAAAGGTGATGATTGGTTTAATTCTTTTTGATAGCATAGATGTTGCAGGTCTTTGTTATACGCTTCGAGGATTTCCTCATAAGGGTCTTTGACGAGGGGGTTGTCATGAAGAATATCGGTGTTCCACGAAGTCGCCCAGGGACTGAGATTGTTATCTATAGATTCGGCCAGATGTTTATCCAACGGGGAAGCAATCTGCGCCCCATTATACCAATAAACTTTATATCCGTTATCCTCTTTGGGGTTGTGGGATGCTGTGACCATGATACCACACTGGCAACCATAGTGGGTGACAGCATAAGGGACGTACGGTGTTGCGTTTATTTTGGAATAAAAATAAACAGGAACCTCAGCGTTGAGAAACACGGTCGCTGTTAACTCGGCGAATCTATGACTATTATATCGGCCATCATAACCGATTACAACTCCGGATTTCTTTAGTTCCTCATCCCGGGTGGCTTCCAGGTGTCGTAGAATACCCTGGGTGGCTTGGATGACCGTGACATCGTTCATGTAGGCTGAACCGGCCCCCATACGCGCACGTAGCCCAGCAGTTCCAAAGCTGATCCGTTTCAACAGACGTTTCTTCAGCTCGCCTATGTCATTGTCTTTGACCAAGCCGATTATTTCCGCATTAGTGGTCTCGTTCTTGTCCCAAGACAACCATTGTTCGATGCAGGCATCGAGCTCGACATTGCCAGTTCTTTCGGTGGCCATTGTCAAAAAATGAACTGAAGAGAATCGGAATACGTCGCACGTTTTGTTTTGTTTTGTTTTTTATATTTGATAACGCCCCCTAGCGACTAAAAGTTGACCTGATAAACTACGGATGAACAAAAGCGCAACAAAACACACATTTGTTTTAAACTTGCTATGCTTTTGATAAGCGTATACGTATTTTTCACACCTTTTTTGTAAAAACAACAACAAAAGAACTTCTATAATTTTCGCAAAATAATTAATTAATTCTTTACAACATTTATTTAATAACAATAATAATAACGTTATAAATATTTTATTTCATGTCTTCCTTGAAATCTAATCTCGATTTTAAAAAGAAATGTGTTTCATTACAATAAGAAATTTGATTTAAAAAAGTGTATTAATTTGTTTTAGAATTAAAAGCTATATTATGCTGCAATATAATGCTTAAAATTAGAACAAATTAAGTAGGAAATGGTTATTATTCTGTTATGAGTATTTAAAGTTAAAGTTATTAATTTAAAATGTCTAGTAAAAAAAAAAATGGTGTTATGTCCCCTTAGTAAACAAATCGTTCAGCTTTTTTTATCAGTAGAGTTTTTAGTAAGAGTACGAATTTTTAGAAGCACTATTCGTTTCCCCTTTTTATATTATTTTCTTTTAATAAAAAAAGTGGCGTTTTGTCAGCACTAATTTAATATATAAAGGGAAGCCGTATTTATGTCTGTGTGTGTCCGGCTAAAACACGGAAACTACCAAAGATGCATTTACAAAACTTACATATTCTGTTTTATTAAGACCCCGAGCTTGCTATGGTAAAAATACTGTTTATATTTATTCGCTTAGTGTCATTAAGTACCAAATCAGTACATAAAAAATACTTTGTAGAGGGAAAGGCGGTGCCAAAAGAAAAAATGACAAAGTCTATTAATCAAAATGAATTCAGTGTTATTGACAACTTGTTAAGAGAACGAAAGATAAAGGATTCGGCAATAAATAAGAATTCAAAGAATCAAAGAACATTCTGGTAAAAGAAAGGTGTTTTGTCTTGTAAGGAGAAATTGAGTACACATGTTCATTTCAGTTGTCGCCATGAGCGTTTAAATGTGTGTAAATGGGATAGTCATGAAGATATGTGTGCATATATTAGCATGCCTTTGTTTGTTAGTGAGTGAGTGTATGTATGAACTTATGTGTATGTGTGTTTGGTGAGCAACGTGTATGCGCTTCGCTGGACGTACAGAAATTTGTGTGTTTCCCTCGTTGTCTTTGTCAATAGTCATCAGCCAGAGGCAGAGGTTAGCGTTTAAGGAGATACCCATATGAGTCGAGTATGGAAGAAAAATACTGGAAACAAAGAGAAAGCTGTGTGTTTAGGTTTTTAGAGTACACACAGATTTTCCGCAATGAATATCATCGCTTTTTTGGTTAGCTGAAAGAAACTGTTAATTGAAGATTTGGTCCAATCAAAAGTCGATACATAAAAACATTAACACAAATGATTAACAGTTTTAAAGTTATATTTTCAAGACTGTAAAAAGTAAATTAATTTTTTTTGTCCAATCAAAAGTCGATACATAAAAACATTAACACCACTGATTAACAGTTTTAAAGTTATATTTTAAAGACTGTAAAAAGTAAATTACAATTTTTTTTTCATTACACCAAAAATAATTTTACTTAAAAAATTTTTTTTTACTCTAAACGGCTCTGTCGTGTTAAGACAAGGATAAACAGTCTAAATACCCAACAGTGACGGGCTTAATGCCTAATTGCATTCATTTTTTATTTAATTTCTTTAAATAAATAAATCCATAGTGTAGCATCTATTCTGTACTCAGTCAGAGGAGGAGAAATCCTTCTCGACTGAGGCAATTTTTTTTTTCCAATCCAGAGTTCCTTTTTTGGGTAGTTGTATATGCCCCATATTAAACCAACCTTAGGTTACATCCAGCCCTCGTGGGGATGCAGTAAATATGGACTTTAGAAAATTAGTAACATATGTAGTTCAAGAGTCCCATGGTGGTCACATTCAACTGATTTTCTTTTCTATATGTTGTCCGTTTTCTCTAGACAAAGTTTGGTACGTGTTTATTTTTATATATCTGTAGATGTGTAGATGTTATATGTTTATATGTTGTGTATATGTTTATATATGTGAATGCACGGGATTCACTCCTAAACTAATTAACCCGTCATTATGAATTTTAGAACACAGTTACTAGGTATAGAGTGTAATATGGGTTAATTTAGTTTAATTTAGTTTTATGCAAAAGGGGTAAAAAGTTCAGATACCTTCGATTTTTGTGAAATTTTAACAATAGGTATTAGACATAAATTAATAAATATTCTTCAAATTTCAGTTTCTTTGGGGTGTTTTAAAGGGTTTTTAGAGGGTATAGTAATGACGCAACCTCACATTTGAAATTCAGATATTTTACATTTGCATAGAATTTGATCCATATTCATTAGACACCAATTAAGCAAGATTCCATGAATTTCAATTTCTTCTTAAGACTCCTTAAGCTTAAGCCTTGAATTTAAAAAAAATTCAAAATTAGAATAAGGATTCTAGACATAAGGTTTAGTATCATTATATCTTGACTTTAATCTTTGTAAGGTGTCATAAAAGTGGTGCAAAACTCTTCTGTTTAGGGAATTACTTTTACCCATCCTGGGACGGGTATTCTTTTAGTTCTGTATATTATCAAGCAATTAAATTACAAAACGATACCGCCTGGTTGTTCTGACAACTTAACAAAAAACTAGAAACAAAAAAATAATGGGTCTTAACTCTATGTTTTGATTCCTAGAGATAAAGAAAGAAGACAATTAGCTTAACACATGGCGGATAATTTTTACAGTACATCAAACCCGCATAATAAAATGACTATTTGACTAATTTTACCTTTGATGTTCTTTGTTTAGTGCAGGTGCCTTTAAGATATCATTAAGATAATGACATGTCTTTATAATTAATGAATTAATGACACATAATAAATTTAGTTGGTTGGTATATAGTATCACACTTTTGTTATCATTGTTTCAGCATTCATGTTTGTTGCCAGTTGGCAGAGACTGTTGACTGCTTTATTTTATTTCTTTTTATTTTCAATTTTTCTTCATACTTTTGCACTTTTTGTTATCATTGTCACTTGGGTTGCAATTTACCACTTATATTAAGAAGTTTACAAAACGATTCATAATGATCGGTTAACTAGTTTAGGAATTAATCCTGTACATACAAATATATAAACATATACATATTTTACATACAAATATATAAACATATTCATATTTTACATACAAATATATAAACATATACATATTTTACATACAAATATATAAACATATACATATTTTACATACAAATATATAAACATATACATATTTTACATACAAATATATAAACATATACATATTTTACATACAAATATATAAACATATACATATTTTACATACAAATATATAAACATATACATATTTTACATACAAATATATAAACATATACATATTTTACATACAAATATATAAACATATACATATTTTACATACAAATATATAAACATATACATATTTTACATACAAATATATAAACATATACATATTTTACATACAAATATATAAACATATACACATACCCAACTTTATAAAGGTAGTGATAGCATCGACTATTTTATTTTTGATTAACTAAATACTTCAAATCGTTATTTAATGACAATCATCATTTTTTTGACAAATCATAGATTTTGATATACATACTTCGTCTTGACAATCAACAACCCTCCTTACTGTTGTATCCACTCAAAAGAGATAAGTCTTTTCAAAGATCAAATTAGTATACCTCTGAAGTCTTTTTCATCTTCATGATAAAGTATCTAAATTATCAAAGGAGGTCAAGTACAGATTTGTCGAGTAAAACCTTTAACATTCTTTATGTACATTGTTTTATTTCTAACTCCACCGTGTTTGTAACTATGTTTGTTTGTTTGTGTACAGCCTTACGTACACATCGCTTGATCAATCGTCACCAAACTTGGTCAAAATATTGGTCATGGTCTAACTTACAACTGGTTTAACTTTGGGACATCTAAATCAAACGTCAAGGTTACAAAAAAAAATGAAAATCACATTTGGGCGATAATTTCTGTTCTGTCCATCGTAGAGACTCACTACTTGGTCCATATTGTAGCCAATCAAGTCCTACATCTTTTTTTTTACCTTGAAAAGTTCGGTCACGGTCGAAATTTCGACGGAATTTCAACTCCGATTTTTCTAAATTTGAAATATGCATCTGATGCTGTTTGATAATAATAAGCACCATGCAAAATTTCAGCCTGATCGGATAAATAGTTTTTGAGTTATCAATGTTTCCCTCGCATAACTTTGGGAATACTTCATAAAATATGGAGAAGTAAGGGCAAGATAAGACTTTGGTCCATCCTTACGTTGTCCGGGTAAGATATGCTGTCTCACGACTGACTTATGTTCTTATTAACATTGCTGATTTTTATATTTCTACTACCCTTCGATTGATGTATTCTGTGGCTTTCTTCAGGTGTATTGTTAATTTACGGGAATGTTTATCCCATCTTCCACTCTATAATAAAGATTAGTGTGTATTTATTTGTATAAATGTATTTAAATATATATCAATCCTGTCAAACAAAAGTTAGCAAGTAAAAAACTGCCGGACGAAACCATTTCAAGTGCTTAAGGGAAGGGAGAAAGCAAATAGCAAGTCCGACCCCCCCCCCCCCATTGTCGTCTAAAATGAATTCGAAAATAAATCCTTCACTCTATTTCTATAATGAGAAGTTTCTTTTCTTTTTTCTTTTCTTCTTTCTGTACCGATTGATACGTTTCTTTCTTCTTTTTTTTAAACTTTACAGTTTGAAACGTTTCCTTTCTTTTTTTATATTATTTTTCTTCAGCCTTTTTCATTGACTTATTATTTCAATGGAAGCAAATGTTTTTGGTAGAATATTTAAGACTTTAATAAGGCCTCATCCTCTACTCTATGATAAATACCAATGTACATTTATTTGCATATCTATTAATAAAAACATAGCTGCCCTGTTATACAAAACTTAGTGAGTAAAATCTATCGGCTGAAACCATTTCAAGTGTTATGGGGAAGGGAGAAAGCAAATTGAAAGTCCCCCTCCCCCAGCAGTCTTAAATGAATTCGGAAAAAAATAATTTACTCTATTTCCATAATGAGACATTTTCTTTTTTTTTACATTTCTATTTTCTATACTGATTGATAGGTTTTTTTTTCTTTTCAAAACTTTCCAGCTTGAGGCGCTTTCTTTCTTTTTTCCTTCTTTTTTTTTAACTTCACCGAATTATATATTATTTCATGTGAATATGAATATTAGTGAGAACACTAACGAAACAATTTTTTTTTTCGGCATCGTATTTAAATATTATTGTTGTTGATGATTTGTTGATTACACATCATTATAAATGAACAATGCATCATAAGAAAACTGGAGGGTACATCAGTCGAAACGTAGTAAAAATAAAAATATCTGCATTAATGAGAACAATAGTCCAAAGATAACAATATAAATAATAAAAAATCCTTGTCCCACAAATCAAGACAAAATCTTTAACATTCAGTTGTTCAATCTTAAAATTAATTTATTTATTTCTTTTAATATATGAAGAAATGAATTCCACCTCTGCAGTTCATTTGAAATTTTTTTTTTTTACTATTGGGTCACCACCTTATCAAGGCCAATAACCACTTGAGGATAAGGTTTAATGAGATGGAATGATTATCAGCCGAAAAATGAAGAACACTATCATTCCAATGAACAAAGTTCGATTACTTATGGGACGGTTTATGACAAGTATTTATTGATATTTGATTTGAAGACCACTATGTTGTAATCTGCAGGGAAGCAGTCCCGTGGTAATGTGTTCCACGGATGGGAAACCCTTGTAAAATAGGAACCATCCATGGAAATTCCGCCTAACGATAGGCATATGGAGGGAAACAAAAATTTTCGTTGTGAAAGAATAAAAGTTTATGCTGTGAATGTCTTACAAATAGGAACCAGATATTGAAGCTCAGTTGAGTACCTTCCATGGAAATAACGAAAGAGTAGAGAAGGGGGGGGGGGGCTAGCAACGTCTCTTCTATGGGAAAAGGTCTGTAGGAAAGAGATCATCTCCCACCAGATTTCAAAGTCTGCAAAATAAAGAGAATCCGATAATTACTAGGCAATCAATTTAATGGCATGAGATTTAGGAAATCGAATCAAAATACAGATGGTCTCATCAAGAAGAAATTGATTTGTAACTATTCATTGAAAAGAATAGCATTACAAAAATACCAATTCGACTACTGAACAAAAATAAGATCAATATTATAAATATAGCATGATGAAAATGAGTTTCCCCACATTCAGAAAGTAACCAATCATCATCATCATCATCATCATCATCATCATCATCATCATCATCATCATCAGTTTAACGTCTGTTTTACATGGACAGTTTGTAGAAATTGACTTCCAAACTAACCTATCTCTGCCCAGGTCTTTATTTACATCTCTTTCTCTAAATTCCATCTTTATCACTTTTTCCCATGTTTTGCTTGACCTTCCCCTGCCAACTGACCCTGCTTCCTCAATTGTTCTACGTCTACTAACCCAAAAACTATCATCCATTCTTTCAATGTGGCCATACCATCGAAGTCTCTTGTTCTGCACACATCTCCCAAATTTACTCTTCCTCTGAGGTCATCAGATCTAAGCCTGTCTTTAAGACTTACGTTACACAGCCATTGTATCATTCTCATATAATTTCTCTCCATGCAATGCATGTCCTTAACAATCACTGGTCAGGTTACACTTCGTAGACATGCTTGATAAACTTTTCCCTTAGTCAACAGTGTTGACGCTCTGCTGGTTAAGAATGGCAAAATTTACCTGAACTTAATCCATCCACTCCTAATTCTTTCAATCACCTGCCTTTTCTTGTCCTCCAATGGTATCACCCAGGTAACAAAACTTCTGAACAGCCTCAATAACTTTGCCATCGAAATATACTTTCTCCACATCTGAATTCTCATCCATCTCCATTGAAATAACATTTAACTAATCCATAACCTTGATAATGAAAGTATTTATCTCCCATTTATTCTTTGAATTCTTAGAATGGGCTGTCAATTCAGAAAGGGATTAAGATGTTAATTACGCATTTAGGCCCCAAATTCTAAATCTACGTCTCAAAGAAGCAGCACATATTTTGGGTAACAATGGTCTCCTAAGTAGACCTACTATTGAATGTAATACAATATGGGAATCATTAATTATAAATAGTAGATTAGAATACTATTTTTTAAATTAAATAAATTAATAAAATAAAAAATAAATAAATGAATATATTCAGTAATAATTAGTTAGACTACACATCTGAAACAAGAATAGGTTGAAGGCTCAAAAACTTCATACTGGAATTGTCCACATGGACCCGGTGATGCAACAGATGAAGTGCTAAGTAATAAGCAGTTCTAAGTGATAGTCTTCTAGAGGTTGAAGGTTCAATCCTCAGTATAAGCGATATTAAGAATAGAATTCAGAATTACTTAAAACTTCTACTCGGTCATGACTGACGGAATGAAAGCAAGATACCTCCGTGGATTAAATAATGGATTTCGTTTGAAATTCTGTACCGATTCCCGAGTTTAACATAGAGATTCCCGAGTTCGACAAGACGCACCTGTAGAAGGTTAGATGTTACATCGGATGAAACATTGATTTGGCCACATCATCATCATCATCATCATCATCATCATCATCATCATCATCATCATCATCATCGGTTAAACATCCATTTTACATGCTGCCATGTGTTGGATGACTTTTAGAAATTGACTTCCAAACTAACCTCTCTCTAACAAGGTCTATTTATCCCTATTTCTCTCAAATTCATCCTTATCACTTCCTCCAATGCTTTCCTTGCCTTTTCCCTGCCAACTGACCCTACTACCTCAACTGTTCTACACCTGCTAACCCGAGAACTCTCGTGCAGACTTTTACTTTCCATAACAGTTTCACAAGTCTTTAACTTAACAAGTAGACCTTTGATTGTTTCACGGGCAAGCACTAAATGATTAGCATACAGCATCTTTTCCGACAACGAGTACAAAACTCCCTGGACAACGCTTCTAACACACAAATGGACTGCTATTTTAATATTAAAACTGTCACTTAATGTGTTGTTAATTCTAATACGACATTGCTTGAACAGCCTTCACCAACCACTCGTTTACCCCTGATTTATGCAAACCCTAACACCAGACAACATCTCTTGGTATTCTGTCAAAAATGTGTGACTCGGTCCACTTTCTATTTTGCCCCTTTATAGTCAGACTGTTGAAGAGAGAATATTATGTTTGGCAAATCTCTTCCTCTTTATCTCTTTTTCGATTTAATTACTTCCCCTCACAACCAGATCAGTTCTGACAAAGTGCTGGTCAGTTGTTTGCTCCAACTATTCCAGTTTTGTCTGCCCCTACACATCTCAAGTCAGCCTTTTCATTTCTCTACATATTAAGGATTTGGAGCTGTTAAACCTGACATAGTGATATGGGACAAGAGGGAGAAAGTAGCAACCCTAGTTGAAGTCAGTGTCCCTAATGATGCTGAATTAAACAGAGCTGAAAGGGAGAAGAGAACTAAATACCAAGGTCTCATGTACGACATGAAAAGAAACTGGAATCTTAAGAAGATCTCCATCATTCCAGTAATCATAGGAGCTTGTGTGCTCATGAAAAAGAATTTCAAAAACTACCTGGCGAATATACCCGGTGAACTAAGTGCAAGAGAGATACAAACAATTACGCTTAAAGAGACGGTTAGAATCCTCAAAAGATCTCTCGGTTAGAGTCTCTGAAATAGCAGATGAATGTCTGGCATCAAGTAGGATACCCCATCCCCAGCAAAAACAAAGAGATAAGAAAATTGAAAAGAAATTGACATGTGTAGTATAATTTGGGTGTATTACTTGCAAGCACAAATAAATTTTATTATATTTTTATAAGTAAAAAAGTATGCGGTCTTAATGTGTTGAAACAATAAAAATACCGATGTGAATTTAGATTTTTATGCGTTCATGCACAGGCCATGATCATCTGCTCGTTGTCTTCATTCACATTTGGAGCTTGATTTCAACACTGACTGTAGTGTCAATTATGTCAATTATGTGCTCTCGATGACTGCTTTAACAGAAGGATTTTCATTCCAAACAAAACCACAACTCCAGTTTAAATCCAGTTTAAATGTTTTATTTTGAGACTTTACAACGATACTTGTGTTCTTCTACTGAATAACCGGCCTTCAAATCAAAACAAACATATCTTCCAACCTAACACATCTTTGTGCCTGTTTTACAAGTACTTCAATGGATTGTGCGCTGATGAACTTGCTGCTCTGGTGGCCCAACGACGTAAATTCACAATCTGCCAAATCCCATCCATTCACTGTGAAGGTCCCCAGATGCCGAAGAGCTTTCTACTCCAAAAGCTTCTTTCCTCACGCTTCTGGACTCTGGAACTCCCTCTCTGCTCCCTGTTTTCCTGACGGTACTGACATGCAGAAATTTAAAACTAATGTAAACAGCATCTCGCTGCACAGCTCCAAATTTAGGTTGACCCTTTTTCCCAGTAGCCCCTTACGTCTACAGTGGTGGCATGCCTTGTTTGGGGTGAACTATGTTAAAAGAATATATATATAATTATATTTTTAATTTGTATTTTTATTTATTTGTTTGTTTGTATATTCTTTATTATAGACATTTTTATCTTCTAATTACTTTAAATTTTTTCATTATTTTAATCTCTACTCTATCTTGGTTGATTTAAATTTTACTTATTAATTTATTTATGTATTTATTTATTATTATTATTATTATTATTATTATTATTATTATTATTATTATTATTATTATTATTATTATTATTATTATGTTATTTTATTCTCTATAATTATTACTAATTATCCTTTTTATCTTTTTATTTTTTATTTTATTTTTATTTATTTATTTTTTAATTTTATTTTATTTTTCATTGTAGTTCATTCTGTATTTTAAATATTTTTTAAATATTTAATTTGCTGTATCCTAAGTATTTTTATTACTCTTTTCTTTATTGATCTTACTGATGGAGTAGTGTATAGTTGCATAATAAAAGGTTATGTCTCCCATATTGACTGGATATATGTATTTATTGAAATAATACTAAAATTTTATGTTTTTTTCTTAAATGACTTCTGTATGTGATGTTGTAAAAAGTGCTGATGAGGAAACTTTTTAGAGTCATTAAAAGTATAATACAAAATAAAATCTTTAAAATTTTTTTGGAAACGATCGTACGCCAAATAATTGTTGTGCTTGAATTCTTGGAACTGATATGAATAATGTTCTAATTTTGTTTATCTCAATTTACTTCATATATATATATATATATATATATATATATATATATATATATATATATATATATATATATATATGTATATATATGTATATATATATTTTTTTATTTTTAAATACAGATTTTAATCAGACATGGACCAGTGGTTTCTGACAAGAAACGGGTTTAAATCCCCGATTCCGTCTTCTTCAGCATAGTCTGAAATAGTAAATGATGGAATTTCTTAAAAAAACATTTATAACCGTTATGAAACGCTATGCACACAGAATTTGAAATGGAGGGCCGGCGAGACGCTTAGATCAGAAAAATAGCCGTTAAGTAAGAGATTCTATATTTAGAAGTGAAGAACGAGAAAGAAAGGAAGAAAGAAAGAAAGAAAAGAGAGAAAGAAAGAAAGAAATAAAGAAAGAAAGAAGGGAAAAATAAAATAAAATAAAATTAAATTTATAATAATAAAAAAATTAATTAAGAGTAAATAAAATATTATTTTTATATGTAGAACATAATTAAAGGTACGCAACTCTAATTAATTAAATTATCTAAAAAGGGGAGGTAACTATTTATTATTATATAAAGTATATATATGTATATATAATTCACGATTGTTTCAATTAATAAATATCAAATTAAAGTAAAAATATAACTATAAATAAATATATAAATAAAAATCAATATATAAATAAAAAATCAATATATAATTAAAATATAAATATATAAATAAAAATAAAAAAAAACAATATATAAATAAAATAAAAAAATCAATATATAAATAAAAATTCGATATATAAATAAAATCAATATATAAATAAAAAATAATAATATATAAATAAAAAGTAAAAAATCAAAAATCAAAATGTAAATAAAATATAAATAAAAATAAAAAATATAAATAAAAAATAAAAAATCAATATATAAATAAATAAATATATAAATAAAAAATCTATATATAAATAAAAATCAATATATAAATAAAAATTCATATATAAATAAAAATCAAAAAATAAATATATATATACACACATACATATACACATATACATACACACACACATATATATATATATATATATATATATATATATATATATATATATATATATATATATATACACACGTATGCATGTATAAATAAAAAATCAATATATAAATAAAAAAATCAATATATAAATAATAATCAATATATAAATAAATAAAAATACGAAAAAATAAAATTTTAAAATTTAAAGAAGAAAGAGGGAAAAAATGGAGAAAAGAAAACAGAATTGTGATCAGGTTCGTAGAACGAGAAGTCTGCAGTAGAAGTATATAAGTGTCTGAAAAATGTATGTAGGGCTCTAGGAAGGCTTAAGCCACTTGATCCATCCAATAAATAAGGAGTGCTTGTTTACGATGTATACAGCCCTTAAAACCCTCATCGCGTACATTTAAACATCTGGTGTTTGGGTTCATGATGGCCTTAAAAATATGGAACTTCTAAGCATTACACAAATGGTAAACATTAGATATAGGTGAATAAATGGGTTATTATATTATATTCTCTATAATTATTAATTAATTATCTTTTTTATCCTTACTTTTCTTAATTTTCTTATTTTTCTTATTTTTATTTTTTATTTTTATTCTGTACTCACAAGGAGTTCTCACACAGGCAGTAATCAGTTTTAGTCTTTTGTTTTGATGAGTAAAGTTGTTGTTTATTTTAAATATTTAATCTTTAGTTTCAGTATTTTGTTTTGATTAAAAAAGTTGTTCTTTATTTGAAATATTTAATTTTTAGTATTTTGTTTTGATGTGATAAGTTGTTGTTCATTTGAAATATTTAATTTTGGTCTTAATCTATTGTTTTGATGATAAAAGTTGTTGTTTATTTGAAATATTTTATTTTAAGTTTTAGTCTTTTGATTTGATGAGAACAGTTGTTGTTTATTTTAAATATTTAATTTTTGTTTTTTGTTTTGATGAGAAAAGTTGTGGTTTGTTTGAAATATTTAATTTTTAGTTTTAATCTTTTGTTTTGATTAGAAAAGTTGTTGTTTATTAGAAATATTTAAGTTTTAATTTTAGTCTTTTGTTTTGATGAGAAAAGTTGTTGTTTATTAGAAATATTTAAGTTTTAGTTTTAATCTTTTGTTTTGATTAGAAAAGTTGTTGTTCATTTGAAATATTTAATTTGTAATTTTTGTTTTGATAAGAAAAGTGTTTGTTTATTTGAAATATTTAATGTTTAGTCTTTTGTTTTGATTAAGGTTGTTTTTGTTTATTTGAAATATTTAATTTTTAATTTTTGTCTTTGGTTTTGATGAGAAAAGTTGTTGTTTATTTGAAATATTTAATTTTTAATTTCAGTATATTGTCTTGATGAGAAAAGTTGTTGTTCATTTTAAATATTTAATTTTTACTTTTAGTTTTTTTTATGAGAAAAGTTGTTGTCTATTTGAAATATTTAATTTTTAGTTCAAGTATTTTGTTTTGATGGGTAAAGTTGTTGTTTATTTGAAATATTTAATTTTTAGTCTTTTGTTTTTATGAGAAAAGTTGTTGTTCATTTGAAATATTTAATTTTTAGTTTTAGTCTTTTTTTTTGATGAGTAAAGTTGTTGTTTATTTTAAATATTTAATTTTTAGTTCAAGTATTTTGTTTTGATGGGTAAAGTTGTTGTTTATTTGAAATATTTAATTTTTAGTCTTTTGTTTTGATGAGAAAAGTTGTTGTTTATTTGAAATATTTAATTTTTAGTTTTAATCTTTTGTTTTGATGAGAAAAGTTTTTGTTTATTTGAAATATTTAATTTTTAGTCTTTTTTTTGATGAGAAAAGTTGTTGTTTATTTGAAATATTTAATTTTTAGTCTTTTGTTTTGATGAGAAAAGTTGTTGTTTATTTGAAATATTTAATTTTTAGTTTTAATCTTTTGTTTTGATGAGAAAAGTTGTTGTTTATTTGAAATATTTAATTTTTAGTCTTTTGTTTTGATGAGAAAAGTTGTTGTTTATTTGAAATATTTAATTTTTAGTTTTAGTCTTTTGTTTTGATGAGTAAAGTTGTTGTTTATTTTAAATATTTAATTTTTAGTTTCAGTATATTGTTTTGATGAGAAAAATTGTTGTCTATTTGAAATATTTAATCTTTAGTTCAAGTATTTTGTTTTGATGGGTAAAGTTGTCGTTTATTTGAAATATTTAATTTTTAGTCTTTTGTTTTTATGAGAAAAGTTGTTGTTCATTTGAAATATTTAATTCTAAGTATTTTGTTTTTTGTTTTGATGAGTAAAGTTGTTGTTTATTTGAAATATTTAATTTGTAATTTAAGTCTGTTGTTTTGATGAGAAAATTTGTTTTTATTTTAAATATTTAATTTTTAGTTTCAGTATTTTGTTTTGATTAGAAAAGTTTTTCTTTATTTGAAATATTTCATTTTTAGTATTTTGTTTTGATGTGAGAAGTTGTTGTTCATTTGAAATATTAAATTTTTAGTTTTAATCTTTTGTTTTGATGAAAAAAGTTGTTGTTTATTTGAAATATTTAATTTTTTGTTTTAGTCTTTTGTTTTGATGTGAGAAGTTGTTGTTCATTTGAAATATTTAATTTTTAATTTTTTGTTTTAATGAGAAATACTGTTGTTTATTTGAAATATTTAATTTTTAATTTTTGTCTTTTGTTTCGATGAGAAAAGTTGTTGTTTATTTAAATACTTTATTTTTCGTTTTAGTATTTTGTTTTGACGAGAAAAGTTGTTGTTCATTTGAAATATTTAATTTTTACTTTTAGTCTTTTGTTTTGATGAGAAAAGTTGTTGTCTATTTGAAATATTTAATTTTTAGTTTAAGTCTTTTGATTTGATGAGAAAAGTTGTTTATTTGAAATATTTAAGTTTTAATTTTAGTCTTTTGTTTTTTGAGAAAAGATGTTGTTTATTTTAAATATTTAATTGTTCGTTTAAGTCTTGTTTTGATGAGGAAAGTTGTTGTTTAGTCTATTTTTTATTTATCATTTCAATTTTTATTTATTTTTAATTGCTTGTTGAAAATGTATATGATATTAGCAATGCGATTTTGTTCATGTTAGTATATTATTTTTAATTGAGAGCGGTTCAATTACTGTAGGTGTTTCGTGTTGTTATCTTTGTGTATTACTTTGTTGGGTGATACACAAAAATAACTGCATGAAATGCCTCAAAATCTGCCACACTTTTAACAAAGAAACACATTTACATAAAGAGCATAATAGAAATAAATACACTCTCTTGGTGAACAAAAGCAAGCAGTAAATAGTTCACACTGTTAAACAACTCCGTTCTCTATTCTTCCATCTGTTCCATTCACTGTTGCATGCATGCTTCAACGCTTCTTTTGCCGTCAACACTTCTCTTTTCTGTCATTGCCAACAGATAGACTTTCTTGATCATGCTGCACAATACATGGTTTTATTTGATTCAGGTTAAGAGAGAATTAGGCTTAATTGATCACAGAATGTGATTTAACTGCCTCAATAGCTTGAATTGGAAACAGATCTAAGTACCAATGGTATATGGGTTTAATAATTTAATATTTTCATTATACTTTTTTAAAACTCAGATGTTTGCACTCAACTTTATGCATATTTATTAGTGGGATGGACGTGTTTATCCAAACCAAAGTCATTGTTTCTCCATACAAGACGAGCTTAGTTAAAGGGATTCAGACTCAATTAAGATGGCTATATTGAGTTGCTGTCCACTGTTATCAAACAGTGGGTGGAGAGGGTGGCTGCAAAAAGATCATATATGTGGCAGCTGGACTCAGCCTTGTGTAATATCTCCAGAGAAAACCCAGAAGTGGCTGTCTGAGAACTTTCACGACTTCATTAGTCCCAATATTTGGCACCACAGATTGCATGATTTCAACCCAATGCACTATTATGTGTGGAGCACAGTTGAGCATCATATCGCCTTCAACATCAAGGACGAGCTAATTGTCAGGATCAAAGTGGTGTTGAGGCATCTCTTGAAGGACACTGCGAAGGCCTCATACGCCAGGTCCTGCCTGGAGGGCGTGGTGGAAGCTCAGGATGGTTTCTTCAAGTGAGCTGTATTTGGCAAAAGATGCTCTAAGGGATACACTTTGAATTCTGAGAATTATTAGCCAAGATTCGATGTTTATTCTTTCCTTTCAAAAACTTGTCAAATTTGTCTCAAACACACTGTATATTTAATAAGATCTGCATGCAAGTGCGTCTGTGGCCGTATCTAACAGAAGGCCATCCGACCTAGTGTTCTCAATATATTATATTATACTATATTACACTGCAACCAAGTCAGACATAAGGATATTACACCTGATACGCTCAAGACATTATATTACAATTAACAACCACATGTACCTTCAACCAACGTAACACGAGGCCATTGTTCTCAATACATTATATTACGTTAGATATCTACATGCATGTGCACCTACAACTAAGTCAGTGTTATCTCTAATTTGAACCGCAGCTTTCGGTTTAGTAATAGATCGAAAAAGAACAATGCACGAAGTATGAAACAACAATACATTTATCACAACAATTTACAAGTTTGAATATTATTTAAAAGCCACGCAATGATTATCAGTGTTCTCTGAGGCAAATTTGTTTATGGCCGAACTGTTATGGCCGACCGCTTGTCTCCCAGAATAGAATACACACTCAAAGGCAGATGACTCTCCTTTTTCTTGGGGTGCAAAGGCTAAGGGCCTAATAGTTGGACACAAGGATATCACGCTTGATATTCTTAACAGCCATATGAATCTGCAACCAACACGATACAAAGCCATCCCATCGAGTGTCCTTGTGGCTGGCACCAGAATGTGTTTTGTTTTTTGGTTTGTATGGTAAAATAATGTTTCCTTTTTCGTTTTCTTTACAGAAATTGTTAAACTTTTTTCTGGGTTGACAAGAATTTAAGCATTTCTCAATTCCTTTTGAGTGTGTGTCTCTTAATCGCCATCATTATCAAAATTGAATGTGAAAAAGAATACTCCTTACTTTTGCCTCTAAACATTTCTCAGGTTTGAAATTGTATTTGGTTGCCTCTGAAAATAGTATTTCCATCTCTTCTCGACCTCAAACAAATTGAGTTGTTTGTGTGCATTTACTTTTTCCATAATAGACAAGTTATGAAGTTACAAACATGTGACACTCGATGTGACACAAGTTATGAAGTTACAAACATGTGACACTCGAAGTGTAAAATTCAATAAATTTGACAAAAAGAAATAGAGTAATGAATTAAATGAATTTCAGGTCACACATCGAATCCAATATCACAAAACTGGCCAAACATTTTACAAATGAGGCAGAAACAGACAACCATCCTGCCACAAAAATGGCCCGCAAAAGCTGCCAGAAATACACCAAGACTTTTCATTCCAGAAAACTGGAAGAATGGGCCAACCAACAACGTGCTAAGTATTTCCTAGGTAAATTATCCCAGGAATATATAGATAAGGAAAGCTCTGTAGACTGGCTGAAAAGAGGATCTCTCCACTATGATTAGGAGAGAATGATAATGGCTGCTCAAGATCAAGGCTTGATGACCAATGCCTTTAAAAAAATGAGTGGTCTCAGCAACAATAACAAGTGCAGGTTCTGCCACACAGAAGTAGAGAGTGTGAGCCACCTGACATCCAGTTGTAAGGTTCTCTTGGGGGATGGCTATTATACAATGCGACACAATGGAGTGTGTAAATATCTTCACTGGACTATTTGTAAAAAAGTTAAATATCCAGTGTAGCAGCAAGTCCTGGGAGCATATACCAGAAAGAACAGTTGAAAATAAGTTATACACCATCCACTATGACTATGCAATCCCTACAGCTACATATCTAGAAAACGGAGCTGTTAAACCTGACATCGTGATATGGGACAAAAGGGAGAAAGTAGAAACCCTAGCTGAAGTCAGTGTCCCTAATGATGCAGGATTAAACAGAGCTGAAAGGGAAAAGATTACGAAATATCAAGGTCTTATGTACGACATAAAAAGAAACTGGAATCTTAGGAAAATCTCCATCATACCAGTAATCATAGGAGCAACAGGACTAATGAAAAATAATTTCAAAAGCTATCTGGTGGGTATACCCGGTGAACCGAGTGCAAGAGAAATACAAACAATTGCACTTAAAGGGACGGTTAGAATCTTAAAAAGATCTCTAGGCAGGAGTGTCTGAAATAGCTGGTGAATGTTTGGCATCCGGTAGGATGCCCCATCTCCAGCAAAAACGGAAAGATAAGGAAAAAAAACACCATGTGATAGAAGAAAGGTTTATATGCCTTGTTATCAATATCATATTTGGTTTAACATCTGTTTTACGTTCTGGCATGCATTGAACGACTTTAAGAAATTGATTTCTAAATTAACCTATCTCTGTCCATGTTTTTATTTATCCCTCTTTGTCTCAAGTTGATTTTTATCACTTCCTCCCATATTTTTCTTGGCCTTCCCATGTGAACTAGATCTGCTACTGGTGTGCATTTACTAACCCAAGATATCTCATCCATTCTTTTAAGATAGTCCTACTATCAAAGGCTCCTAGTCTGCACACATCTCCCTATACTGTCCAGATTTAATCTTCCTCTGAGGTCATGAGAACTAAGCCTGCCTTTAAGACTCACATTACACATTCATTGTATCATTCTCATATCATTTCTCTCCATGCAACGCATGTCCTCAATCCTCACTAGCCAGGTTTCACTTCCATATATCATCACACACTGTGTACACATGCCTGATAGACTCTTTCCTTGTTCGACAGTGGTAACGCTCTGCTGGTTATTAATGGCAGAAGTTCCCTAAACTTACTTCATCCACCCGTAACTTTTGCAATCACACTACCACCTGCTCTACCCTGTGCTCCAATGATATCACCAGGGTAATAAAACTTCTCAACAACCTCAATAGCTTCGACATCCTAATATATTTTGTCCACATTTGAATTCTCATCCACCTTCATTGTCTGACACTTCTTGCACATAATTGATTTTCCTCACTCAACCTACTAGTAATTCCACTTCACTTCTTGTCTATCCAATCCTTACAAGTACCACAAAAGATTGAATTGCACCCGACTCCCTTTCTCCAAACTGAGGATGGGAACTTTCCTATTTTCGAGAGCTTTCCAACACTACAATAACGGGATCAATTTATTTTTACTCATCTCAATAATTTGTAGCATAATTGAAAGAGTTAGGGGTGGATGAAATAAACCCAATGAACTTCTACAATTACTAACTAGCAGAGAGTTACCATTGCCGACAAAGGGAAGAGTCTATTAGGCATGTGTACACAGTGTGATGACGTTCGAAGTGAAAGTTGGCTAGTGAGGGTTTGAGGACATGTGTTGCATGGAGAGAAATGATATGAGAATGATACGATGAGTGTGTAATGTAAGTCTTAAAGACAGACTTAGATGTGATGACCTCAGAGGAGGATTAAATCTGGCCAGTATAGGTATGAAAAGGTACCCCACACGATCCTTCCTGGTGACGGCACCATTGTAAAATATTGTACCCCACTCTGATCTGCACCGTGAGTATCGTTGTCGGCCACTCGCGCACAGGTGTTTGATACTCCGGTCGCGGTGCCGAGTAAAACAGATACCCCACTCTGCTCCGGTGTCACTGAACCACTTGTAACATAGGTGGTCCACTCGTATCTCTATCGCTGTGCCCACACGTCTAGTTCTTTGCGCAGAAATCTTTCTAGACTGTGAACACCCTCCTTGGCGATGATCGTCTTAGTGGCAAAATAAAAAATGTGTCGAATTCCCTCCGGTCGGATGAATGACGATTTCGTGATTTTGTGAAGGCAAGGTTACACAACGGAACAATGCAACAATAGGAATAATTTAAACTCAGCGGTCTCTTTTTGCATCAAATAATTATTAACAAGATAACAACTGTTTTTAGAATGTCGAATTAAGTCTACTCTTCGATGTCTTTGTTTACTAAGCTAGTTCGCCATCGTTCTCTGTGTGTGTGTGTGTGTGTGTGTGTGTGTGTGTGTGTGTGTGTGTGTGAATCATTTTTACGACTGCAAAGCCTTAATTGAGACATAACTTGTCTACTCAAAACGGTGGGGAGATTGCTCGCCACTGGCCGGCGAACGTCGACACGTCTCACCCGGCCAAGTGCGTAGCTCTAACTGACTTCGATCCTGTCTTCTCGTTCCAAAAACAAAAGTCCTTTCCCCTCCCAGAAAGGCATATTGTAACACCCTCTCTTTCTCCCTCTCTTCCCTTTTTCCGAGTCTTTCTTCATCTCTTGGTGGTCTGGGGAGAGGCGGTACAGACGATATGACACGGGTAATTACATTTCTCCGACTTATTCTCTCTCTCTCTCTAAGGGGGGGGGGGGCGTTCGCGCGCGCGACCCCCCACAAGCTGATATCCATCAGTGACTGAGGGATTTTTGACCAAAATTGTGCCGCTGCTCAAACTCATCATCGTACAGACTTAATTGCTATAGACAACTTAAGGAATCTTTCCAGGTTTTTTGGCGCCATCCTTTTCCTTCGCCTGGATGGCCGATTTGGGTTGTAAATACACTAGTGGTAACTCTCTACCTCATTTCTACGTAGGGTCCTAATTATTGCCAAGATGCATGCCCGTGCGCCCTTAAGTGCAGATCTCTGTCGGTCCTATTGGTCCTGTCACATAGAGAGATGTGTACAGAACAGGAGACTTTGTTGGTATGGTCACATTGAAATAATAAATGAGAGTTCTTAGGTTAGTAGAAGTAAAACAGTTGAGATAGCATGGTCAGCTGAGAGAGGAAGGCAAAGGAAAACATGGGAGGAAGTGATAAGGATGGGTTTGAGAGAAAGAGGAATAAATAAAGACCTGGACAGAGATAGATTAGTTTGGAAAATGATGGTGATGATAAAAGAATAATAAAAAAAATGATAATAACCATTCACAATGTTTGATAATCTTTTTAGGGCTTGAATGTGACAGAAAGTCTGAACCATCAATCATGATTACTCTTGTTACATATTGTCAGTTGGTCAAGGTAATAAAAGCAATCACCCCTGGTCCTGTTGATCATAAGAATTGTTATGTACGGGTACGGGCGAGAGGTAGATAAACTTAGCAAACACACTTAGTGACCGAAATCAAACTTATGGAAGGGGAGTTGCTCTATTTGGAATTCAGTTTTTAAAACACATACCAGCATTTAAGACTGACGTTAAAACTGTGCTGCTGCTGCTTGACGATGATGATGAAGATGATGATGATGATGATGATGATGATGATGATGATGATGATGATGATGATTGAAATTTGCTGGAGCAGCCATTCGCCCTCCTTATCTTTCTTCTTCAAAATGGCCGTCATCCGACCAAGGTCACACGGAAATCCAATTGCTTGCATTAAGCCATGAAAGTGTCGATGCATTACTATATGAGAATCAATGTGTCTTGGATAGTTTTCAACTTTTTATGCCAATTTTTTTTATCAGTAAAAGCAAATAATATTGTGTGCCAATTTTTGATCAGGTATTAAAACACAAGGATGCCTTGGGTTGGGCAATACCAACAGGCAACAGTGGTGTGGCAAATGTGTGTGAATACAACCATGGCACTCTGAGATATGGATGCGGTGTGCATCATGTGTGTCATATTAAGTCGGCAGTTAGTAAGTATGATTGATAATTTGGATTATTCGGACTACTGTTCTCATCTCCGATGTTATTCTCAAACATTTCCTTGTCAAACTCAGGAAACTTTGTGTCGAACTTTGGAAGTTCAAACAGACCCCAGCATTTAATCCATAAAGGTAGATATATCTCGTTCCGTCAGCTATGTCTTAAGTAATTCTTAATTATAACACCTAGTTGCAGTCGACGCGGCACACACAGAAAATATACCATTGTCGCTTTTGTCTCAACAGAAGAAGGGCAACATTCTCTGTCCGTGTTCTTGCTAGAGGAGGTTGTGATGATGCCTATCATATCCAGGTTTAAAGTCGCCTTGGACAAACATTCAAGCGGTATATGGATGCAATATTTTGTCTTGTTACCTGCCTTGCTACACTTTGATATTTGTTCATATCGTCCTCTATTGAGAATTGAACGTTCAACATCAAGAAAACTATTACTGATTATTACTTAGCACTTCATCTGTTGCGCCACGAGTCTATATGCATAATTTTAGTATGAAGTTTGAGAGCCTGAAACGTATTCTTGTTTTAGATATGTGGTGTTACTACTTATTACTATTTATTACTATATATATACATTTAACATTAATACGAATTTAAACATAAGTGATGTATCCTTAAATAATAATATACCGTGATGATATAAAGCTCAATATATTGAATAGAGCAATAAATTCATAAAATGAAAGATGAGAATAAAAAATTGTATAAATACATTTACTGGTAATATTTACAATTACCCTTACCGACTTGTATCCTCTGATAAAAACAGTTTTTCTTTGAAAATCCATGGATTAAGGATAATGAAACTCCTTGCTTTTGAACTTCTGATGTTTTAATAAATATTGAATTTATACAATTTTTTATTTTCATCTTTCATCTGAAAAAAAATAATATATATATATATCTTGTCACGAATGTCGCCGTTCGGGACCACCGATTGACAATACGTGACAATGATAAAAAAGAAAATAAAAAACAGTCGTCCGGAGTGGCTCGTAATATCCCAGGATTCAAAGAAAACGTTTTAAATGATATGGGATGGGGATTTCTCCAATGTAAGACACCGCATGAGGAAACAAAACAAAAGATGCGAAGAACGACAAAAGACATTAGGGTTAAAGTTATACTCATTTATTTACAGAAACAATATACTAAAAGGGGTAAATATATCTATAAAAACAAAACAAAAGAAAACATGAAAACAAAAGTCTATTAATAAAAGGGGGGGGGGAACTTGTCTATTATAGTCCTATAGCAACAGGATTCATCTTTCACATAAAACATACATATATATGAGATAGCCCATAGAGGCAAAATGTCCGGGGAGAGATATTCAAGTTATCACTTACGAGTGGATACATTGTTCATTTGAGGGTCGGTATTTCCGGCAAGTCATAATGGCCATGCTTCTCTGCAAATGTAGTTTTCATTTTTGTTGTATCTTCAAATACATTTTTCCTCAGGAAAACAATTCCCGGTCGCTTGTTTTAAATTCGAAGGTTCTTTTCTTATCTCGGGAGAAAAGATACATTCCAGCTTTCTTGCACGCGGCTACCGTCTCATCTTCGTGTAGTCCCTCTCTTTCTCGCGCGCGGCTAAAGTTTTCGTCTTAGCTCGGTATCTGCCTCCTCATGACTGACTGTCCCATCCTGCAGTTGTCCTCAAAGTGACCGTCTTAACCCGGTGACTCATCCTTCCTCGCGGGCAGTTAACTTCCTTTTTCTTCTCCCCCTCTTTCTCCTTCTTCTTCTCGGTCGTGTTGGCTAAAAATAGACATGACCCCACAGGGTCCAACCTGGCCGATGAAAATCGTTTCTCGAATCTCGTTATGTACAAGTATGCGAAGATGAACCCTATCTATATATATATATATGTATACATACTACCGATGTCTTTCGCAGTTTCCTACTCTTAATCTCGATAGCTCTCCCTACATTTGTAACAATATATATATATATATATATATATATATATATATATGGTAAAATGAAAAAGGAAAACCAAAAACTGGATGTTTTTTATGTGTACATCAACGTTTCGTCTTTATTTATAAGACTTCATCAGGATGATGATATAGGGAAAAGATATCATGCAAGCACAGATACATGTAGGGTAGACATGGTTTCTTTAACCTATCACCCTTAATAAGCAAGATCATCCTCACAGAACAAAGTCTTTTGCCTGATCATGGCTAACTTTTATTTTCATCTCTAACCTTATGACACTCTTCCATTCACCCACACCCTTCCTTCTTCTCCCTGAATCTTCTCTTATTTTTCCTCACTTTTTTCCCTCACATTTTTAATACTACAGTCCAAATAAACTTTCTCATGTTTCAAATATTTCAAATATTCTTCACCCACCCTTTCAATCACCCCCCTCCCCCACCCACTCCAATCCCTCACTCATTGCTATCATTTTCCAAATATTTCAAATATTTCACACCCTATCACGACAAATCCTCCCTCTTCCCCCTCTCATCTATTTTCTCCCATACCTCTTCTCCAATTCCCTCATTTTTTCCAAACGCTCTCTAAGACCATAACTTTCGCCCATCCACCAAAATCACAGCCCCCCCTCCCTCTCTACCCATCCCCATTTTCCCTGCATACACCCCCACACACAAACATTCCAACTCACTCTTCCCCTTCAATCTCGACCACAGCCATCTGGTCAAACACCCCCTCCCCCTCTTCCTCCAATCTCTCTCTGCCATCCATTTTACCCCTGCTCATCCCCCACCTCTTTCTCTCATCGCCAGCCACAGTAGTCCTTGCTCCCTCCACCCTTCCCCTTTTTTCTCCCACTCATTTTCATTCTCTAACAAGTACGGACGTCCAGCAAGACGCTGCCATTATTTTTCATTTTTATTTTTCTTCCCAACATGTCTACCCTACATGTATCTGTGCTTGCATGATATCTTTTCCCTATATCATCATCCTGATGAAGTCTTATAAATAAAGACGAAACGTTGATGTACACATAAAAAACATCCAGTTTTTGGTTTTCCTTTTTCATTTTACCATCACGTCGGATTACCTTCATCCTTCTCTTCCCATATATATATATATATATAAAATTTCTTTTTAATGCTAATCTAATCTATTATTTATGGTTAATGGTTCCCATATTGTATTAGATTCTATACTAGAAAGTGACCTCCAGTCTGTAGTGGAATGCATGGAGTATTGTTGTAACATCTGGGCTGGTGTATCATCCACTAGTCTCTACCTCTTAGACAAGGTCCAAAAAAGAGTCTCTAATCTAATAGGTCCCTCATTATCAACCAAGCTCCATCTCTTGTCCCATCGTTGCAATGTTGCATCAATGTGCTTGTTTTACAAGTACTTCAATGGAATGTGCTCCGATAAACTTGCTGCTCTGGTGCCCCCTCGACGTAAATACACTCGACCAACCAGACAATCAGCAAAATCCTATTCATTCACAGTGGAAGTCCCCAGATGCCGGAGAGCCTTCTACTCCAATAGCTTATTTCTTCAAGCTGCCGGCCTTTGAAACTCCCTCCCTGCTCCCTGTTTCCCCGACTGTACTGACATGCAGAAATTTAAAACTAATGTGTGCAAGCATCTCGCTGCACAGCTCCCAATTTAGGATGATCTCCAAAACTTTCACCCTAATTCTCAGTCACCCCTTACGTCTACAGTGGCAACTTACCTTGTTTGGGTTGAACTAAGTAAAAAAAAAAACATATGTGCTGTTCATTGAGTTGGCTTACTCTCCACCGTGAATCTCTGTCTATAATTTTTATTTCGTCGCATAAGGGTAGATGGTTTTCCTTTTTCCCTCCATACGTGGTGTTACGTTGTCGTTTCTTAAAATCGGTTCTTTTAAAATCAATCGTCACTTGTTTCAGTATACTGAGATGTTTTTCTTTTTTTGCATACTGACGTCCTGTGGCGTCGCCATCATCATTGCAGTGTGTTGCATTTCGTCACCATCATCATCATCGTCCAGTGCGTTGCCTTTCACCGTCGTCATCGTCGTAGTAGGCAGCACCTTGTAGCCCATATCGTCTAGTGTCTGTAATCAAACTTTTCATGCAGAGAGGAAAAAGGCGAAGTCGGTGGAGAATTAAACTGGTTTTTATTTGGGAGAGATTTTCTCATCATACGAATAAAAGTCACACATTCACTAAATTTGAGAGAGAGGCTAAATTGTTCTTTTTAACTTAATTCTACTTAGTTACAGGAATAGGAAGGAAGGGGCATACCAGTCGCTATCAACTCTTTTAGGAATTAAATTCCCATTTTCTTTTTTTTTGAATTGCATCTCTATTTTGCATCTGTGCACCACGCTACCAAAAGACGAACTGACTAAAAAACTTATTTCTTTTCTCGTTCCCACGATTGTGATGTAATTGCTTTAAAAGGGGACACTAAGCCTGTCACAACACACCTGTTTAACCCTTCCCTGATTTCTGATCTGAGTTCAGATTTGTTTATATTTTTAGTCCGAGAGCGAACTTCTTCCCCAGATTTTCGTGTCAAGCTTGTGCACTGGTCCACCTAGATAGCAAATCCATACTAGCTGATGTAATCGTTCTTCACATACATACAACCATTATGTAACAGTGGACAGCCATATCGGACCTTTCAATATCTCTACATATTACAGCTTTCCAATGTTATTCTAACTTAACTTTTACTGTGCAGCATGTCTCACCTTTTTACGTTTTTCCACGCTTACATGGCATAACATACACGCAGTTCTTGGTCATTATGTTTTCTGTAATAATCCAAATAATACAAATTATCAATCCGCACCTCAAAAATTTCGAAACACAGTATGATTGATGTGTTACTTGATACAGTTAATTTTACTCAGGTGATTTGACTAAAAGATAGTTGCTGACCGGAGCCTGGAGGACGATACACATAGGGGCATAAAGAAGCTTCCCATCTGTAGAATACGTTACCACGAGACTGCTTCCCTGTAGATTAGAACATAGTCGTCTTCAAATCCAATGTTAACAAATAGTTGTCAAGCCGTCCTCTTAAGTAATCCCATTCATCGTTTTCAATCCTCTCATAATATTGTTTATGATCCAACTGACAATCTCATTAACTCTGCTCCTTTTGTGGCTTTTGGCCTAAGTAGGTGGTAACTCATTAGTATATAAAACAACTCATAGTTAAGGAATGGATTCAGTATTGTTTATGTTGTGGTATCATCCCTACTTAGATACACAATGGTCTCTTCTTCCGATAAGTATATAATACTTTGATTGTAATTTACTCAGGGAGTCAAGTAGTGAACGCTACTTGCTGACATGGTATATACCAGTCGAGGATCTGTCTTTGACAATCAGTCTAACGGAGACTAGACCAACTTGGTGGCCTTTTATTTGTCGGGCTGAGGTATTAGTCTTGGTAGTTCTAGGAGGTCCACCCTCCTAGACCTTGTTTTCCTCTTTGAGGAGGAGTTAGATTATTGTTAACTGCCTGAGGTGCCCTGACATGGGAATGCCGACGAGGCTGCCAAGACACTTTTTAAGAGGCCTTACTGCCCCTTTTTTAGGAGCGCTGGCTCACTCTCTCCACGTTTTGGCCTTGTGCCACATCATACTAAATGGGACGGATGTAAATACCGAGTCAAGTAACAGAAGCTACATTGGTGAGTGACATTGTATTACTGCAACCTTGTTCTTCTTTTTAGATCATGTGTTTGTCTTATTTATGTATTATGACGCAGTGTGATGATGTATGGAAGTGAAACCTGGCCAGTGAAGGTTGAGGAAATGTGTTGCATGGAGAAAAATGATATGAGAATGATATGTAATGCGAGTCTTAAAGACAGTATTTGATCTCAGAGGAAGAATAAATCTGGACAGTATAGGGAGATGTGTGCAGAACAGGAGACTTTGATAGTATGCCCACGTTGAAAGAATGGATGAGAGTTCGTAGATGTAGAACAGTTGAGGTATGTAATGTGAGTCTTAAAGGCAGGCTTAGTTCTCATGACCTCAGAGGAAGATTAAATCAGATAGTATAGGGAGATGTGTGCAGAACAGGAGACTTTGATGGTATGGCCACGTTGAAAGAATGGATGAGAATTCTTGGGTTAGTAAATGTAGAACAGTTCAGGTAGAGGGTTCAGTTCACAGGAAAGCTAAGGAAAATATGGGAGGAAGTGATAAAAATGGATCTTTGGGAAAGAGGGATAAATAAAGACATGGTCAGCGATAGGTTACTTTGGAAAACATGCAAGCATGTAAAACAGACGTTAGGCGGAGGAGGAGGAGGAGGAGGAGGATTATTATTATTATTATTATTATTATTATTATTATTATTATTCGAGTTTGTTATCAAACTGCATTGACATTCTAAGAGTTTATGAGTCTTGGACTCCAAAAATTGACCTATTTATAAAATACTAGCTGCCCGGGATGCTGTGAAGTAATTTTAGTTTTTAACTTTTGTTTGTTTGCACATTTTTTTAACTTATACAGAAAAAGTAATAAAACGTTAGTTTTAAGGGAGACAACTCATATTATATTCTTGAAATAAAATATAAGTTATTCTTCTTGTTGAATTTTATTTTTCAGTGATTAGTTTAAAATGTTTTCTATTATCAGATTGTCCGAGCCAGACTAAGTAATTTTTTAAATAAATTGTAGCAAAGTACGGTATTAAATTGCCAATAACATGGTACGAGAATAAAAATAAAAATTGGCTGGTCAGAAGCAAAGTTTGATTTGGCTATTTGTATCTGACATTGAAAATCCGACAAGATAACTTTATATGTTAAATTTCTTTTAGATCGAAGATAGAAGAAGACTATTTTTCCAAGCGGTGTAATCGTAAAGAAGCAGCTGAAAAATATTAAACATGAACGCACACACACATACTTAATGAATATCAATTCTCGCGCTAAATTTCCTTTTATTTTCTCTTGTCGGTTTATGAATATCAAATGTTCTTCTTTAAAAAGAAACAAGAAAGCTTTCAGGCAATATGGCTACATTTCCTATGATGCATCACGAAAGCAGTAGCTACTCCTACTACTACTCTAACCGTTATCTTTTAAGTCACATGATCACTGCTTCTGTTGTTTTATTTATTTATTTTTCAATTTTTATTGTTTTACTGCTTGCCTGAAGGATAAATTAATCTTAGAAAATTCTTTTGATACAAAATGTCAATTTCTTTTATCTTGCATCATATTATAGAATTTTTTAAAAAATAGCTAATTAAAGCAGTTTCATTTTTAGTAAAGTGTCTCCTAAGATCTTCTTTCAACAAATGCTCATCTGCTGAGTAATGTTAGAATGTGGCCTTTTTTATTCATTTAACATCACTTTTATCTTGTCCAGTTGTCAGACGTTTTTTACTGTGGGTTTTCAGTGGATGACAATCTGGTCAGACCACTTCTGACCCTATCGTTCACAACATCATTGACACTTTTGTTAACTGTCCTGCAGCTGGTCCTTTATTTGCTGTCTATCATGTTTATATAGAGCATATTTGCCAGTTATATATACAATCATTTCATATATATATATATATATATATATATATATATATATATATATATATATATATATATTATATAGCTGCTTTGTCTCGGACCTACATGGAGGAATTTCTATCCACTTAAATATCCCGATATTTTAGGCATCTCCGTTTTTACCTATTTCGACGAATAATAAAACCTGGTTTTACACTACACTATGCCCCAGAGTCTTGTTTGTCGATAAGAGTTTAGGCTAGCTGTCCGACGGTTAGATGCAGCCTTAGGATAGCATAGTAAAAACGGAGGTGCCTCCAAATGGTCAGACTCCAGCACAGTAAAAACGGAGCGCCTCCTAATGATCGGAATACACGGTCTACACCAACTGTCAAAAGAACTGACCCTCTCAGCGCACTTACGATCGTTCACTGAAGACAGAACAGTAAAAATGGAGATGCCTTTGAATGGTCGGACTCCAGCAGTGTAAAAACGGAGAGCCTCCTAATGGTCGGATTGTGGGATAATGATAACGGAGATTTCTCCAAATGGTCGAACTCCGGCATAGTAAAAGTGGAGATGCCTCCCAATGGTCGAACTCCAGCATAATAGAAACGGAGAGCCTCTTAATGACCGGAATACACGTTCTACACCAACTGTCAGAAGTGCAGACTTACGGTCATTCCATGAAGACAAGCAAAAAAAAAGAATCCATCTGAACTACGGAGGCTACTTCAACAACAGTAGTTTCCATACAGTTCGTCCTTTTCCAGCTACTTTTTCAGCTTCGGCCTCACAACCGGTCACCCCTATTTTTTTTCCTCTCGACGCTGATTCACAACATGTCTAACTGGCCAAGACCTCATGCAACTCTCGCTCCTCGAGCAGGATGTCTACGAGTGCTGCTGCTATCGCCCGAGCAAGGGCTGAGGCGGCAAAAACACGCCAAGCTTTTGTTGACAGAGAACTGGAAATGAAGGGGAAGTTGGAGAGATTAAAGCTCGAAAGGGAGGCGGCTGCTACCGTGGCTGAAGCAAAGGTTTTGAGGGAAGCCTACCTCTCCCACTCGTTCCAGCAGCTCCTGTTTCTATTCCTTCCAGTGACTCCTGTCCTTGCATCCTTCCAGCGAGTCCTGTCTCTGCACCTTTCAGCTGCTCATTCTCCTTCCAGCGGCTTCCATCTCCTTTCTTCAGCGACTCCTCAGACTCGTTCTTTGTGTCAAGGACTAGTGCAATTTCATGACGTCGAAAACGCCAGCAAGGAGTGTTCTGTCTAACCTAGAATAAGTCCCTTAGATTTATCTCCCTTTGTCAGCTCTCCTTCTTGTAAGTGATTTTTAGCCTCGACACCGGGCGAGCGGCTTTCCGATGTTCTGTCCTCTATCTCCTAGCTGCTTAGTCTCGAACCTACATGGAGGAATTTCTATCCACTTAAATATCGCGATATTTTGGGCATCTCCGGTAAGAAACGCTACCTTCCTTCTCCCTCAAAATAGAATTAAATAGCATGAGTATTATTTCCTTTGTACATTTCTTTTATCTAAGCGAACTTTATTCACTCTTTCTCACCACATGTAAATCTCCAATTTTACCGCCCGTAATTTACGTATCTCTCCTGTCTCGTATCATCTTTATGCTCCTAATATTTTCTATTCTGCAATCGATTAACTCACGGCGACCCTTTAAATTTAGTAAACTTCTCGTTTCATGCTTCGTCGTCATTTTTGTATTCGTATTTTGCTGAGACAATGTGTTTTTCTTAGTTCTTTTCAGTTTTTACCTTTTTTGATGAATAATAAAACCTGGGTTTAAACTACACTATGCTTCAGAGTCTTGTTTCTCAATAAGAGTTTAGCTAGCTCTCCGACGGTTACACGCAGTCCTAGGACAGCATAATATATATATATATATATATATATATATATATATATACTAGTAGGACCAGTGCCCTGGCATTGTGCAGTAGTGTTTAAGTATTAATTCGTAAAAAAAAGTTGAAAAGAACCTTGTAAGTAATTAAGGTGATTAAAATAAGAATTATCCATGTTTTGAATCAAACAAAATAGATGTATGTATGTTTTGTGCGACTGCCCCCTCCCATGCGATTGTAAGTAGCGGGTTATTCGTAAAAATAAACCCATGCCCCCCCCTCCCCAAGTAAATGTGATCCAAAAATATGCATGAAGCTTTCCAAGGTCAGTGAAGGAAAAATCTTGATAGATTGAGGCTATTTTTATCCCAATCTGGGGTGCCCATTTTGGTTGGAGATTGATTTTTTTCACAGACCGAGAAGAGAAGAGATTAAGTAACAGATACTACATTTTAAGGTTAAGTATATTTTGAAAAGTAAAAATGAATAAATAAAATATAGCGAATTAAATTAACCAAGACTTATAGAGCGGGTTTTTAGAATACGTAAAAGTTAAAATGAAAAGCAGAAGAAAAGAAAAGAAATTATATGTTAAGTGGAAGACACATCACGTCAAATTTAAAATCCCCAAAAATATCGATGTTTTCGATAATTTTAAATGAAATTCTGAAGTTTTGCGATTGTTTGAA
The DNA here is from genome assembly GCA_963556195.1 of Sepiola atlantica. Lineage (NCBI taxonomy): Eukaryota > Metazoa > Mollusca > Cephalopoda > Sepiida > Sepiolidae > Sepiola > Sepiola atlantica. The sequence continues at coordinate 78,166,867 of OY744515.1, forward strand.
TAGTGTTCGATAAGTATGGATAGTCAAAATTGAAAGAATTTTCCTGTATTTTGTGTGAATTATTACTGGCAGCGTCGTGTAAAAAAGATTTACGGACCTCCATAAGATTTTTATGAGCAATTGCATGTTTTAAACTGAAGAGATCTGTTAGTTTTATGCTGTGATTTGCTGTAAATTGAGTTATAAGCCTTAAAAGTGTTATCTATGAAATTGGCCAAGTGTTTATGATATAAATGTATAAGTCGAAGAAATTATACGTGTAATAATCGAAAATTCGTAACTTAAATGAATTTACCCAATGAGATTGATAGGTACGTGACGTCATTTTGAATCAATGTACAATAGAACTGATTTAGTTCGTTAATGTAATTTTTAAATTCCGAAATGAGTTGAAGTATATGTTTAATGTTTATAAGTAACGAAGCACAATAAATAAGTATATGTAATCCAATATTCTGGAATAATCAAGGAATATGAGGGAGTGTTTATTATTTGAGATATGAATCTTGTATATTATGTATTAAATTATTAGAAGAATGAAATGAAATAAGCGCTTGATATATCCAAGGCCTTTGACAAGGTCTGGCATGAAGGACTTCTAAAACTGCACTCATTTGGTATTACTGGACAAATATTTAATATAATTAAATCCTTCCTAACAAAAAAAAAGATCCAGGTTGTCTTTGATGGCCGTTCATCTAAGCAACATGGCATAAATACTGGTGTACCCCAGGGATCCATCCTTGGACCTCTACTGTTCCTGATTTTCATAAATTACCTCCCTGATGTAATTGAGACTGAGATAGGAATATTTGCTGACGACACTATGCTCTACTCTCGTCATGTGGGCAAAACCGACATGCATATATCTGAGGCAATGGCTGATTCCTTAGAAAATGACCGCCAGTCTGTAGTGGATTGGGGACAAAAATGGATGGTAACTTTTAATGCTGCAAAGACAAAGCTACTTTCCTTCAATAACTACAAGAAACCTCTTCAACCACCGATTGTCATGGCAAATAACACTCTACCTGAGAGTTTATCATTCAAACTCCTCGGCCTAACCTTCACAGATAACATGAAATGGAACAAATACATTGAAGACATTGCCAGGACTGTTGCAAAGAAGGTGGACTCCCTCTACCGTGCTAGTAAACTTCTCACACCTGACATTATCCTATATCTCTACAAAGCCACCATCCGCCCATGCATGGAGTATTGTTGCCACATCTGGGATGGGGCATCATCCACTAGTCTCTCCCTCTTAGACAAGGTCCAAAAAAGAATCGCCAACTTAATAGGTCCCTCACTATCCACCAAGTTCCAGCCCTTATCTCACCGCCGCAATGTTGCTTCCTTGTGCCTGTTTTACAAGTATTTCAATGGACTGTGCTCTGATGAACTTGCTGCTCTGGTGCCTCCACGATGCAAATTCACTAGACCAACCCGACAATCTGCCAAATCCTATCCATTTACTGTGGAGATCCCCAGATGCCGAAGAGCTTTCTACTCCAAAAGCTTCTTTCCTCGTGCTGCTGGACTCTAGAACTCCCTCCCTGTTCCCTGTTTTCCTGACGGTACTGACATCCAGAAATTTATAACTAATGTAAACAGACATCTCGCTGCACAGCTCCCAATTTAGGTTACCCCCCCCCCCCTAAAAAAACTCTCACCCTTTTTCTCAGTAGCCCCTTACGTCTATAGTGGCGGTCAGCCTTGTTTGGGGTGAACTATGTTAAAAGAAAAAAATCACGATTATCCTTGTATAAATTATCCGATGTAATTTATTTACAGCCGCTAACTAGGAGAATGGGAGTAGAAAAATATTAGAGGGAAAAGATTTTGCTACCATCTCTATGGAGTATGTTTTTGTGAGAGTCTGTGATGGTGGTCTAAAAGTAGTATTTATTGTTAGATGTTGAAAATAATCATAAATTTCTTGAAACATGCTCAAGTGAATAAGCTGAATGGAGTGGTGAGTCTAGTAGCCTATGATACATGTGGTTATTGTCTTACTCACGTCAAAGGTACGGGGGAAAAACCGTCTTCACTTTTATATATAGATAGATAGATTGTGTGTCTATTGAGGCACCATTCTTTCATTTAAGCAAACATTGTTAAACATAATAGAATCCACTGCTTCATTATACCTTTTTTTATTTTTTCAATTTTTAAAATAATCTTTTTGTGTCAAAATCAAATTAATTAATGAATGTTCCATTTCACTCGAAAGAAGAAGAATCGAAAGTGCTCGTGATGCATTTATTATTTTTTTTGATTTTGATGCAAAAAATATTATTAGAAAAATTGAAAAAATAAAAATGGTATAATCAAGCAAAAGAATTCTACGTTTAACAATGTTTGCTTACAGTGCTCTTCCAATATGTGATCTGCCGAATGTTTTCTAATCCAATATGTGATCTGCTGAATGTTTTCTAATCCAATATGTGATCTGCCGAATGTTTTCTAATCCAATATGTGATCTGCCGAATGTTTTCTAATCCAATATGTGATCTGCCGAATGTTTTCTAATCCAATATGTGATCTGCCGAATGTTTTCTAATCCAATATGTGATCTAACCATTAACTACCCAAAACATAGTTTAAGTAGTTTAGTAGTCGAACCCATTTCACTGTAAGTAATTTAACCAAATTTTTTTTTATATATTAAAACTATAGAGGAGCGTGTCCAATCTCATAAAACTTAGAATAATTTATTTTATTTGCTTGAAAACAATAAATACTTATTTTTAAATATAGGGGGGGGGGTGAGCTCCCTATTTAAAACTATAGAGCAGGGAGACTAGCCCCACCCCCTTTCCCAACTTAGAAAAATCGATTTTGTTTACATATTAAAAATAAAATTATTTAAAATTATTTTCGTGTTATTTGGTCTTTATTTATTTAAATTCACCCGACTATCCGTGTTTGTGAAATTTAGTAGTAAAGTGCTGCTTAATTGAATTATATATACCGTAGACACCTTCCGTTTTATATAAACGAACGAACAACAACACCAACAACAGCAACAACACCACCAACAACAACAACAACACCAACACCAACAACAACAATAATAATAATAATTTTAAAGTCTCGAACGTATCAATTGAAGACGTCGTTTTGGTAGATATACAAATGTTATATTTATTGTGAATTTTAATGTTAATTAATAAGAAGCTTCTGAGATTTCAATTCGGGCGTCGGGAGATAATATTTTTGCTTTTTGTTTGAGTAGCTAGTCACGTTAGAGAACAAAAGTTAACGTTTTCTTTTTAATTTCGACCGAACGTTTGATAACTTTGCATCAATTTATTAGACAAACATAGGAGGGGAATCTATCATCTTTTTCATTTTTATTTAAGAGTATCCTAGAAAACTTATACTATGTAATTAGATAACATATATGACATTGAACATCATGAAAATGAGAGAAACACTATCCCTGTGACAGGATCACAGGTAAACTAAGCTTGGGCCTGGGGTTGCCACAAACACCAAACCATGATAAATGTCTATAAATACAAATAAACGCTGTGGGACTCAGAAGAAAGATCTGAGTGTCATGATAGGCAGGTGCTCCCTCGATGGCCAACATGGGGGGACCCGGTCCGCATCCTGCGAATGTTGGCTCCTTTAATTTCAGGAATAAGACCACAGACAAAAAACAGGTAGGTAACCCATCAAATTCCAAATATGATAAGGACACTGACCAAACACAAGAAAGAAAGAATGAAAATAATAGACCAAAAAACCATAGAAAGAAATGGACCACAAAAGAGAACAGACTGGTAATGGAATGCTACTACAAAAGCCGCTACCCGACAGAAAGAGGATATCGGAAACGAATGAAAGGTCTATGGGACATTTCTACTGACTACCATACAACGGCACAAAGGATAGCAGATCAAGCAAGACAGATACTCAAGAGAGGGTGGTTCTCGGAGATAGAATTAACAGAAATTAAACAAAAGATAAATGGTGTGACAGATCAAGACACACCACTTGACGAAAACTCCCAGGAAGAAGACGGTTAAAGCATAAACACTGAAACTGAAGAAGGCGAAGACGATGAAACTATAGAACTATCTGAAGAAGAAGCAAGAGAAGTGGAAAACATCAAACGATTAATGTCCGAGAACAAAACAAAACTTCCATCCCTAAGGAACGAAGACTGGAAGAAGTTAAAAGTTGAAACAGAGAAAGTAAACAGAGTAGTCACGTACATCCCAACAGACACTATTACAGATCTAAACAACTTGATATATGCAGTATGAAACTAAAAAGGGAAAAGAAGACTGACCAAAAGAATGGACAGACGAAATCTGGATGGGAGATCACACTGGAAACCCAGATCACCAAACTTCAAAAGGAAGCTAAAACCGTAAACAGAATGAAGGAGAACAATAAACGATGGAAGAGCAGAAATCCGAATCGCAAGGAAAGACTAAATAAGAAACATGAAGAACTAAAACAATTGATAGCAGCAAAAGAAGTAAGATTGAGACAATACAGATACAAATCGGAACAGTACAAACAGAACAAGACCTTTGAAAACAATGAAAGTCAGTTTTACAAAAACGTAAACGGAGAAAGAACAACAACAGAACAACCGGACCCAACACAAACAAAACATTTCTGGAGCAAGATATGGGAAAAAGCTAAAGATCACAACAAAAATGCTAAATGGCTGAAAGACATGAAAGATAAACTTCTAGAAATTGAAGAAGGAACGGAAACAGAAATTAATAAAGAAACTATTAAGACAACACTAAAGAAAATGGCAAACTGGAAAGCACCAGGTCACGATGGAATACATGCGTACTGGTTCAAAAAATTCACGACCCTACATGAAAGGCTAGCACAGAAACTAAGAGGATGTATCCATAAAACAGACGTACCAGAGTGAATGCCCAAAGGAAGGACAACGCCCATACAAAAAGACGCCAAGAAGGAAACGACCCCTAGCAATTACAGACCAATAACCTGTTTACCGACAATGTGGAAAATCCTAACGACACGACTGAGAGAGCAAATTTACCATTCCCTGAACAGTCATGGACTACTTCCTGAGGAACAAAAAGGATGCCAGAAAGAGAAAAGAGGGACGCATGATCTGTCATACATAGATCAAAAGATCCTGAAAGAAGTTAAAAGCAAGAAAAAGAACATATCTATGGCATGGATTGACTACAAGAAAGCGTACGACAGAATCCCCCAAACATTGATAATTGAATGTTTAAAAATGTACAAGATACCCGACAGGATTATTAATCTCATCAAGAAAGCAATGGAAACATGGCGATTAGAACTGACAGCTGGAGGACAATACTTGACAGAGATAAAAATACAGAGAGGCATTTTTCAAGGAGACTCCATATCACCACTACTGTTTATCATAGCCATGATGCCACTCAACTACATACTCAGGAAATGTGATGCCGGATACAAGCTCACAGGCAGAGAACAACGAATAAACCGTCTCATGTACATGGACGACCTGAAGCTATTTGCAAAAAGCAAAAAGGAACTAGAAAAGCTGATAAATACGACCAGAATCTTCAGTCAGGACATTCTAATGGAATTCGGAATGGAAAAGTGTGCACTGCTAGAGATTAAAAAAGGAAAGCTGGAGACGACTGAGGGCATGGAACTACTCAACCAAGAGCAGATGAGGGCGCTAGATGAACAAAACAGCTATAAATATTTGGGAGTTTTGGAAGCAGACACAATCAAATCAACAGAAATGAAAGAGAAGATTGGAAAAGAATATCCGAGAAGAACAAGAAAGCTCATAGAAACAAAATTATATAGCAGAAACCTAATCAAAGGAATAAATACCTGGGCAGTATCACTAATAAGATATTCTGCACCATTCATAAGCTGGACTAAAGAAGAACTCAGGCACCTTGACCAAAGGACTAGAAAATGAATGACTATGCACAATGCACTACATCCAAAAGACGATACAGACAGACTCTACGTGAAGAGAAACGAAGGGGGAAGAGGACTAGTAAGTATAGAAGACTGTGTGGACGACACTAAAAAAGCTGAAGAAATACATAAACCAGAACACAGAAAGGCTGATCACCACAGCAAGAGATACCATCCCAACGAACAACGCAGGAAGCATCGAAACTGGACACAAACAGACAAGAAAAGAAAAATGGGAAGAAAAACAACTACATGGACGCTTCATAAGACTCACAAGATAAGAAACCAACGCAAATAGCTGGACATGGCTAAGAAAAGGAAACTTGAACAGAGAAACGGAATCTTTACTGATGGCTGCACAGAACAATGCGATCAGGAAAAACTACATTAAAGCTAAAATAGATAAAACCCAGGAAAACAATAAATGCAGACTGTGTGGACAAAGAGAGGAAACAATAAATCATATAATAAGTGAATGTAGCAAACTTTCCCAAAAAGAATACAAGAACAGACATGACTGTGTTGGGAAAGTAATACACAGAGAACTGTGCAAACAATTGAATTTCGAATATGCAGACAAATGGTACAAACATAAACCAGAAACAGTACTGAAAAACGAAAAACACAAAATCCTCTGGGATATGGATATGCAAACAGATAAACTCATACAAGCAAGGAGACCTGATGTTATAATAATAGACAAAAAGGAACAATCTTGTAAAATCGTAGACTTCGCCGTTCCAGCAGACACAGAGTGGAGATCAAAGACACGGAAAAACGAAGTAAATACACAGAACTAGCCAGAGAACTGAAAGGAATATGAAGCATGAAGAAAGTGAGTATAATACCAATAATCGTAGGAGCACTAGGAACAATCCCAAAAAACCTGGAGAAAAGACTGGGAGAAATTGGAATCAAAGGGACCATCGAAACCATACAAAGGACGGCAATGATCAAAACAGCTGCAATCTTAAGGAAAATCCTCAAATGCGGAAACCAACATGCATAAGCTACAAAGGGTAACCAGTCACAAGGAACTTACAACAGGGAGAAAACAAAACCACACGAAAATCACAACAAGAACCAAGAAACAGAAACTGCAAGAAACAGTACTTCATAATAAATTACACCGGCCTCAGCTATCACTACACAAAAATGAACCAAAGAAACAGAAATTACAAGAAACACTATAAGCTCCTCCCTCTCTCCCCACACCCCCACCCGCCCTCACCCCAAAAAAAGAAAAAAATTAAAACGAATTAAAAAAAATTTTTCTTTTAATAAGGAAAGAGAAAAGGAAAAAATTAAGGAATTGAAAGGAAAAAAAGGAAAAAATTTTAAAATTAAAAAAAATGAAACTTTTTTTTTTATAAATTAATTTTTTTTTAAAATTATTTTATTTATTTATTTATTTTTATATATATTTTTTTTTAACTGGTGCCGGCCTTGGCTGACACCAGACAAAATATTTGTATAGGGTCGAGGAGGATGAGAAGACTGAGGAGGAACAGCACAAACCAGACCTCTACTGGAAAAGTGCAGAGAATGCTGGGACCTTGGGGAGGCTTATTGCTGGTGAATTAAAATGATATCCGCCCCTACACAATCATAAGATCATCTTTCTTATGATTGTGTAGGGGCGGATATCATTTTAATTCATCAGTTACTTCCCTGAAGAAGAGCCGACTGGTTCTGAAACAATTGTCGGATACTCCAACTATGTTTATTTTAATATAAAAGCTCTAATATATATTGAGCACTTTTGAAAAATAATGTTTTTGTTCATTTAGTTAATATTTGAACTTAATTAATTAATTAATTTATATATATATATATATATATATATATATATATATATATATATATATATATATACATACATATGGCTCTTTATTATGGAAATGGAGGAATAAATCTTTTTAATGAATTCTCTTTTAACAAAAATGAGTTTGAGGCATTCTAAAAGCATGTGTAGATGAAATTTAATGTAATGTCTCGTCCATTAGGATTCTTTTAGTTTTAAAAATGTTTTCATCTGTAATTTGATGATCTAATGAATCATTTCGACTGTAATTTAACGATTATTTAGATTTTAATTTCCATGTTGATCTTTTTGCTAAAAATACACCAAAGGCTAAAATTGGTAGAAGGAAAAAGATAATTGGTCAGTGAATGATGAAATCGAAAGAAAGAAAGGGGGGAGGGGAATTGAAATAAAGATGGAGTAATTGTTATAGGGGAGTAGAGAAGGGGAAGGGGATAGTAAATGAGGAGGAGAAGCTGAGAGAAGAGAAATTGAAAGTGAGAGAGCAATTTTCCAGTTCTTCTGATATGTCTTTTAATATTTTTAACAAGAGAATTGGAAAAACATGGAACGACAGCTACATTTAAAAGTTTGAAATGACAATTAAAAAAACAAAAATGCTAAGAATAAAATGAATTGTCTTTTTGTTAATAGATACTCGTACTAACCAGTACCCCAAAATATTAACCTTGATAAATGAAATAGCAAATATTACTTAACTAATAATAATAATAATAATAATAATAATAATACGATGAAAGAGGGGGAAATATGACTGATAAAGACTAAACAAAAAACATAAATGATTCAAACAAAAATACTAGCAAAAGAGAGAAGACTGAGACGATATAGATTCAAATCGGAACAGTACAAACAAAACAGGACTTTTGACAAAAATGAAAGGGAGTTTAACCAAAACGTTAATGGAGGAAAAACAAGAACAAAACAACCAGATCCAACAGAAACAAAACGCTTCTGGGTCAATATATGGGAAAAGTGACAAGAGAATGGCTGAAAAACACGAAAGAAGACTTCCAGAAAATTAAAAAAGGAACAGACCCCCCCCCCCCCCTACAATAAAAAAACACTTAAAGCAACCCTAAGAAAAATGGCAAACTTAAAAGAAACAGGCCATGATTGAATACATGTATACTGGTTTTAAAAACTCACGAACTTACATAAAAGGCTAACGCAAAACCTGAGATGTATACACGAAACAGATATACCAGATTAGATGAGCAAAGAAATAGAAAGACATCCAGAATGATCCCAAGCAACTATAGACCAATAACTTGCTTATCAACCATGTGGAAAATCCTAATGGCAGAATTGAGAGAACAGATCTGCCATTCCCTTGATAATCAGGGACTACTCCCCAGGGAACAGAAAGAACACCGGAAAATAAAAAGAACGCATAATCTGCTATAAATAGATCAAAATATCTTAAGGAGGTTAAAAAAAAAACAGAAAAAAGAACAGAGCCCTGGTATGGATTGACTACAAGGAAGGATACAACAGAATCTCCCAAGCATGTATAATTGAGTGCTTAAGGATGTACAAGATACCTGACAAAATTATCAGTCTTATAAATAAAGCAATGGAAACATGGAGACTGGAACTGACATCTGGGGGACAACACCTGTCTGAAATAAGAATACAGAGAGGCATTTTCCAGGGAGATTTTCTATCACTACTACTATTTATCATAACCATGATACCATTCAAAAACATACTTAGGAAATGTAATGCTGGATACAAATTCACAGAAGCAGAAGAAAAAAGAAACCACTTCATATATATGGACGACCTGAAACTATTTGCTAAAAGCAAACAAAAAAGAATTGGAAAAGCATATAAACATAAGCAGCATCTTCAGCTAGGATATTCAAATGAAATACGGAATGGAAAATTGTTCACTACTGGAGATGAAAAGTTCAAGACAGTAGAGGGCTTGGGATTACCTAACCATGAGGAGATGCGGGAACTTGGCAAACATGATGCATACAAATATCTGAGAATTCTGGAAGCAGACGCCATCAAATCAAGAAGCACAAAAATGATTATTGCAAAAGAATACCTGAGAAGAACAATAAAACTCTTAGAAACTAAGTTATTTAGTAGAAACCTGATAAAAGGAATAAACACCTGAGCAGTATCTCTAATAAGATATTTTGGACTATTTATAGGCTGGACAAAAGAACGCAGGCACATGGACTAGAAGACTAGGAATCTAATGCCCATAGATAACACAGAAAGGCTGATCATTACAGCAAGAAAAATAAACACTACAGAGAGCAATGAAACTGAAAATCAAAAGACAAAAAAAAGCAAAATGGGAAAAAATGCAGCTACATGGGCAATTCATACGATTGAACAGAAAAGAGACACACGAAAACACTTGAATATGACTACAAAAAGGTCACCTGAACAGAGAAATGGAATCACTACTAGCAGCTGCACAAAACAATGTGAGCAGAACGAACTATATCAAAGCTAAGATAGAAAAAAACAAGAAAACAGTAACTGCAGACTCTATGGACAAAGAGACGAAACGGTAAATCACATAATAAGTGAATGCAGAAAACTAGCTCCAAAAGAATACAAAACAGACATGACTGCATTGAAAAGTTCACTTAGAACTATGCAAATGCTTGCACTTTGAACATGCAGATAAATGATACAGACAGAGACCGTATCAAAAATGAAAATCCCAAAATACTCTGGGACATGGAGGTGGAAACATAAACACTTATTCAAGCAAGGAGACCGGACGTTATAATAGTCAACAAAAAGGGAAAAAAACTGTTAAATCGTAGATTTCGCCGTCAACAGTTCAAAAGGTGAAGATCAAAGAGGCAGAAAAACAGAGCAAATACATGAAATTTGCCAGAGAAATGAATGGAATATGGAACATGAAGACAATCGTGATAATACCAATAAATGTAATAGTACCAGAAACAATACCGAAAACACTGGAAAAACGACTGGGAGAAATTGGAATAAAAGGGAAGATTGAGACCATACAATGAACGGCATGATTAAAACAGCCGAAATCTTAAAGAAAAATCCTTGAATGCAAAACCAACCAACATAACAAACGAACGCTAACCTACCAAAGACAATTTTAAATAGAAAAAGAACAAAATATATACAAAGAATATCACACGAGAACAAAGGAAGTGAAAACTGCCAGAAATCCATTAAACTGAGCCCCACACACACACACACACACACACAAACACAAAAATAAATTTAACATACATAAACACATGTATGTTGTGACATCAGCCTCGGCTGGCTTCACACAAATCTATCGTGAAGAGTTAAGGAGGATGGAAAGATAGAGGGGGAAAGCAGCAACAAGACTTCCACTGGAAGAATGTGGAGAGCACTGGAATCCTGGGGAGGCTGATTGCCACTTAAATTTCAGAGAATACCAACGGTTGTTTCTAGAAAAGAATCAATGGTAAACGGCTATTGCGATAACACAAAATAATTTGCAATGGTTTTCAAAAAAAATGGAGGGTGCAGTAAATCTGGGAAGACTTGTTGTTACTCAGAACCCGGGGAACATCACCGGTAATTGCCAGTGAGCAGTCATTGGTAAGTGACTTGTGTGAAAACTTGTAGTGAGTAAATAATAATAATAATAATAATAATAATAATAATAATAATAATAATAATAATAATAATAATAATAATAATAATAATAATAATAAGTGAATGTAGCAAACTTGCTCAAAAAGAATACAAAACAGACATGATTGTGTTGGGAAAGTAATACACAGGGAACTGTACAAACAATTGAATTTCGAATATGCAGACAAATGGTACAAACATAAACCAGAAACAGTACTGGAAAATGAAAAACACAAAATCCTCTGGGATATGGATGTACAAACAGATAAACTCATACAAGCAAGGAGACCTGGTGTTATTATAATAGACAAAAAGGAAAAATCTTGCAAAATCATAGGTTTCGCCATTCCAGCAGACAACAGAGTGAAGATCACAGAGACAGAAAAACGAAGCAAATACACAGAATTAGCCAGAGAACTGAAAGGAATATGGAACATGAAGAAAGTCAGTATAATACCAATAATCATAGGAGCATTTGGAACAATTCTAAAAAACCTGGAGAAAAGACTGGGAGAAATTGGAATCAAAGGGACCATCGAAACCATACAAAGGACGGCAATGATCAAAACAGCTGTATAATCTTAAGGAAAATCCTTGAATGCAGAAACTAATCTGCATAAGCTACAAAGGGTAACCAGTCACAAGGAATTTACAACAGGGAGAAAACAAAACCACACGAGAACACCACAACAAAAGCCAAGGAACAGAAACTGCAAGAAATATCACTTCATAATCCCCCCTTCCAATAAATTACAACGGCCTCAGCTATCACTACACAAAAATGAACCAAAGAACAGAAATTACAAGAAACACTATAAGCTCTCTCTTTCTTTTCTTTCCCCCATCGCCTAAAAAAGAGGGGGAAAAAAGATAAAAAAATGAATAAATAAATAAATAGATAAAAATAAAAAAATTTTTAAATAAAAAATAAAAAATGGTGTCGGCCTGGAAAAGTGCAGAGAATACTGGGATCTTGGGGAGGCTTATTGCCACCCAAATCCCAGAGAAGACCAATGGTCCTTACCAGTGAGAAATCAATGGTAAGAAGCTGTTGCGATGCTGCAAGGTTATTTGCGGTGGTTATCGAAAAGAGGTGAAGAATACTGGAAATCTGGGGAGGCTTGTTGTCACTCAGACTCCAGGGAGTACTGCTGGTTGTTGTCGGTGAGCAATCACTGACCATGATCTGTGTGAGAACTCTTAGTGAGTACAAATAATAATAATAATACCACCTGCCAAAAATTGTTTGAATAAAAAAAATTTTTTAAACTTTATTATCTTTGCATTTTAAATCATTGTATCAACTAGCTTTCGCTGTCTTTGGACGAATATAACATTGTAAAAATATACAAAATTATAGGCTAAGATAAAATGTGGAATTTATATATTTGTCTGTTTGTAAAGTTATTTTTCAAAAATAAATAAACAACATTGTGTACAGTAATAAACTTTAGAATTTATAGAATAAAAAAATGACAATTAAGCCATTGTAGATTTGAACTGTTATGACATTTTCTTTCACATTAATTCTTACAATGCTGTTGAAAATTTTCTAAGTCCAGAGTCTGAGTCCTGTAAGGAATTACTCAGAAAATGTCTAAAATTGTTTTGGTTTTGTTTCATTCAAATGTTGAAAATGCCTTTGAACAGATTGTAATGAAATGACTGGAAAGACTTTGTTCTTTAATACAATGTTATTTGTACTAAATACATGGGTGTTTATTATTATGTACTCACTAGTTCTCACACAGGTCATCATCAGTGATTGCTCATCGATAATTAATAATAGTTCTCTGGAGTTTGTGTGACAACAAATCTCCCCAGATTTCCAGTACTCTCCACCTCTTTCGATAACCATTGCAAATGACTTTGCGTTATTGCAAAGGCCGCTTACCATTGACTTCTTGCTGGCAGCGACCATTGGTTTTCTCTGGGATTTGAGTCGATTTGGGTGGCAATAAGCCTCCCCAAGGTCCCAGTATTCCCTGTACTCTTCCAGTGGAGGTCTGATTAGTGCTCTCCCTCTTCGGTCTTTCAATCCTTCTTGCCCCATAACGACTATTTTGAATAGTCTTAGCCGAAGCTTATGCCTTCTTCTTTCTTGGGGAGGTGGGGGGGGGGACACTTTATAACATTTTTTCAGTTTCACTTCTCTCAGGTTCACGTGATGTTCCTTCCATTTTTTTGTTTTATTTCGGCTGCAACTTCCATGTGGTTGATTAGTGTTAGTAGTTTATTTAGGTTGGTTTCCACATTCAAGGATTTTCCTTAAGATTTCAGCTGCTTTAATCATTGCCATTTATTATATAGTCTCAGCCTTCCCTTTGATTCCAATTTCTCCTAGTCTTTTTCCAGTTTTTCCGGGATTGTTCCTGATGCTCCTACAATTATTGGTATTATATTGACTTTCTTTGTGTTCCATTTTTCCACCTCCTTGACCATTACTCTGTGGTCTGCTGGGACGGCAAAATCTATAATTTGGCAGTTTTTTTTCCTTTTTGTTGACTATTATGACACCAGGTATTATATTGTATTATAGATTTAAATAACAGTAACCCATTTTGATTGTAATAAAGAAATGATAAATGAAAAATCTTTTGTATTTATTCATTTAGATAATGATTTCTTCATTAGCTGTTAATTCTTAACATCCTGTTGAAATTTTACTACGTCCTTTTTGTTTTACTTTTGTTTAATTTGAATAAATATTCAAATTAAACAAAATGCTTTTACTTTTTGATAGATTGTTATGAAACTTGACATGATGACTGGAAAGATATTGTTCTTTACTATGATGATATCATTTGCACTAAAATAATATTGTCATTAAACAAATTATGAGTTATCTTCAAAAGCAGACATTTTCAAAGGAATTTTTCGAAATAATGCATATTCGAAAATAGTTGTCTAACAGTTGTAAAAACAATGGATACTGAAATAAGTATAAATACCCGGATGTAAGTCTCACAAAAACTGGTAAGAGTTATTTAACTTTGGAATTTTATTAAAAATGGATTTAAACAAAGGGTTATTGTTACATGTGTTGGATTGGGAATACCAACATTACTTCTAGTCAATTCAACTATATCAGATTTGCATTAAATTTTAACCATAATAATTAGAACCTAATTAAGCAAGATTCCCTGAATTTCAATTTCTTCTCAAGATCGCTTAAACTTATGCCTTAAATTTTAGGCATTTAATGGATTTTGATTAAAATTGGAATGCGGATTCTCGTGATAAGGTTTAGTATCATTATATTTTGATTTTAATCTTCATAAGGGAACATAAAAGGGGTGCAAACCTGTTCTGTTCGGGGAACTGATATTACCCATCCTGGGATGGCTATTTTCTAGTACTGATATATATTTATAATTTTATTTTTCAAAAACAGATATTACACATTTTGAAAGAATATAGAACGGAAGTAAATATTTCAGCATTTCTCCATCCATTCTTATAACTTCTCTTTTGGTTGAAAATTATCTGAATAGAAACACACCTTTTCCAATGCAAACTGTCTCTCAAGTCAAAAAGACGGATATCATGTTTTTCATCAAATAAGTTGGATGCAGTTATCTTCTCTTTGTTCAAGTATGTGAGGCCATTTTATATAGGATTTTATATAGGTTTATCAAATCTTAGATCAATAGAGAGTCTCTCTAATTTGCTTCAATAAAGATTTTTATCAAATTTATCCTGAAGCACAGGATCAGGATTATTTTAGATTTTCACAAAAGCCTTTTAAGAAAAGAATAAAATAAAATAGAATTGTGTCAGTAAAAATATTAAAAGAAAAAATTAAGTTTATTTACTTCGCACCAGAGGTCACACATTTTTTACTAATATATCACTATCCCCCACTCACAAACAAAGGAGAAAATAATCCCTTGGAGGATAAATATTAAACTACTCCCTCCCACAAAGAAAAGGTGGGGGTAATAGCTTGGACAACGGTATCATAACGAACAAACATATACTGCACTATCCCCTCAAAGGAGGAAGTAATGCCTGGGATGATAGTTTCATGACAACAGAACAGATACTACACAATGCCCTCTTGAATTGAACACTGAAATATAAGTACATAATCTGAAATAGTATAGTAAACTTAATTAAGCATTAAAAGATAGTACAGTTAATAGAAATAATAGTACAGTTTGGACTTCAAACAAACAGATACCAAATCTCAATTAGTAATAGAAATAGTATAGTGAGCTGAATTGAGTATTAAAAGATAGTACTAGTAGTGCAATTTGTAGCAGTTGCATGATGGACCTATTTTGTTTAAATATATGTGCAGTGTCATGCGTTAGATTGAGTTGTGGTTTGGCTTTGCGCACGTGCATACACGCCTAGTCTTATAACTGGAGGATGTAGGACACGTCAACACAAAATCGAAATCAGTATGTGTCAATGAGGCTTGGTGCTAAAAATACGATATAAATCAGTTCCTGTTTTGATCGCCTCATGATAGTATGTGTTATTCTGTTCTCGTCGTTTTGCCACAAGCGACATACTAGAAAGGAACTTCAGGATACAGCATTCGTTTTTCGACAAAATCCAGCCTACCAAATAATTCTAGTTATCTTTCAGTATTCCCTTGAATAAAAGTTGATACATATTTAGTAGTGGAGATGTTGGTGTTATTTATGAAGATGGTGACCCTTTTTTGTTCAACATTCTATTTAAGTCAGATGCGGGCAGACACAGCTAACTCATCCTGATTTTCTTCCTAACCAACTATCTAACCAACCACATATCAAAAACTAAAAATTAATTGAAAAAAAGTCTAATTTTGGCTTCAGATAGACAGATACAAAATCTCCATATAATGCATCATCTGATGAGCAACAATCTAGATATTCATGCAAAAAAATCTGGAGATTTCACCAAAAAAATATAGAGATTTTGGAGTGAGGCTGAAAACTATAAAAAAAATTAAACACTTGATTCAATTCTTTCATAACTTTTAATTAAATATAAAATATCATTTTTCATGATTATTATTGTTTACAGTTGAAATTTTAGCTTTTTTCAAAATCTTGTTGTTAGATAGATTTATTTATCTATCTAGATAATTTATGTTTAAACGAAGATAATCCTTTTTCAAGAGACATTTTTATGCATGATTGATCTGTCTTTGGAGAAAGAGTGATGCTTGCTTGTCTGCCCCTGCATAAATACAAGGATCATAACAGAGACGGAAATTCAAAATGTAAGATGCTACTGAAATCAACCTAGCAACAAACTAATCCCTCCTGATTCAGTTGTAAAATTGTTAAATAAATCATTTTACAGTGTTGATCTCCATAGAATCGTTTTCATCCATTTATTTCTTCATATTTGTACCTCACTTCTCACACACCCTTCACAACACTTGTCATCTAGTTTTCCTCTTTACTTCCGACTTTAAAACAATGTACTGGCAAATTACAAAAATGTTTTATATACTAACTAGCAGGGCTACCAGGCGTTGCTCGGGCCATAAAAACAAAATAGAAGTTAAATAGCATGTGTAACATCACTATATTAAAACTTATATACCCCCCCTCTCTCTCTCTCTCTCTCTCTCTCTCTCTCTCTCTCTAGATGTCTCTTTATCATTCTCCTTTTCACTTTTAATACTGTAATGCTATTAAGGACGCCTTCACAGAACTGCCAAAAGTACCGTTAAAAACAAAGTATGAAGAGAAATAATTATTGATCGCAGACAATGCCAAGTAGAACAAATAGTCCCGGTCTATTCCTAATTTCTTCTCCACCGATTTCAGAATAATATGAAGATAAATAATGTTGATTAAGACAATAGTCCGAAATGATGTAATATATACCAGTTACTAAAAGTAATACTGTAATCTTATAATTTTTTATGGCGGACAACGCCAAGTAGAACAAATAGTCCCGTCAATTCCTAATTTCTTGAGACTCTCCATTTAACCATATTAAGAAAATATGTAATGTTGATGAAGTCAATAGTCCGAAGATATATTACTATATATCAGTTACAAAAAGTAATACTGTAATCTTACAATTTTTTATCCTGGACAACTCCGAGAAGAACAAATGGTCCTGGTCAATTCCTAATTTCTTCCCCCTTCCATTTAAACATATTAAGAAGATAATAGATGCTGATGAATTCAATAGTCTGAAGAGATTTACTATATATCTCTTACCAAAAGTTATACTGCAATCTTACAATTTTGAATTCCGGACAATACCGATAGAACAAATGGTCGCGGTAAATTACTAATTTCTTGTCACCACACACCATTTAACAATAATATGAAGATAAAGAATATTAGGCATTTTAGATTATGGCTTCTGGAGGTATACAACATTCTAAAAAAAGACAGAGAAGTTCTTTATTCCGAGCAACATTGTATTTAAACACACCTGCTCTATCTAGGATATCGAGCACTGTTATGCGCACTTTTTGGTTACTACTTGCTCTCTCCAGGATATTGAACACTTTAGATTATGGCTTCCAGGGTATACAACATTTTTTAAAAAACAAAATAGTTCTTTATCCCGGGCAACATTGTGTTTAAACACATTTAGTCTATCTAGTATATTGAGCACTGTCATGAGCACTTTAGGATTACTATCTGATATATCTAGGATATTCATATGAATGAAAAATGAATGTAAAATGAGTGAAAATATGAATTAAAATTTGAATGAAAAAGTTAATGCAAAAAAATGAATTATAACTGAATGCAAAATGAAAGGGAAAAAAATGAATGGAAACTATGAATAAAAATATGAATAAAAAAGTGAATGAAAGAGTGAGTTAAAAATCAATGAAATAATGAATTTAAAAAATGAATCCAAAATAATGAATGAAAAAATGTAGATGGAAAAACAAATGAAAATACGTAAATGAAAATATGAATAAAAAAAATGAAAGAAAAAAAGTGAATGAAAAATTTTTTTGAAAACAATGAATGAAAAAAGAATGAAAGAAAACTGAATTAAAAAATTGAATGAAAAAATGAAAGAAATAAGTGAATGAAAAAAGATTGAAAAATGATTGAAAAAAAGAATGAATAAAAGAATGAACAAAATGAATGAAAAAAAAATGAATGTAAAATAAATGTAAAATGAATGTAAAATAAATGTAAATAAATGAATTAAAAAATGAAGGAATGAAAAATGAATGAAAAAATGAATAAAAAGAAAGAATAAAAACTGAATGAAAAAAATTGAATGAAAAAAAATTGAATGAAAAAAATGACTCCTTCCCTAAAAATCTGCCACCGACTCCTTCACAAACCTTCAAACTTGACCCCTTCACTACAGACTCATGTTCAGAAGAGGTGCTATTGGGAAAATAAGAAAGCCTGCAGAGCAGTAATAAAGAAGAAGAAGAAGAAGAAGATAAAGAAAGAAGAAAAATAGAGATGAAGAAGAAAAGAAAAGAAAAAGAAAAAAGAAGAAACAAGAAGAAAAAAGATGGTGGTTAGTTTATTGCTAATCGCCTGAGACACCCGTACAGGTAAATGCCTATGGGGCTTCAGTCCTAAGAGCTGTACTCTCCCATGCTTTACCTTTTCACCCTTCAAAAAGTGGCTAGTTTATTAAAATCACACCAATTACTTGTTTCTTACCCACCCTCTCTATGACGTCATTTTTGGATTAGTTGCAGGAATGACACGACTAAGTAAGTAAAGCCTGGGAGAGTGGACCTCCTTCTTCCTAGAACTCTACTCAGACCGACAGAATCAAGAACGATACCTGTCAGATACTACACTGTGATTTTCCGTGAATTAACGTCTATTAATTTTGATTTTTTTGAAAATTTTAGATATTATTCAGCCGAAGCTTCGCCGGTCAAAATAATACCAAGTTTGTTTATTTTTGTTGCATATTTTTTTAGTTTTAGCTGGACATATAAACATATAAACATCTAAATACACAGACAACTGCCATTAATATAATAGTCTAGCAGAGCTACCCGGCGTTGCCCGAGACCATAAAAACAAAATTGAAGAAGTTAAATAGCGTGGGTTACATCTTTAAATTAAACCTTCTATCTCCTTCCCTCTCTCTCATTCTAATTTATGTCTCTCTTTCCCTCTCCCCCATTTTTCCGTCTCTCTCCCCAACCCTCTAATTTCATGTGTTGATAAAATAATAATAATATAATTCTTTTACCGGGGCTATCCCTGTGAAATGTAAGACTGTAATCTTATATTTATTGCTCCTAGACAACGCCGAGTAGAACAAAACACAATGAAATTCTTGATGTCAGGTAATTCTGTTCCCCCAACTGCTTTCACAATAATATGGAGAGAAATTATTTTGATAATGAAAATCGTCTACAGAGATTTAAATATAATACTGTAATTTACATTTATTGCCCCCGAACAACTCCAAGTAGAACAAAAGATTCTCTTACCCCTCCCTTGTTTACGAAATAAAATGCAGTAATGTTAATAATGACAATTTTATTGCTCCCAAACAATGCCGATTTTAATAAAAGTTTCTGTTACTGCCCCCCACCTCCCTTACCAAATATAATACTGTAATGTTAGTATGGAGGCCTTCACAGCACTGCCAAAAGTATGGTTAAAATCAAAGTATGAAGAAGAAATTACGTTGATGATGACAATTTAGTTACCAAATGTAATACTGTAATCTTACAACACCAAGTAAAACAAATGGCTCTGGTCAATTCCTAATTTCTTCCCCCTCCCTCTATTTCAACATATTAAGAAGATATGTAATGTTGATAAAGTCAATGGTCCAAAGAGAGTTGCAAAAAGTAATACTGAAATCTTACAATTATTGATCCTGGACAAAGTCGAGAAAAAAATGGTCACGGTCAATTCCTAATTTCTCCTCCTCTCCATCTTCACATATTAAGAAGATACGTGATGTTGATTAATTCAATAGTCTGAAGAGATTTACAATATATTCCTTACCAAAAGTTATACTGCAATCTTACAATTTTGGATCCCGGACAATGCCAAGTAGAACAAATGGTTCCGGTAAATTACTAATTTCTTGTCCTTACACCCCTCCCTATTTCACAATAATATGAAGATAAAGGATGTTAAGAACTTTGGATTATGGCTCCCGAGGGTATACAACATTCTAAAAAAAGACAGATAAGTTCTTATCCCGGGCAACACTGCGTTTAAGAACATCCGCTCTACCTTGGATATTGAACACTGTTATAAACAATTTTGGGTAAATACCGGCTCTATTCAGGATATTGAGTACTTTGAATGATGTCTTCCAAAGTATACAAAATTCTCAAAAAAGACAGAGAAGTTCTTTATCCCGGGCAACACTGCATGCAAACACACCTGCTCTATCCAGGATATTGAGCACTGTTATGAGCACTTTTGGGTTAATACCTATTCTATTCAGAATATTGAGCACTTTGTATTATGTATCCCGAGCAACACCATGGTCATCGTCTAACATACAACATTATTAAAAAAGACAGTTCTTTATCTCGTTTAAACACACCTGCTCTATCAAGGATAATGAGCACTTCTAAAATTATGAAGTCCTTCAGAGCACTATTAAAATTAAGTTTCTGCACCTCTCACTCTATGCAGGATATTAAGCACTTTTGGATTATTGTTTCTGTGCAACAACATTCAAAGAAGTAAGAAATCTGAAATAAAATGAAAGTTGTACGAAGAATCAAGTTTTAATTACATATTTTATTTTTTTGGTTTTTCAGTCTACAGTTTTGTGAATTTTAGAAAAAGAGATAAAATGAATTTATTATTACATTGTAAATATATTTACAAATAAACACTTTTTAAATGTCTAAATACAGTGATATGATAATTCAAATTTTTTGTCATCGTTCATGTGTTTCTAGAAAATGTTTTTAAAAATGTCCCTTTTTATTAAAAAACAAATATTTAAATATAATATTTTAAAAGTAATAAAACTTGTTAAGGAAATGAAATTTGACGATAAGCTTGTGTGTTATCGTTATGAAACACTAATTTTTGGGTTTGTTGCCAGCTCATTTATCAACTTTGTTATTAAACACCATGTTGAGAAGTACCCCCCTAGTTTGTGTAAGGATATGCTCCTAGAAAATTTTTATGTGGATAACCTTATAAGGACCCACAATTCCCCTGATATTTTGCTGGACCTATACCAGAATGCTAATGGTAATTTTTCTCTGAGGTCCTGTAACTCTAATAGTGAAGTTTTAACAGCTCAAATGAGGGCTGACGACAGTTTTGTCACCCATGATTCTCCATTGGAGATATTTGTATGATCCTGCACAGGATGATTTGCATGTGGCAGTCAATTCCTTGGAGGTTGCAGCTGATACCAAGAGGGGCATACTGTCGCAGAATTCTTCCATTTTTGACCCTTTGGGGCTTTGTTTACCCGTGACTATTAAGGGGAGAATACTCCCTAGTGAGATTTTTGTTCAACACGCGTGGCTATTTTGTATTTTCCCACTCTTTTGAAGACGCCATCTTGCCCCTACACCTTTGAGGACGCCATTTTGAATTTTTGGTGAACGCTAAAATTGAACATTTTTGCGTAGTTATCTTCCCCCAAAATATTTGCATTAAATGGCAAATAAATTTGATTGTTTGATTATTTGGATTGTGAATAAATTTGGTTAACTGTAAATCAGCCTTTCCCCTTTTTTTAATAAGGCTTGTATTTTGATAGTTTCCCTGGCTTCACTTTTTCCAGCCATTGGGAGGACATTTTCGCTTCCTTTCTTTCTTTAGCTCCTGCCTTGGACGCCATTTTGTGTTTTCGTCGCAATGTCGTCTACCCCCACGGTTAATCTCCTTTTGGAGAGGCGAGATGGAAGTGGACACTATTCTTGAAGTCCTTGGGGCTGGCGAGGAGGTGAACCGTAATTTTGTTTCATCCCAAAGGGCTAGAGTGAAGGAGCGTTTTGCTTCTATTGATACATTCAATGAGCAAATTACCAGTGCCTACATCAAGAGTGAGGCTCGCGAAGAAATGTTGAGTAACCGTCGGAGCAAGGCATTATATTGTATTCATGTTGATTGATGTTTTGGTGAATTTGAGAGCGTGTGGAAGGATGAGAGCTCCCCCTCCTCGTACTGAGGTGGTGAAGAAGTTTAAAATGTCACATTATAATGTGACCCCCAAGCTTACATGTCCGGTTTTTGACCCTGCAAGTTTGGATGGCGACAAACTGGCATACCTCAACTTCTTTAAGGAGTTGAGAATTGTGTGTCGAGCGTTCCGAGTAAGTCGACGAGGCTGATAATTTTTAAAAATCACCTCAGGGGCTATGCTCACAGGATAATAGGGTATCTCTCTATTTCAGATGCCAATATTGATGCAGCTATGGAAATCCTGGACAAAGAATTCTTAGATAGGACATTCATAGTGAACTCCATTTTTAAGGACCTTAATGCCGCTAAACCTCTTAGGAAGTCTGAAGTTGACTCCGTGAAGATTTTTTTAACTAAAGTTAAAGCTCAAGTAAGAATTCATTTGGATTGGATTTCCTAGAAGAGCATGCCCTCGGCAACCAGTTGTTGAGTTGCATTATTTTTTAAAAGCTTCCTACATCGTTGAGGCGTGAGCTTATTCATGTAGTTGGTGATAACTATCCCTCTCTGGGAGAGATCCTGGACCATTATTCCGATGTGATGCGTACATTGGAAATCACAAGACCTGTGCTGGTTAATTTAGTTAAGCCTGTCGCCAAACAGAGAACCTCTGATTCTTATAGATTTAAGTCCACTAATGTTGGCAAGAAGCCCTCCACATTGGGGAATTTTTTTGTGAAGCATGAGCCTGCTTGACGTAAGTGCTTCCTCTGCAGTGGTGACAGTCACATCGCTTACTACTGTAAGACGTACCCCACACTTGAGGATCGTTTGCAACGATGCAAAGTGGCTAAATTGTGTGCTCGTTGTGTTAGCCCTTTTCATACCACTGAGTCTTGCCCGGGTAGAAAAGGTCGCCTCCGCCAGTGTTGGAGGTGTAAAAGTTGTGAGCATGCAGGTGCCTTGTGCCCAGACTTAGACAAGTCTCGGCTGGATACTAATCCTTGCCTGCAGATGAGGGATGTGAATCTTCTATTGCCGATAATGGAAATTGGCGTAGTCAGTGGTGGGGTGGAGAAGACATTTAATTGTCTATTAGATTCGGGTAGCCAGCGCTCTTATTTATCGGATGGAGTACTGGATATTTTGAATTGTCGTTCTGCTCCGGTGAAGAGGAGAGACTGCATTATCAAAACCTTCCTCAGTTCGGCCCGAAGGAGTCTGAATGAGCTCGAGTTACGCGTCAAATTGCCGAACTCTGAGTGTGCGATTCCCTTTCTGGTGGACGAAGGCTTGGACCTTCAGTTTCATGTCAAGGGTCTTTCTACCGCTATCGAAGGTATTCTTGCTGAGGGTGGAAGTTGGCTGCTGATTTTTCAGGTCTTCATAATGATTGCATTACGGTGCATGGATTGGTAGGCGTGGACCTACTAAAGTACATGGGACCCATGAAACTGTCTGCCTTTATGAATGGCTCTGCCTTTGAGTTCCCTCATGGTATAGTGCCTTTTGATGATATGTCGGATTTTGTGTGCCCGGTTGTGGAAGAGACGGATAACATTGTTGGTTAATTATAGCCAGGTTGTTTCCAAATATTCTCAGTGTCCTGTGACACATGTTTATTTTGTCCTTGATCCGAAGTCTGAATACTTCGATCCTTTGGATAGCTTTTCTGATTCCTTGGTGGAGAGAGCTGTAGAGAGGCTCTATAGTTTGGAAACGTTATGTGTTACGGAGGACTCTGTTAGTGATTACGACAGAGATAAGATAGCTTCTTTCCGCAATTCGATCTCGTACCGAGACAATTGCTATTATGTTAATTTGCCCTGGGATGAGGAAAAATTACCTTCGGTTCCCTCCAACCATCAAGTAGGGTTGAACGTGCTTGATAGGGTTGTCACCCGTTTGACAAAACAGGGTCTGTATGAGGACTACTGTCAAGTTTTCTTGGATCAAGAAAGGGAGGATATCATTGAAAAAGTGCAGGTGAATCCAGAGGATTTCACCCATTACACTTGGATTCCTCACCGACCGGTTGTTAAAGCCGATGGCCTGAGTACCACCAAGATAAGGCCGGTGTTCAACTGTTCTTTGCGAACAGGTGGGCACCTCTCTCTGAATGATTGCGTTTATCCAGGAATTAACCTCTTTACGGATATGCTGGAGTTATTATTAAAGTTCAGGATGGATCGTTATGTCCTTTTGGCAGACGTCTATAAGGCCTTACTCATGATTCGGTTGGAAACCGATAGGGACAAGAATCGGTTTTGCTTTTTTGTGAAATTTGACGATAAGCTTGTGTGTTATCGTTATGAAACACTAATTTTTGGGTTTGTTGCCAGCCCATTTATCAACTTTGTTATTAAACACCATGTTGAGAAGTACCCCCCTAGTTTGTGTAGGGATATGCTCCTAGAAAATTTTTATGTGGATAAAAAAGACCCACAATTCCCCTGATATTTTGTTGGACCTATACCAGAAGGCTATGAACATCATGCAGGAAGGTAATTTTTCTCTGAGGTCCTGTAACTCTAATAGTGAAGTTTTAACAGCTCAAATGAGGGCTGACGACAGTTTTGACACCCATGATTCTCCATTGGAGAAGGTTCTGGGATATTTGTATGATCCTGCACAGGATGATTTGCATGTAGCAGTTAATTCCTTGGAGGTTGCAGCTGATACCAAGAGGGGCATACTGTCGCAGAATTTTTCCATTTTTGACCCTTTGGGGCTTTGTTTACCTGTGACTATTAAGGGGAGAATACTCCTCAGTGAGATTTGGAGGACCCAAGTAGCTTAGGATCAAAAGATACCAGCGGAGTTGCAGCTCGTTTGGAACAAGCTGTTTCCAGATCTAGTGCGTCTGCACAGTTTGAGGGTTCCCAGATGTGTAGTGGACTCCTCTGCACCTGCATCGTTGTTAACCTTTTGCGATGCTTCTCAGCAGGCCTTTGGTTTTGCAGCCTACATCTTTCAGAATGGGGCGGCTAAACTGATATTTTCTAAGGCTAAGGTGGCTCCCTTGGCAAGGAGGACCTTGCCTTCTCTTGAGTTGTTGTCTGTCTTTCTGGTGATAAAGTGCATCCTTAATATTTTGAGGGTGTTTCCGCGGGATGTGGTGAAGAGAATTGTTGTTGCTGTAGATGCTCAGGTGGTATTTAAATACGTTAATACTACTGACAATCCAGCTGATCTGATCACGAGGGGAATCACTTTGGAGAAGTTTAAGTCCTGATTACAATTTTGGTTGTCTGGGCCGGAGTGGTTGGTCGGTGAAGATTATTCCTGGCCTTTGAGTGATCTGAACTGTCTGAGTTCTGACAGTCAGAGGATGGTACTGACTAATACCATCACTGGCTCTCCGGTGATTCGGGATGTGATTTCGGTGATGAATTTCGAAAAATTTTCGTCTTTGGGAAAACTCAGAGTTTTGTCCTACGTGTTCAGATTTGTGCTGAAGTTACAGAAGTCTGTGGAGGAGCCTGGCCTGGTGGCCAGAGTTTATTTGATTAGGTTGGAGCAATCGTTGCTCCTTTCCAAAGAAAAATCCTTTCTGTTGAATCCCTCCAACATGAGATTCCTCCGAGGAATGTTCCAATTCAGGAGATCCTGGAGAGATTCCGGCTGATGCTGTTGTTGGAGCCTCTGCCACAACCTCCAATTCTAGGCCCATTAGAACCCGTAGGAGGGTTAGTGATCAGAATGAAGACTATTTGTGGTATTGAGATGAAATTGAGGAACAAGGAGCATGTAAATAAAAACATTTTTTTTTTCTTGTCCAGAGAGTTTCGGAAATTTATTTCTATTTTGGGCATGAGGGGTGGGGAGGTCAACATATTGCCACTGTACGAATGTATGTCAAGGTTATCTGTCTGACTGTGTTCCTTTTTGCCGCCTTTTCTTTCCTTTCAGCATCATCATCGATGTAATGAAGTTTAGAGGTGACGTCATACCGGTGCCGCACCGGTGCTTTTGGCGGGTTTTTTAATCAGTACCTGCTTGGATTTTGAAGAGAGAAGTTCACTTTTCAAAGGTCTCCGTCTATGCAAAATGGTCGTAAAATATTTGGATGATTTCTCCTCGTTCTTTGAGTAAAACGTTTTATTGTGAAATTTCAGGGTATCTGAGCGACCCTATTTTTAAAGGAATATATTTTCCCTCAAAGTGATCAACTTTATGACAAAAGGATTTTTTTGTGTTGTGTAAAGACAAGCGTCTTTAAATTTGAAAAGAAAATTCCTAAATACCGCCCTTGGGAGGCAGTACGTTTTTTTGGAGAATTTCATTTGAGAATTAATTTCAAGAACTTGAAAACCCTTGGAATGAAAAATGTCGAAAGAAAGATAAAAGGGACATATAAAAACGGACATTTCAGTAGAAAGGAAAAAACTATTCCAGACTAAGCCGGAGACGATTCGTCAACCATTTTGCTACGGTTCTGTATATTTTGTGTTTTATTTTTATTGTTTTGTGCCCTTTTGAGACCCCTTTGTTAAATTGATAAGAAGACTTCTTTAGTCATTATTATATGCTTTTATATGAACAAAAAAAGGAATTAATTTGTTTCCAGTTCGTTGTGCCAACTCAACGAACCTCTTATTTTTTCTTTCCCCTTGTCATGTTTTCTTTTAAGCTGTTTTAAACCCCCTTTGTTACCAAGTAATTCGAATTTTGCTAACGACCGCGAAATTTCGACAAATGGAAACAACGACAAAAAAGAAAATAATATACAAAGAAAAATACCAGACAAAAAAAGAAAACCAAACAAACAAAAGATATATAATTCTAAAAATTTTAAACAAAAAGAAAATACTTAACACAAAAGAAAAGCAAAAGAAAAATATTCGTACACCACGTGGCATACAAAAACAATTTAAAAAAAACGGCAAAATAAACCATGTCGAGAAAAGCCATACAAAAAAAAGAAGAACAAGGAACAACGAAATCCCACCGCGAATACAAAGGAAAAGATTAGTTTAAAACCCAGTTACATGAAGCAGCCAAATCTAAGACCTGAAATTTTTTTCAGCTCCAAAATTCTGCTCATGAACACTAATCATTTAAACAACAAAGTGTCAAAAGTTGAACCCTACCAGTTTAAAACCCAGTTACATGAAGCAGCCAAATCTAAGACCTGAAATTTTTTCAGTGCAAAGGTTTGCTCATGAACGCTAAGAATTCAGCAAAGAAAAAAAAGCACAAAAGTTTAATCTTACCAATTAAAACCGGCTTCATTAGGCAGAAAAATCCAAAGATCTGACATTTTATTTAGTGCAAAAAGTCTGCTCATGAACGCTAATACTTTGCTGAGAACGATTATAAAAAATAAAAACAAGCAAAACACCATACTAAAAGACTGAAGGTAGAAAAAAATATTTAAAATAATGTTCTGCCTATCAGCTTTTTTTTTCTTTGTTTTTTCAGTTTACAGTTTTGTGATTTTAAAAAACTTTTTTATCTGAGTAATAATTGTTTTTTTTGAGAACTTAAAATTTAAAATATTTTACTTACAGATAATAATTAAAAATTAAATATATAATCTTTTAACTACATGTCAGCTACTACTACTAAGCCTATATATATATATATAGATAGGGGGGGGGGGAGACACGCAAGGAAAAAATCAGTTGTGTACAGTTTCAGCATCCCAAATTTTCTATGCTAAGTAAAAACATTGAAATTTTCTCAGTCTTGAAAGATTTATCTTTCAGTGACCGTAGACAGGAAATGTATTGACGTTTCGTTTGTTTAAACATTTTGCTTACAGGAAAATGTTTGTAAATTTATTCTAAAACAGAAGTTTTTTTTTTGTTTATCGTATGTAAGTAAGGGAAATAATAAAAAAATAACAATGAAATTTGACTTCCCCTTACAAAAACGTGCTATGTTTACACATTTATGATAAATATTTTTTTATAAATATAACTGCCCCCTCCATTTCAACATATTAAAAGATACGTAATGTTGATAAAGTCAATACCAGTTACCAAAAGTAATACTGAAATCTTACAATTATTGATCCCGGACAAGGCCGAGAATAACAAATGGCCATGGTCAATTCCTAATTTCTTTGTTCCTCCATTTCAACATATTAACAAGATATGCGATGTTGATGAATCTAATAGTTTGAAGAGATTTACTATATATCCCTTACCAAAAGTAATACTGTAATCTTACAATTTTGAATCCCGAACATGCCAAGTAGAACAAATGGTCTTATTAAATTACTAATTTCTTGTTCCCACCCCCATTTCACAATAATATGGATATAAATCGTATTAAGCACTTGGATTATGGCTCCAGGGGTATACAACATTATAAAATAAAAAAACAGGGAAGCTCTTTGTCCCGGACAACACTCATTTAAACACATCTGCTCTATCTAGGATATTGAGCTCTGTTATGGACACTTTCGGGTTATTACCTGATCTATCATATTAATGAAAAAAATAGAATGAAAATAATGACTGAAAAAAATGAATTAAAAATAGTAAATGAAAATATGAATGAAAATAATGACTGAAAAAAATGAATTAAAAATAGTAAATGAAAATATGAATGAAAATAATGAATGAAAAAAAGAAAATGAAAATAAGTGAATAAAAAAAACGAATGAAAGAAATGAATGAAAAAAATTAAATGAAAAAATGAATGAAAAAATAAATGAAAAAAGAATGAACAAAGAATGAAAAAATGGACTAAAAAAGATAAATTAAAAAATGAATAAAAAAAAGAATTAAAATGAATAATAAAAAATGATTGAAAAATGAATAAAAAGAATGAATGAAAAATATGAATAAAAAGTGGATGAAAAAATGAATGAAAAAAAGAATGAAAATATTGAATGAAAAAATACTCTTTCCCAAACTTTCGACTCTGACCCCTTCCAAAACCTCCGTTTAAAAGAGGTGCGGCTGTTCATTGAGCAACCCTTGCCTCACTACACACTCTTATTCAGAAGAGGAGCGTCTAGAGATTGAGCAACCCTTGACTCACTACATACTCTTGTTCAGAAGAGGTGTGGCTGGATATTGAGCAACCCTTGCCTCACTACATACTCTTATTCAAAAGAGGTGCAGCTAGGGATTGAGCAACCCTTCTCTCACTACACACTCTTGTTCAGAATATGTGTGGCTGCAGATTGAGCAACCCTTTCTTCATGACAGGCTCGTGTTCAGAAGAGGTGTAGGTATAGATTGTGTAACCGTTGCCTCATTACAGAGTCTTGTGAAGAAGTGCGGCTGTAGATTGAGCAACCTTTGCATCACTACACACTCGTGTTCAGAAAAAGTGCGGATTGAGATTGAGCGACCCTTGCCTGATTACAGAGTCTTGTGCAGAAGAGGTGTGGCTAACTTTAATCAACCCTTGTCTCACTACACAATCTTATTCAAAAGAGGTAAGAGGTGCGTCTGTGGATTGAGCAACCCTTGCCTCATGACAAACTCATGCTCAGAAGAGGTGCGTCTGGGATTGAGTAACCCTTGCCTTATTACAGAGTCTTGTGCAGAAAAGGTTTGTGCTAGGATTGATCAACCTTAGGCTCACTATACACTGTGGAGATTGAGCAACTCTTGCCTCACTACAGAGGTGCAGCAAGGGATTGAGCTTAACTTTCCCCTTTGAAGGATAATAATGGCAATAGAACAATTCACTCGGACAACGCCGAGTACTTGTTTCTATAAATATAAAATCAAGGAGGCCTCCAGAGCTCTACTAAAATCATTCTTTCTGATTTCCGACTCCCTTTGATGAGGACAATAGTCCAAAGAGAAACGTAATAAAAATAAACAATAATAATGTGATAATGGTGTAAAAGTATTATCCAAACCTATCGCTATGACATCATGTACCAATCACTATGACGTCATGTGCGCAAGATAACATTAAAAATTGTGATCACATTAAACAAAAAAATGGCCATTTGACCCCCTTAAAAATGAATCCTTTTCGTAATCTTTTGATATCATTTACCCGGGGGTATGCCGGTTAAAATAATACCTACTTTGGAGGTGTTTGTTGTGTATTTTTCAAATTTTAGCGAGACATACATCCACACAGATTTTTGCCATATATATATTGAGATGAGATGAGTCACCACATCAAGGCCTGGAGGCCACTCGAAGATACGGGTTAATGAAATTGTCAGTGGAACGATGAACAACACCATGAAAGGATCAGAAACAATGGATGGAATGGACAGAATTTCATTATTTAAGAAGACAGCTACGCACATGCTTGCTAACCATTTGACTTGAAAACTACCATTTTATAGTCAGCAGGGAAGCAACCCCATGATGTTGTGTTCTACAGGTAGGAAGTTCAAGGAAAAAACTTCTTTTCATGGAAACTCTGTTTGGTTTTAGGTATATAGAGGGAGAAAGGAAAGTTCTTTTCAGTGATTGTAGATAGATGACTGCTTTACAGACTAGAGATTGGAGCTGAGTCAAGCGTCTACCAACGTTAAAGTTAAGAAAGACTAGCAATGTATCTTCTGTGAGAGAGGGACTGTATGGAAGAGAAGAGATCTTCCACTACTAGATTGCAAAGTCAATTTTGTATTCTATCAAAGGCAAGAATTCAATAAGAAATATTTGTATCAAAAATTAAAAGAAATTGTAACAAATAGAAATTGGAGTCAAAACCGTGGGATGAACAGCAAAATAGTTGGTAGGTCTGATATTGATTGTTTATTTGACATTATAAAATTATTATATTTGATATTCTAGTTTATTAAGATTAGCAACGCATGGGTAAGAGATTTACATGTATTCTTTTAGCACGTTAAGTGTTGCTAGAATTCATCATATACTACATTGTCTATGCATTCATGTAGAAAGTAAAAGATGGTAAAGGCCTGTGATTGACAAAGATATTTCATTTATTAATAGTTTGCCTACAACAAAGTAAGGTATAAGGTTACATACGGAAATACATTGTTCCTACACAATAAAAATGCACAACTTACTCATGTAAAAAGATAATGTGATGACGTACACTTTCTCGTGCCGACTGTAACATCTCTAGCCAGCAAAAGAGGAAGAAATCTGGTCTTAATTCTCGACCATGTGTTGGTATGATAGTTGTCACAAGATCTTGTGTTTGCGACAAGATTTTGATATCTACTTTTTACCAAGGGAACATAAGCCCTTTTTACCAAGGGGCATGAATTGCCCACTCCACTCTATATCAAAACAAACATGTCATTGCAAAATAATAAAATCAAACCTAAACCAGACACCCAACAAAAAACATCTTCGCCTCCACCCTTGAGGCTTGCATTCACTAATATCTTGGGACTTAGAACCAACATTAATGACGTAGAAACTTTTCTACTGACAAACTCCCCGGATATCCTAGCACTAAGTGAAACGAACCTTCAATCCTCAACCTTCTCTCACCACTTTGACATGACTGACTATCTCCCACTCTACCGTAAAGACTCTGACAAACATATGCATGGGCTAGGAGTTTATGTTCGAATCACCCTCCCCCTGACTAGAGAACATGGGTTAGAATCAGGTAATCAAGCCTACATGTGTTTTAGATTGACTTTACATCACAGCGTTAGTTACTTTTATTTCTTATACCGTTCACCTTCGACCCTGCTAAACTCTGTCTCTGATAGCATAGATAAAACACTCTCACTTGACTGGAATGTCCAAATACATGTATTTGGGGATATTTATGCACACAACCATAACTAGTTGAGATTCTCCAGCTTTACTGACTCAGCCGGCAACTCTACGTACAATTTCTTCTTAGCTAACTCTCTCTCACAGACTGTTGTTTTCCCGACCCGCATCCCTGATCGATTAGACCAGCAAGCCTTATTTCTAGACCTGTTCTTGACCTCACTGCCCGAGGCTCATGTGACGAAAGCTGGCTTGGGAATGCTGATCACATTGTGATAATGATTTATATCACCCTAAATACTCGTCCAAAAGCTGATGAGCCATTGCTCAAAACAACAAGATACTACGAGCAGGCTGATTTTGAGTTTATCAGAGATCACATCAGTGACGCCCCATGAAGTGAAACCTTCTCACTCTTTGCTGATTAGTGTGCAAATGAGTTAACTGAATGGGTCAAAGCTGGCATTGAAACCTATGTCCCTATGCGAAAATTCTCCAGCAAACCCTACTCCCCTCAATGGTTCACCTCGAAATGTGCAGCTGCCATTGCTGAGAGGCAGCAAGCATTCGGAGAATTCGGCTGAAACAAGTCAACTGCGAATAGACAGAAATTTATAGAATCAAGAAATAATTGTAAGGCAGTGATAAGTGAAGCAAAGAGAAGATACGTAGATATAACCAAAAAACGCATTCAGTCACAGAAGCTAGGTAGTCGGGATTTCTGGAAAATCTACAATAGTGTGATGAACAATGGGCAATCAACAATTCCCCCACTATTAAACCACAACAATGTTGTTTGCACGGCAACTGACAAGGCTGAACTACTTGCCCAATGTTTTGCCTCAAATTCCTCTTTGGACTCAGCAAACCACCCTTTTTCCATTGCGGACCGAAGCCACACTTGAAAACCTGGTCATCACCCCATCCCAAATCAGGGACATCATAAAAAACCTTGACACCTCCAAAGCTTGTGGACCTAATCTTATACCTGTAATAGTAATAAAGGGCTCCTCCTAAAAATTCGTTCATATGGTATTACTGGGCAAATATTTAATATAATTAGATCCTTCCTGACAAAAAAAAACGTTCATCTAAGCAACATGACATAAATGCTGGTGGACCCCAAGGATCCATCCTTGGACCTTTATTGTTCCTGATTTTCATAAACGACCTCTCTGATGACATCGAGTCTGAGGTAGGTATACACCACGCTTTACTCTCATCATGTGGGCAAAACGGACGTGAAGATATCCGAAACAATGGCTGAATCCTTAGAAAATGACCTCCAGGCTGTAGTGGATTGGGGTCATAAATGGTTGGTAACTTTTAATGCCGCAAAGACAAAGCTCCTTTCATTCAATAACTACAAGAAACCTCTTCAATCACCGATTGTCATGGCAAATAATACCTTACCTGAGAGTTCAACATTCAAACTCTTCGGCCTAACATTCACAGGTAACATGAAGTGGAACAAATACATTGAAGACATTGCCAAGGCTGCTGCAAAGAAGGTGGGCTTTCTCTACTGTGCTAGTAAACTCTTCACACCTGACATTATCCTGTGTATCTACAAAGCCACCATCCACCCATGCATGGAGTATTGTTGCCACATCTGGGCTGGTGCATCATCCACTAGTCTCTCCCTCCTAGACAAGGTCCAAAAAAGAGTCACCAACTTAATAGGTCCCTCACTATCCACCAAGCTCCAGCCCCTGTCCCATGTTGCTTCCTTGTGCTTGTTTTACAAATACTTCAATGGATTGTGCTCTGATGAACTTGCTGCTCTGATACCCCCTCGACACAAATACACTAGACCAACTCGTCATTCAGCTAAATCCCATCCATTCACTGTGGAGGTCCCCAGATGCCGGAGAGCCTTCTACTTCAATAGCTTCTTTCCTTGTGCTGCTGGTCTCTGGAACTCTCTTCCTGCTCCCTGTTTCGCCGACTGTATTGACATACAGAGGTTTAAAACTAATGTAAACAGGCATCTCGCTACACTGCTCCCAACTTGGAGTGACACCCAAAACCTACACCCTAATTCTGAGTAACCCCTTACGTCTACAGTGGCGGCCTGCCTTGTTTGGGGTGAAATGTGTTGAAAATATATATATATATCTGTATTGTGATTTAATCAATATAGAGTGAGTGAGGTGGATGAAATACATAGATAGATAAGTGAAAGATAGATGGCTTGTTTAGTTAATTACAAATTACGACTAATTAGAAGAATTAAAATAAATTCTTTTTAAACATAACTCAATCCAAGAACTAAAGAATATTCTAGCATGTATTTTTCTCATTAAAGTATATGTATGAATGAAGCCATTAGGAAAAAAACGTTGCCTCACTCATATTCAGTATAATAATAGTTATATAACAATAATAAATACTATACATTAGACTTTACTGCAGTTTCATGGCTTATCCAATCTTTGGAAGTGTTTTAATATATTCCTGGAGACTTGAAAACAAATTCAAAGTTTGAATTTGTTTTCAAGTGTTCCATATATAACCTTACATAGCCCTTTTAAAAATCAACAAATTCCTAACTGTACACAGACATGAAAGAAGTAAAAAAAAAAATGATTCATGCCTGTTTAAAGTTTCTGCTTCCTTCACCAGTGGCCAGCACTCGGGGTCGTATAAAGCAGTAGAAAAAGTTTGAAACATCAATATTTTATATTAATTGACTTTTATTGTTTCAGATTTCAATATATCTATTATATATCACCATTTACATATGCCACGGGCCAAAGAAACATTAGAATTATCAGAGTTTCAGAGGAGCCATATTATAGGTTGATATGACGGTGAACTTAATCAGTGCTATCTCGCCCCAAACTTCAGGATTCCACTTTCCATTGTTAACCGAGTGATTGTCCAATTAAATAATCAATATTATCTTGTTTAGGTCGATCAGGACCCTCTGACTGCAGTCTTTATTATTAATGATAATAAGGGTGTCTCTTCACTTCTTTTATATCTGTTTATTTTCAAATCAATCACATGCTTCATAATTCCCAAGGTATTAAGCGATCAGTCTTTAGATTTATTTATTTACTTCTCAAATAAATAGGAATGGAAAATATCTACTCTTCATTATTTTTATCAAAATGATTGAATTCGGCATTAAATGCCTCACAACGGGTTAATATGCTGTACAACAAAACAAGATAGATAATGGGGTATTAATGGGGTATTAACAGGGTATTAATATAAATAAATGCATTTAGATTTTGGCAGAAATAGCAACATTAAGAATATCCGATAAACCACCCTGTCACTTAAAGTGGAGTTGTCCTAGATACAAAATAATGTGACCTTTAAAGTCCCCTAAAATAACATTTGATAGATTCTATAACCCACACAAGACCATTGCAAGAATTTTTATTTAGTTGCTCATATAGTAAATTTCCGGTTTAAAAAAGAACTGACACGACTTGATATACATGATTTAACATTATATATATATCTTCTATATATATATATATATATAATAGTAACGCTGTGTGTGTATGTGTCTATTCTTATTGTGTCTATTCTCAAAATTTCAGCAAATTTTGATAATATTAAGAGGGTCCCCAGGGGCACAAGCCCCCCCCCCCACTCACCCACCCTGAAATTTAAACCGTAGGTCAACCGAAAATTCAAATAGGTCCAATTTCAATGAAATGTATACCTTATTTAATACATATTAAATAAGGATGATTTACATATATATATATATATATATATATATATATATAAATGTGAAGCGAGAGCTAGCGGGCGAAGCCAAAGCCATCTAGTATATATATATATATATATATATATATATATATATATATATATATATAAGTAAAACCTACCCGCCCTCCGGGCAGCAATTAATTAAGAGGGAGGGGGCGTTAATTAAAAAAATGATTTTACTTAAGAGAATTACTCAGAGAATTTTGGTAAATTTGTAGATTAACTCCCTCAGCTAAATTACCCCCCCCCCCCCAACCTCTTAACAAAATCAGATTATTCTTTTTAGAGTCATTTTAAATTATTAGGGCAGTTAACTAATACATTTTTTAACACTAACTCTAAGTTCGATTGGTAAGGTCATAAAGCCACACACAATCGCCCCAAAAAGGTTCCCACCCCCCCAAAATAATAACAGAGTATCGCCTGATAAAGTAGAATCTCATTTTATCAGATGTGGGGGGTAATCTAAAATAATATCCAAACTTTCTATATATTTTTTTATCCTATAAAAATAAGGTATTTAATAAGTTATATAATTTTAAAGTTATTTATTTAATTTTCACGGGAAAGGTAAACACAACTAAAATCAATTGCTTTAAATTAAAATAAAAAAGGGACGTATAGTTAAAAAAAAAATATGTATAAGATTTTAAAAATTCAAATATGGATAAATTTGCAGATTAACACCCTCAATTAATACCCACCTCTATGCTTTTTTAGGCGATTACGTGGAAAACAAGGAAAGAAAAGCAAATATTTTAGAATTTAGAGTGGGGGATCAGTTGTATATATATTTAACATAAAATGTTCCCCAATTTCCAGGCCATTCCGAGTGGCAATGTCATAAAACCACATGTAATCTAAAAAAAGTAACACTCTTCCCCCTCCAAAAAAATGCAGCGGATTTAACTCCCATAACAAAAAAGAATTTATATTTAACTGCCCGAAAACTGGCCCTAAAAATGGGGATCATTTTACATTGAATTTATATACGAAAATTTTCTCCCACTTTAAACTCTAAAATATTTTTTTTTCTTTTCTTCTTTCTGTCAAGCTTTTCAGGGTGTTTACATGTGATCGCCTAAAAAAGGTAGAATAATTTTTTTTTTTTGGAGGGGGGGGGGTAGTTTAGCGGAGGATGTTAATCTACAATTATACCAAAATACGAATCTCTATTTATATTTGTAATCTGTACAGATCACTGCTACCAATTATTTTTATTTATTTGTCAATGAAAATAATGAAAAAGTCATTGTAAACATTAAAAAATAAGTTCGTTAAAATATATAAATTAGGTATCAACTTAATAAAAAAGTTATTTATTTTATTTTTCACGGAAAATGTAAAAACTGCAAAAAGAGGGCAAGAGAAAGGGGCAGAAATAGAAGGAGAGTGAGACAGTCACACTCTCCCTTCCCCTTTCTCTTCTCGCTTATGCCTCGAACTTTAGTAATGGCGTCAGCAAGCGCGTGTAGTTTTAAATTTAAGGTGTTTTAGTTATTTTTCCGATTTATTTATTAAATAACTTTAATTAATTACTGTTAATATAAAGGAAACTATTGTATATAGATAGAAAACATAAGTTAATGCAATTCCAAATTAATAATACCAAACATTAATTAATTATAAACGGTTTAAAAAATAGTTATGCTAATTAGGCAGTCAAAAGGTTCTCTCTTAATCGTTTATCTGCACTATATATACAGAATATAAAGATTTTACATTGTATTGTTGATTTAAATAACAGTAACCCGTTTTGATTATGATGTAGGAGTGATAAATGAAAAGAACTTTCGCATATATATATATATATATATATATATATATATATATATATATATATTGTCACGTGTGGTGGACTTTATATATAACATTTCTTTTATCAGTTTTAAATTAATCGTTCGTTCCACCCTCACTAAAATCTTATCTCGTTTCTCTAAGCATTGAAAATACTCATTTCCTTTGTCACATCCCTTCTTTAAATTCAGCTAAGCAAAGGATGTTAGCATAATTGTACATCAAAATGGTGTTTTGCCACAGACGTGTGAAATTTTTAAAGTTAATTTTCTTTAGCCCCAAATCAAAACTCATCATGTCAAACTCCTATTCCACAACTTTGTGTACAAAAACTCCTTAAATGATGGAGTAAGGAATTTATTTCGTTTACTACTTTTACTGCGTGCTACACACAATTTGGTGAGGGTATAAATCAAAACATATTTAGCCGTTAATCATAAAATAAATTTGAAAAATAAAAAAAAATTTTTTAAATAAAAATTTCAGAAAAGCAAAGAAGTAAATATTGTTAGAATAAAATAAGATAACAATAGTATATATAAAAAAATATATTAAATAAATAATATTAAAAAAAAAAAATTTTAATTGAACACCGCTCTTGGCTGTTACCCCTATCCCTACCTCCCTCCTCCACACAAAATATATATATTTAAATAGTTGATTTTTTTATATACAAATATAACACTTCATCAGTTGAGTCAGATATGAAATATTCAGAAAAATAAATAAATAGATAAGTAATTAAAATAAAAACAAAACAACACAAACAATCAGTTATAGTTTTAGTTTTATTCCATTTGCTGCGTTATAAGCAATATTGCCATTCCACGCATATTTTTGATATTTGAAACACCCACCATTTGACAAAGAGGTATTCCTCAAAACATATTATGGAACACGGTGACACACATTACATAACAGTGTTGAAGTCTTGCCTAATAAAATTTGCTATATAGAAAAAAAATTATAAAATCTTTTTGAAAAAATATATTAAAAAAAAATAAAAATCACTTGTTTTTGTCTTACTTCTCAACACCGACATATTTCCATTTCTTGCATTGTGATAGCCTTCTAATACTCTATATACGTATTACACACAATGGTTCAAGCAAACTACATCTCTTTATTTATAAGTTGAGATAAACAAAATTAGAACATTATTTATATCAGTTCCAAGAATCCAAACACAACGAATATTTGGTGTACGATCGTTTCTAAAACAATTTGGAAAATTTTAGTCTGTATTATACTTTTGATGATTCCGAAATGTCTCTTCATCATCACACATAGAAGTCAAGCAAGAAAAACATCAAATTTTAGTATTATTTTAAATAAAACACATACATCCAGTCAATATCGGAAACAGGACCTCTTATCCTGCAATTTCACAGAACTCAATTTGTAAGATCAATAATAATAAAAATAGATAGGATACAGCAAATTAAAATATTTAAAGAATGAACAAAGTCGAAAATTAAAAGTAATAAAAATAATAATAGAAAATAATTGATAATAATAAATCACAAATCAAATAAAGTAGAGGTTAAAACAAGGAATATTTTATATATACATATATATATATATATATATATATATATATATACACAGAGCTTTACGCGCTCCACTACTTTTGGAGCTGCTCCCGCTCCTGCTCCAATGCCTAAAATTGGAGCTGGCTCCTCCCAAAGGACAGGAGTGGGCGTCAAAGGATCTCATCGATATGGGTTGGGATGTCACTTTAAGTGTAAGACCGTAAGATAATATTTAAGAAAATCTCACCAATATTTTGAGAACATGTCGGACGAAGTATAGGATTATACGTAAATTTTCGTTTTCTGAGATATAAAATAGAAATAGAAAAATCCCTGAAGTATTTTAAAACAATTTTAATTTTCATAACATTAACAACCTATTTTTTCAGGAAAGGAAAATTTGACCCGATATTTTTTTAATTTATTTTGTAAGGGAATTTAGATTTGTTTTAAGTAAATAAAGTTTTACTTTTAAACATTATTAGTGATTATTTTCTTTTTAAAGAAAATATTTCTCTGGAAGAGGAGATGTAAGGGGAAGATGAGAGAATGAAAGGGGTTATCCTTTTATCTTCTCATAAAGAAACGGAACAACGAAAAGTATTTCTGTAACTATAACAAAAAGGGGTTTTATTAACTCAAGGTTACCTATACCGTTTGGTATAGGTAGAAGAGAGTGGGACAGTGTCCATCTGAGGAAGAGGAAGAATATAAAAGTTCTTAGGGCTGCCCGTGATTTTCTTCAGGTGAAGATGGTAGTAGTCGTCAAGTGGTGACGGCAGCAGGAGAGAGAGCGTTTCCTTGTTCCTCACTGGTGCTCTCTGCGATGTGTCCAAGCTGGTGGCAGGAGGTCGTCTGATCTTTTTCCTCGAACCCTAAGGGAACCTAAGTAGTCCCTTAGGGAACTAACTATATTACTGCGCCCTGTGATTTGATTGGACAAGCCAGCTCACAGGGACAGTGATTATGCATTCAAAAGTAGTCCCTATTGGTGACTGCTACAGAGAGACAGCCAGGGCAACATTACTCATCGTGTTGTTGTTTAATATTTGTTTGTTTTACGAACGTAACTATATCGTATAATGTATATTATTATTTATAACAGAGAAACGCGTAAGTACTTTCAAACAAATCGATTTATTCATTTTTTTTCTATAGTACAATTTGGGGCAAAAAAAAACCCAATGAAGTTTATTTTTTAAAGATTGAATAAAAAAAATATTTTTCATAAGTTGGCCAAAAGATATCAATAAATTGTCAATAAACAATTCAGAGATCCATTTAATGTCTTAAAATTTCATACAAAATATCTGGCCTAGATTGAAAAAATATCGGGTCAAATTCCCCCCCCCCCCCCCCCCAAAAAAAAAAAATGAACTGGAGCAAGTTTTCCTAGGTCGGGCAAAAACATTTATTAAAATTAAAAATTTGGAAAAAAAGGTGAAACGTCTATATTTGAAATCTCTAACAAAAACAAACTGTTTACAATTTTAATATTCGATAATAGATTTTTTAAGATAAAGAAAGATATCTAATCTACTTTCGGTTCTAAAAAATAAACAAATTAGTCAGAAAATCTAATTATTTGTTTTTTTAAATTAAAATTAAGATATTTTCTTTAATTTAATTAAGTTTAAACATTGG
Source organism: Sepiola atlantica (assembly GCA_963556195.1). Taxonomy (NCBI): domain Eukaryota; kingdom Metazoa; phylum Mollusca; class Cephalopoda; order Sepiida; family Sepiolidae; genus Sepiola; species Sepiola atlantica. The sequence continues at coordinate 78,207,614 of OY744515.1, forward strand.
TTTAATTGTAGAATAGGGACCGCTGTTTTCTTTCACTCATTTCGCTTGGTATTCGCCCAAATTTAGGATGAAACTGATTGCTGGTCTTAATTGTATTTTTGGTCCTGAAATAAAATTCTCATTTACTTTTTAAAGTGTTGAGAATCTAACTTTACTTCCAGGTTTTAATCGCTGGCGGCCATGTTGGTTTTTATTGTTCTTTTCCTTTGGACTAAATATATTTTTTCCTTGCTTTAACATTTTATTACACACAAAAAAAAACTTTGAACATTCTATTTACAAAAGCAAGTTTTAACGGAATTTAACGAATTTGAAAGCAAACAATAAAAGTCGTGAATTTAAGAATAACAAAAAAATGTCGCCGAAAAGACGACGGGTAAAAATGTGGCATAAAAGTTCAATTTGATATATGCTAAAAAATAAATTAGAATTTTTTGTCAGGACAAAATGTACCATTTCAACCCAAAAATCGATTTTATAGAACATTTGGGTGAATACCGAGTGAAATGGGCGAGAAAATCCAACGGCCCCTATAGTATAATTGAACCTAAAATTCTTTATTTAAAAACATGAATTAAAAGAAAAATTGGGTTATTTATTCAATCACAATAAACATCCTTGTCATAAATACAAAAAAAGTTCAAATCTATAAGAAAATAACTTCAAAGACATCTATAGACTCACTGGCGCATTTAAAGACATTTGGTGCCAAATTGTCTGTCTTCTGCCTTAAGAAAACTGTCCCATAAAAAATTTAACACATAGATGTATAAATCTGAGAACTTCAAATGTTCTCCTTCTTTCTCCCTGTCTCTCCCTCCCTCTCCCTCTCTCTCTCCCTATCTCATATACATTTACCAGATATAATTTTAAAAAATAACTCAGAGTAAACTCTGAGACTTTCTTTTCTTTTCCTTTTTATTGCTGAATAAAAAACTAATGTTTAAAAGAAAAAAAATCAAATAATTTTGGAGCGAGGAGCGCGGAGCGATAAAACCACCGCTCTTTAGTCCCAAATGGAGTTGCTCCCGCTCCACTCCCGCTGAATATAAAATGAGCCTTCCTCTCCTTCGCTCCAGCAAAAAGGAGTGTGCTCCTGGAGCGCGCTCCTTTTTGGAGGGCTCCGTAACGCCCTGTATATATATATATATATATATAGTAATCCAGGATAAAAATCCACAGGGTAGAAATCCAAAGGGAATCAAACCGGGCTTATAAAAGAGTGCTCAATAACAATATAGAGCTGTATTATGAATTATTTTTTATTCAAACATGTACAAAGTCTGCTACACTGGCATGTCGATGTTATCGATCTACAGCTATCAAGAGCTGAGGTCTCATCAGGCAGAAGGTTTTTTTTGTGATCCAATCCGATCGGTGAAGTCCAAGAAGAATGGAGCTAAGCAAAAGAAGAAGGAGGAATAATAGTCATGTGACCAATTTTTTAAAAATTAGCCGTTGAAAATGTTTAATTTTATAATAATTCCTATTCTTATTCAACCCTAAGCTGTGGCGGGGGGGGGGGGGGCAAAGGAAAAAGAAAAAAGTGGAAAGGAGAAGAAAAAGAGAAAGAGGGGATGTTAGGAATGGGTGTCTATAGCCATTTAAAAGTGGTTGAGGATGCGGGGGGGGGGGTTATGGACCTAACTTAACGTTATGACATGAGACAAATATTTTACAATTGAGATTTTGTCGCATGTCAAGAAATACGGATCCTTATTCCTTGACACGCGACAAAATCTCACTTGCTATTGATACATCGATAACATCGACATGCCAGTGTAGCAGACTTTGTACATGTTTGAATAAAAAATCATTCATATATATATATATATATATATATATATATATAATATTAAATTATATTTTAATGTTTTACCTACAGACGACAGTGTAAGGAATGAAAATCTCAGACGGGCACGGGTACGAACCCGGTTTACATAGACACCTTGAATCTGTAAGTGGGCGCCAAACCCCCTTTGCCGTGGGCAGTTGTCACGTGATCACAGAGAAATTAAGTTATATTTACGCTGAGAGCAGCGAGTGTAAATATCAAGACATTAGGATAGAACTCAAGGTTAGAGTCGTAGTAGCACACTGAAGCATTAGGTAAATGTCTATTTTTTAATCTCTCTAAAGTGCTTGACTTTAATTTTTACTTAAAGGGGCTTCTTATAATATTAAATTATATACATATGTGTGTGTGTTATTCAAACAAAACTCAACATTGAATTTCTTTGATAAAATACGACGTCTGCAAACAATAACCTACATCTGACATTTATGTGATGTCTAAATGATAATCCTGCACTTATTGAAAATATTGTGAAGCACCAGCATTGGTATGGTAGTTTGGTAGTTTTGTTTTACGGCATATCAACCCTTTTTGGGTTATTTAATGCCGAATCTGGTCATTATAGTAAAAGTTTTTATGCTTCAAGTTCTTTATATCTTCAAATGTTTAATCATCGTTTTTGGTTTGGTAGTTTTGTTTTACGGCATATCAACCCTTTTTGGGTTATTTAATGCCGAATCTGGTCATTATAGTAAAAGTTTTTATGCTTCAAGTTCGTTATATCTTCAAATGTTTAATCATCGTTTTTGGTTTGGTAGTTTTGTTTTACGGCATATCAACCCTTTTTGGGTTATTTAATGCCGAATCTGGTCATTATAGTAAAAGATTTATGCTTCAAGTTCTAAAAATAAAATAAAAAAGGGGAGGAAGAAAGGGAGAGGGGCTGTTGTTTTTGTTTTTGGTTTTGTAGAACATAATTAAGTTTTACAAAAAAAAAAAAAAAAAAAAACGTCAATGTAGGTGAATTTCGTCTCAGGGAGCCACAGGGCAGCCTGATCTGGTATCACCAGGCACCAGCATTGATATGGCTTTCAAAAATATATATTATATAATGAACATATCTTTAAACCCTATATTTATGAACCAGTAGCACAAACAAGTAAGACATGCTTCAAAGTCACATCTAAAACAGTCATCACATTTTTGTACAAAAAGCAACTCATGAAAGGAAAAGACGAAATTATAAAAATAACCAGGCCGGTGACTTGTCTACAATTACGTTTAGTCTCAAAACCTTCTCTTTTCACGAAAAGTAAATATGTTCTGTTAAGCTGGTGGTTTCAGATAAAAAGAATTTCACAAGAATTATGGTATTCACAATAAAGTCAGATGAAAGAGAGGATGCAACACACTTTTGACTGAAACCTAAGCCCCCCCCCCCAGCTACTTGCTGGGGGAAGGAAAGAATGAAAACTGCTATCAACTCCCTTACATTAATGCAACACATACTCAACACATGCTCACATACTGACAAAATAAGGCAAACACATACGCACACTTCTTGCACAAACTTTTTTCTCCATTCTCCAAAGAAAAATAATGTTTGGGGGAATTCTTTTTACCCACCCTGAGACGGGTATTCTTCTAGTAATAGATAAATAAAAACTGAAAAAGGCAAAGTTGGAAAGCAACAAAAGTCAGAAATATCTTGCAATTTAATCACACTACTCTCCCCTTCACCCCTCCCACCTCTGCCCCGCCCACATCTTGGACGTGTTCCAACATTGACAATATTTGTGTTGTAGCCGCTAAAAACAAACAATATGACAATGTTGACATTCTCTACATTCTCTACACGGCTTACAGCAGCGAATGACATTTGCCTTTTGAAACAATTTTGTCGAATTTTCTTTTGTTTTCATTTAATGGCAATAATCAGAAAATTCTTCTATAAAATAAGAGGATTTAAGATCAATGATATTTTGTGACTACTACTACTACTACTACTACTACTACTACTACTACTACTACTACTGCTGCTGGATCATGTTGAAACAGCATCACATCAGATTACCAAAGTTAAATCATCACCATCATCATCATCATGATCATCATTGGTTTAACGTCCGTTTTACATGCTGGCATATGTTGGACAGATTTTAGAAATTGAATTTCAAACTAACCTATCTCTGGCAAGGTCTTTATTTTTATTCATTTTTTCATTCACCCCAAACGAGGGGGCATATTTTTATTCATTTTTTCATTCACCCCAAACGAGGGGGCATATTGCCACTGAGACGTAAGATGCTACTGTGATTAGGGGCCAGATTTATAAGAGGAATCTTAAGTCAAGAGTTGTGCAGCAAGGTGTTTGTTCACATTACATTTAAATTTCTGCATGTTGGTATAGTCGGGAAACAGGGCGCAAGGAAGGAATTCCAAAGCCAAGCAATCCGAGAAAAGAAGCTATTATAGTAGGAAGTTTTCTAGTGTCTGGCGCCCTCTACAGTGAAGGGATGGGATTTTGCTGCTTTAATGAAGAGTTAATAAACTGAAATCAAATGTATTTGGTTCACTACTCAGAGTTGAAAGAATGCTCTGAGTGCAAACGGGACGCCGAATTATTGTTTCTGTCCTTTTCACCAACAACAGTCCAACACATATGTGAATGACATGGCGTTCACAACCAAACGTCTAGTCAAAAATTGAATTCCTTTTTCTTTTTCTCTTTCTTTTTCTATCTCACCACTCGACGTAGTCACAATGTCAGCCTTTCTTTTCCGCTCTACGGAGCAAAGTGTCTACTCTTTTTATGACAATGAGAATTAGCCCATGCAAAACAAGGCTCATTTGCATACGTGAACTCTCGTCGCCTAACAAAAGTTACAAGTTTCCATTTTGTCACTGGAACACTCTGGGTTTAATCCCTGATGGACAATACACGGTGAAACCCTCACTCGTTTTCCCTGTGAACCTGCTGCTAGTCGGGTTTGTGGGTGTAGATGCGTTGAAGGGGTACACGTGCAGTAAGTTCACCGGAGCACATTCTGTAGAAGTACTTGTAAAACTAGCACAGGGATGCGACAGGGTCTGGAGCTTGGTAGACATAGCGGGACCTATTAGGTTAGAGACTCTTTTTTGGACTTTGTCCAAGAGGAAAGAACTAGTGGTTAGAACACCAGCCCAAATGTGGCTGCAGTACTCCATTTATAGAGATATAGACTTGGCAGTATCTTCTATGTATTTATTACAATTCATGTTGCCTTCAAGGAGTTTGAACGTTGGCCTCACAGGAAGGGTGCTCTAAGGTATATATGGTTGGAAAAGGTTCTTATAATTGTTAAAGAAAGGGAGCTTTGTCTTGGTAGCATTAAATGTAACCATTCATCTCATTCTCTTAAGTCCATGCTTATCACTTCCTCCCATGTTTTTCTTGGCCTTCCCCTGCCAACTGACCCTGCTACCTAAACTGTACTACATCTACTAACCCACTAACTCTCATCCATTCTTTCAATGTGAACATACAAACAAAATTCCCTGAACTTACTCCATCTGCTGTTAGCTCTTGCAATCACACTAGCACCTGCTCCACCCTGTGCTCCAATGGTATCACCAAGGTAACAAAACTGCTGAACAAAATCAATAGTTTCACCATCCAAATATAATTTCTCCATATCTGAGTTCTCATCCATCTTCAGTGTCTTACACTTCTTGCACACAAACTAGTTATCCTCTCTCAACCTACCAGTAATTCCACTGCACTTCTTGCGTACCCAATGCTTACAAGTACCACAAAAAACTGAGTTGCACCCAACTCCTATTCTACAAACTGGACAGGGAAGCTTTTCGCTTTTCTCTTTCTAGAGGCTTTCCAACAGTACAACCACTGATCATCACTTTGGTAACATTTACACTCTGACCTTTACTTTCCTCGAAGTCTCCAACCCAACATTGTGTCATAGGCAAGTACTAAATTATCAGCATAAAGCAGCTCTTCCAAACAACACTTTTAAGACACAATTGAAAAGCAATGGACTCAGTAATAATCCCAATGTGCTCCTACATGCACATTAAATCTGTCACTAAATGTGCTGTTAATTCTAACACAACTTTGAGTATTTCTCTACATTGCTTGAACAATCTTCACCAACCACTCGTTTGCCCCTAATTTACGCAAAGCCCGCCAGACAACATCTCTTGGCACTCTGTCAAAAGCTTTCTCTAGATTTACAAAAGCAAAATACAGGTGTTTCTTCTTACCAAGGTACTTCGCTTGCATTTGTCAGGATAAATATAGCACCAGTGCTACTTTGTCCATGCATAAAACCAAACTGAATTTAATCAATGCTTATCTGACTTCTGATTTTCTGCTCAATTATTCTATCAATCATTTTCAGGACCTGATCCATCAATTTTAAACCTCTGTAAAATGGGTGACCGGTTGGAAATAGCAGGTGCCATAAATTTGGAAGTAAAAGTGACTGTAAAGTCACTTTCTCTAATACTTTTGGGAACGGTATCACTCCGTCTCTTTTCCCTCCAAACAATATGTGAAATAGTAGGGTAGACTAGGCTTTCGAGACTTGGTAGAGCTATTAGTCTAGGAGAAGGAACACTGATATAACAGCAGTTCTTTTTTGCTAATCCAAGAATTTCTTTCATTTGTCTTTGATTTCTCCAAGCCAATGCCGTGACAGGATAAGCGCAGTTGAGGATTGGGCATCTTCTGCTTCACTATAACCTTTTCAACATGCAGGCATCCTTTAAACGGATAACCAATGTCTGGAGAAGAGAAGGAGATTAACACACCTACTGTTGCATACCCGATGAGGCTTATGAATGTTGGTTGTTTCTCGGGGTCAGGGATGACATTGTAATCTGGATACATTTTTCTCGTATGGTGGCTTGAACTATGTTTACACATGGAAGGAGGACAGAAATAATTTAATTTAAAATTACTTTATTTACTTATCCATTTGAATCCATTTCCTTTACTAAGAGTTGCTTCTATCTCGATCATCAGAAGAAACACGTGGGGTTTAAAAGCCCCTATCCATTCCATACTATACATGATAACCTTTTTATGCTCAGAGCTGAACATGAACAGAATTCCTTTTAAATTCCTTGTAGTAAATGAATAGAGACGACTGTTCTCATCAGGCAAAACGTTATCGCCTTGTGTCTGTGATGATAGAGGGACAGTGGCTTTCCCAAAACGAATGAAGTTGGCACAAACCTGAGAATGCTTGAATTGCAAACAAATAATCAAGTAATCTATGCTACCGACTATACAAATAAATCATGTTGTTAGTTACACTAGCCAATCACTGACAGTAGTTGCAGGGTGTGAGCATAATATTGTAGGGAACTTATCCTCAAGGTGCACCAGTACAGTGTCACTACTGGGTTGTTCCCCTTGGTTTTACACAAAAAGGGCCGAAGAGTAAAAAACGCTGCATGTGTCCTAGAACGTTTTACAGAATGGAGATATTTGTAAGTTACCTTGATAGCTAGAGAACTGTCACTGCTCGTGATCAGAAGTGAATGCTTTTCATGTTTTGTATGATGTTAAATTCATTCTTTTTATATGTTGCCGACTGCAAATAAATGTGTACATTGTACTTGCTTTTAGTTTCCCCTATTATTCGCGTTCTAATAGCATTTATGTTTGGGATATATGTTTGATACATAGTCGTGAGATAAAAAAAAATAACCCCTTATACCAACACTGATAACTCCAACATAATCTAAACATACAATTTTGTTTGAAATTTGGTTTGCTAATGATGGCCGCTCATTTTCTCTGGAATTTGAGTGGCAATAAGCCTCTTCAGGGGTCCAGCGCTCACCGTACCTTTCTTCAGTCTTTCCATCCTCCTTCACATTTCATGATTATTTTGTGTGTTACCAACTGAATAGTAGTGCCACCATGACGACACGGCTCGGACAGAACTGGCAACTGAAGGTGTATGTGTTCAATTTGGAAACAGGGCGCTTGATGTCAAAATAGCTATACATGACACCATGAAAAATCATAAGTTTAAAAAGTATGTTTCTGTTTTGGGTGGAGCAGATTGTATCATTTGTGGCACTTAGGGAGATGATTGGACCAATAAAGAAGAGTACTGCAAGTTTTTCAAATGGATAGAAATGTAGAAGAGACCAAGAAATTGATTTGGTTAATGAGAATGGTGAGGTTCCAACGAAAAGTTGAGATTTTCAAACAAGACAAAGGCTTCATAAGAAACCTATATTAAATTCAGACTAAAAGAGTATCACCATAACCCACTTTCACATGAACATAAATTGGTTTTTAAAGATCTTGCATCGATGTCATATTGATTACCAATCTTGGGTTGAAAAGTCTGGTCCATTGTGTGAACCAATTCGTCGATCTAAGTTTTAGACACACTCTATGAAAACAGTGTTATATCTTGATAAGGGTAGCACAGCCGGTGTAATGGATGCAACTTTTACCAATGGACCTAAGGAAAAGCGCTTTTTCTCAGAAGAAATAATAGATTGTCTGGAAAAGCTAATGCCAAACAAACATAGAGAAAATATTTGTCTGTTCCATCAAGAGATGTCAACAGTTGTGTCTATTGTCTCATCTACCAGAAGATGTGACCTAGACAAGTTGAAAGATTTGTGTTTGAAAACTAGCCTAACTATAATAACAAACTTGCCTTGGGCAAAAAAACAAAAGAACTCTGCATAGAACCCTTCACAATTCTGCTCGGTTGATGGGACTAAATAATGGCTGTGATTTACGCAACTTGTCTGAAGGTATTCGAAATTATTTACAGTTTTTATATTGGAAACCATCCCCAACAAATAAACTAACTGGTGTGATGAGCATGTTATTTGAACGCTTTGACCCCTATTTATGTCAATTGCTGGTATTTAACAAGAAGTACAGTGCTGAATGTGGAGCAACTGGTCACACTATTCATCCTCTTTTTAGGGATATTTAATCTACTAAAAAATTAAACTCTAGACTTAATTAATGTTATTTTCTTCGTGTATTGTCTCTTTTACTTGTTAGTCTGACTCACACTTTGTTCTAGACCCTTTAAAACCTTTAAAACCTATTTATGTTCAAGTGTTATTAGCTACTACAACTTTTATTTCTTTATTTTAACTTGTGAAATAACATTTTGAATCATATTTACTGATTTAAATAAAAGATTTCAAAGCTGAGTTACAATGTGTTCTTATTTCCTAAGTTTTGCATTCTAGGCCCACTGTGCTAACACAAGCATTCTTTCAATATGATCAAACTAAAAAGCCTCCTGTTTTGCATACATCTCCTTATACTGTCCAGATTTAATCTTCCTCTGAGGTCATCAGATTTAAGCATGTCTTTAAGATCCACAATACATCATTCTCATATCATTTCTCTTCATTCAACGCATTTCCTCACTTTCATATATCATCATACTGAACACACATGCCTGATAGACTCTTCACTGTGTCGACACCAGTAACTCTCTGCTGGTTAGTAATGGTAGGTTCCCTGAATTTACGTCATCCACTCCTAACTCTTGTAATCACACTAGCACTTGCTCCACCCTGTGCTCTAATGGTATCACCAAGATAACAAAACTTATGAACAACCTCAATAGCTTCGCCATTCAAATATACTTTCGCCACATCTGAGTTCTCATCCATCTCCATTGTTTTACACTTTTTGCACACAAAGTGGTTATCATCTCTCAAACTACCTGTTATTCCACTTCACTTCCTGTAATTCTTTAGTCTAAAGAAAAAAATCAAAAATCAAATCAAGGAAGAAGAATTGATCCAAATGGCATTTTAAATAAATGATGAGCAATCTTGTTAATGGGATGCAGTTTGCAAAAATGGAGGAGAAACCAATGAAGAAAATAAAGGAGAAATATTTGTAAAACGTGTATGAACAGCTTCAAGCTGGATTAGTCCGGATTATAAAGATAATAATGGTAAAATTGTTGATCTTTTGTCTCGAAGAAAACAATGAGTGAAAAGAAATCAGAGAAAATAGATAAAAGTATTAATATCAACAACAGTGAATCACTTAAAATCTGAAACTACAGGGTGGTCTAAAAAGATATAACTATTTGTAATAAATTAGAAAGGGTGGTCTAAAATGATATAACTATTTGTAATAAATTAGAAACGGTGGTCTAAAAAGATATAACTATTTGTAATATATTAGAAAGGGTGGTCTAAAAAGATATAACTATTTGTAATAAATTAGAAAGGGTGGTCTAAAAAGATATAACTATTTGTAATAATACCTAACGTCGAACTCACCGACACGGTTGGGATGAAAAGTTATATTATAATATTCTATTTTATCATTTATGTTTGCACACTTGCGGAGAATATAGAATTATTTTCTGCACCTGTGGGCAAGCATTTTACGTCAGTATTATTGTTGATAATACACGCATATGTTTTTATATACCAGACGTGCTTCAGAAAGAAAGGATAATAGAGAAACAGTTGGATAACAATATTTAATTTATTTACAGGTTGTCTGGGACAAACATTAAAAGACATTGAGAAAGGCATGTAATCCATAATGTCATGGTGGATAGCACTCTTCCCAAGAGTTCAACATTCAAACTCCTCGGCCTCACATTCTCAGGCAACAATTGGAACAAGTACATAGATGTCACCAAGTCTATCGCAAAGAAAGTAGGCTCCCTCTACCGGGTAAGAAAACTTCTTACATCTGCCAGTATCCTATATCTCTATAAAGCAAACATTCGCTCGGATAGAGTATTGTTGCCACATCTGGCGTGTACACCAATCACTAGTCTCTCCCTCTTGGACAACGTGCAAAACGGAATTTATAACCTAATAGATCCCGCACTGTCTCCCAAAATTCACCCACTCTCGCATTGTCACAATGTGGCATCCCTGTGCTTGTTTTACAAGTACTTTCACTGCACTTATACACTCTCAGCAAAAATACTCCCGACCCACCTGACTAGCAGCAAAATCCCACCCCTTCACTGTAGATGTCCCTAAATGATGGAAGATTTTCTACTCTAATAGCTTCTTTCCTTGGATGGCTTGCCCTTGGAATTTCCTACTGGCTCCCTATTTCCCGACCCTGCAGAAATGTAAATGTAATATGAACAAACATCTTGCTGCCCAGCTCCCCACCCAGGTTGACCTCTATAAATCTGACACCTATCACAGTAGCCTATTATGCTTCAGTGGCAATATGCTTTGTTTGGGGTGAATAAAAGTTTTTTAAATATCAAAGGGTACACAAGGAAATATCTCAGAAATGAGCCCTAAACAAAGAATACAATGGTTTGCAAGTAAAGAGTCAACAGAATTACGTGCGTTGCACTGTGGAAAAAGTTTTAAAATTTTTAGTCAGGTCGATTGGAGGTACTTACGGTGAGGGCCTACAAATGCAGCAAGTTCATCAGAGCACATTCCATGGAAGTGTTTGTAAAATAAGTGTAGTAATGTTACAGGGTCTGGAGCTTGGCAGACAGTGCAGGACCTATTAGGTTAGAAATTTTTCTTTTGCCCCTTGTCCAAGAGGCTAGTGGTTGGTGTACCAGCCCCATTACATATTATTCAAATTTACACTTATATTCAAAAGTATTATAACATCTAATAACGAAAGGGATTGTTGATTCAGTAGCGCTCTGGAGACCTCCTTAGGTTTATATTGTCTTCTTACTTGAAATGATGTCAGAAAAATTATATAGAGTCGCATTTAAGAGTAACAACATAGTTTAAAAGATACAAAAAATGTTACTGTGCATGCGTATTAATCTAGCCGAAACTTAAATTCCATCAAATTTCCACTTTTTTTCTCTCTTCTAAGGGCACAACTCTGACCTCAAAACTTCATTCACCTAAAGAGATAACTTTAAAAAAAAGTAACTTTGTCGTGCCTACACATGTATTTCCTCTCTCTCTCTCTCTCTTTCTGCATATATATATATATATATATATATATATATATATATATATATATTTATAAGCAGCAAAACCCCACCCCTTCAATGTAGATGTCTCTAAATGATAGATGTTCTACTCTAATAGGCTCTTATATATATATATATATATATATATATATATATATATATATATATATATATATATATACAGAAGTCAATATTTATTTGTTTGTGTGCTATAGAAATTGATATGTTAACAGTTAAAACATTCACATGAATTTCAATAAGGATTAAAGTTTTCAAAGAATCTAAAGACACCACTGAAATTTTCAATGTTGGGGGTCACTAAGGCATTAGGGTCATAAAATAACTGAAATATATTCGAATGTAAAGAAATGAAATTCATTTTTTCAACATGATTGTCTTCGTTTCATAAAAAATAAATTAAATTAACAGAGCAAATAATGTATTTAAAAAGGTTTAAATATTTGAATAATTATTTTTTCTAGCAAATATATGCTCCCTCCAGTCGCATATTTTTGCTAGTTGGAAACAGAACAGATACTACACTACCTCCACATCTCTCAAAAAAGAGGAGGTAATACCTGGGAGGATGGTATCATGACAACAAAACAGATACTACACTACCTCCACACCTCTCAAAAAGGAGGAGATAATATCTGGGAGATTGGTAACATGACAACAGAACAGATACTACACTACCTCCCCATCTTTCAGAAAAAGGAGGAAGTAATGTCTGGGAGGATGGTATCATGACAACAGAGCAGATACTACAGTACACTATGCCTCTGAATTGAGCATTTAAAAATAGTACATTAGTCTGAAATAGTATAAACTATACTATTTCATACGTACAATAGTCTTAAATAGTATAGTTTTGGCTTCAGACAGACAGATACATAATCTCTATTATTAATAGATTGTATTTTTAAGATTGTAAATAATTTGCTTTGGATTTTATAAATAATTTAAATTCGTTTTGATTCGTTAAACCATCTGCCGTTTTACAGCTGTCTGTAAGCAACGTACGTTTTAGTAAAAACACTGTGCTAATAGTTTTTTTTATTACTTGAACTCATATTACAAATGTTATTTTAAACTTTTCTTTCAAGGCAAAAATGTAAGGTAAATATGATTATATTTGAAATTATTTTTTCCTAAAAAATCTTCTGACCGGCAATATATTTCCACACGAGCAAGGCCAAGTGAATACCTCTAGTTTCTTATAAAATGTAAAATGTATTGAGTAAATACCGAAAAATACATTTATTATTCTTATAAATTTGGGAGTACCAAGCACCAGCATTGCACTTTACAATACTTTTTGGATTTCTTTTTACAATATTCCAAATTTCATTTCTCTTTGTGTTTGTTTTTCTCTAATATATATATATTGTCAGGAAAAGTTGTCATTACCTTCCGGTGGCTTCTGGAAGAGTGATGAGGAAACACATGACACCCTTTTGGTTAAATAAAAATGGCTGTTTGTGGCTGTTTACGAGCTTTCGTTTTAAGACCGTCAGTAAGATTTTCTGCGTTATTCTTGTTGCTTTGCTATTGCTATCATATTGTTATAGTTATATTGTTGTTATTCAGTTGTTGTTTGTGACATGATGAACTCTTCAATTAATAAGAGTTCTCTCCCCCTTCTATTAATATCGGTAGTTCTCCAATATGGCTGAAACAATAAACATGGTAAATCTATACCTCGTGTTATCGTTCGTTACTTATGACTAACAAGTAAAATAAAACATCTCATGGTGGCAGCGGTAAAAGAAACCAGACGGACGAGAAGTCACAGAAAAGAATCAAGATAACCTCACACAGTGAGTAAATTGAAAAAAAAAAAGAATTTCCTTCTTTCTAAAACGAGAAAAAACAAAGGAAGCGCGAAAAAAAAAAAAAAAAAATGGCGTCTTCAAATATAACATTACCCGTTCTAGACTGGTCGAACGAGAACAAGCACGAGGCATACAGCGAATGGGTGGATTTTATGTCCTCGTATTTCATAATCAACAATGTTGAAGAAAAGTTGAAATACAACTACATTTTGCTCAGCACCGGACCAAAAGGTCGTGAACTTTTAAAAAATGCTCAGCTTACAAATGAGCAGAAAGAAAACTCCGAGAATATATTTTTAATATTCGAATCCCACATGATTCAAAAACCAAACAAATGGGTCGAACGTTTGGAATTCACGTCAATGCGACAAAATGAAGACACAGTGGACGACTACCTAGTCAAGCTCAAAACTAAAGCCGACAGATGTGACTTCGGAAATAATAAAGACGAACGCATCTTAGAACAAATTATTAAAGGGCTCAGGAGCGCTGAGGAAAGAAGAAACCTAATTGCAAAACCAGACCTAACCCTCAAATCAGCCATAGAAAGCGTTAGAGCATATGAAATCACAACAAAAGATAACTCTCGATACAAGGACGCTAACGAAGGGAGAAATGGGGTGTATCACGAAGTATCCGTGAAAAACAAACCCTGCACGAGATGTGGTAAACACCACAGGAAAAGGAAAGAAGACTGCTACGCCTTCAACAAAACGTGCAGAAGGTGCAACGGTTTACACCACTTCGAGGAATACTGCCTAACAAATATGCAAAGCCGGAGAGACTCGAAAGATACTTCTTGCAAAAACAAAATAAGGCAAGAAAATAGCTCATATAAAGCTAAAAAACAAAACCCCCCAAACGGATACAAAAAGCAGAGTTTCCAAAAAAAAAGAATAAATACAACGTCAAAGGAAGACAACGAAACAGACCAAGACGACGATTTATACCTATACGCAATAAATGCAGAGAACGACGACCGTGAAGAAATTTTCGCGAACATAGACTGTGAGGATACAGAAAATAACGAACATAAAATAAAAATGAAGGTCGACACAGGGGCAAACGGAAATATTCTACCTGTTAGAATCTATAAAAAAATGTATCCACAAAATGGCGACAGAAAAATAAATAAACAAACGAATGGTCAAAGGGAACTAACTCATGGACATAAAAACAAGAGTTAACTACCTTGTGGGCTGCGAATGGTACGAAGATAAACCATTATGGAGCAATAATTTTAAAGATCAAACACAAAAACTCTGCAACTATCAGAGCAAAATTTTTCGTGTGTGATAGCGATGTAACCATACTGGGCCTAAGACCAAGCATCCGACTAGGTTTAGTAACCGTCAACTGCAGCATAACAAAAGGGCACTCACCAAAACAAATTGAAAATATGGAAAACCTCGCTGAGGAATACCCTGACAGATTCCAAGGGATAGGGAAATTCCAAGGCGTTCAAAAAATACATCTTACCGAAGATGCAATACCGGTAGTACAACCGCCAAGAAAATTCCCAGTGCACCTCAGAGACGAACTAAAACAAGAATTACACAAAATGGAACACCTGGGTGTAATAAAAAAGGTTACAGAGCCCACAGAATGGGTCAACGCCATCGCATGCAGCAGAAAGAAAAATGGAAACCTACGGATTTGTCTAGACCCCAAACCGTTAAATAAATACATAATAAGGACACACCATAAAACGCCAACACTAGAAGAAATTTCACACAAATTGACGGGTGCCAAACACTTTTCGAAACTGGATGCAAAACATGGCTACTGGGCAATACAACTTGAAGAGGAATCAAGCTTACTCACCTGTTTCAACACTCCGTTCGGGAGATACAGATATTTGAGATGTCCGTTTGGCCTAAAGATGTCGCAAGACATTTTCCAACAAAAAATGGACCAAATATTGGAACCATGCAAAGGAGCCATAGGTATATCAGATGATATATGCGTGTATGGCAGAACAATACAGGAGCATGATCAAAACCTGTTAGAGACAATGGACACTGCCCGAAAATATGGTCTAGTCTTCAACAAAGAGAAATGCACCATCAGGCAAAAACAAATAAAATTTTATGGTCTCATCTGGGACGAGAACGGATCTCACCCAGACCCCGACAAATGCGATAAAATAAAATCGAAACCAGCACCAACCAACAAGGAAGAACTCCAACAATTCTTAGGTATGATACAATACCTAAGCCCATTTATACCAGATCTCAGCACCAAAACAGCGCCACTGAGGTCACTACTTAAAAAAGATGCAGAGTATCAGTGGAACGAGACGCACGACAAGACGTTCCGAACGATAAAAGATCACATCCACGAAAAACTCTGTCTAGCATATTTTGATCCCAATGCAGACACAACTATCCAAGTAGATTCAAGCATGATAGGACTGGGTGCAACACTCATTAACAACAACAAAGTTGTTGCCTTCGCGAGCAAGAGTCTGACTGAAACGGAATCACGTTATGCAAATATAGAACGTGAACTACTAGCAGTAGTATTCGGATGTGAGAGATTCCACACATACATATATGGAAAAGAAATAATAGTGGAAACAGACCACAAGCCACTAGAAAACATTCAGAATAAGAATATAGCGCAGGCACCCCCACGACTGCAAAGAATGTTATTAAGATTGCAACCGTACGATGCACAGATAAAATATAAACCAGGAAAAGAAATGTGTATCCCAGACTACTTGTCAAGAAATCAACCAACATTAGGTAAGGAAATCGAGCTTGATGTAAACATACACACTGTTGACATTACAGCTCAGAAACAGACCGAACTACAAAATGCAACTGAAGCAGATGACGAACTCAGAACACTTAAAGAGATGATACTAAATGGATGGCCAGATGACGTAAAAAATACTCCTAAGATAATTAGAAATTATTGGTCACTGAAAGAATGCCTATCCGTACAAGATGGTATGATCACAAAGGGGCAATCCATAGTCATACCCAAAAGTATGCAACAGATGGTATTAATGAGGATCCACGATGCTCACCAAGGCATCGAAAAATGTCAACTCAAGGCACAAAATAGTGTATTCTGGAGAGGAATGTCCAAGGACATAGAGGAGCTAGTAAGGACATGCGAGATCTGCAGAGAATATCAAAGGAAAAATCAAAAGGAAACTATGATTATCAAAGAACATGCAACACGACCGTTTCAGTATGTTGCTGCAGATATTTTTGATTTTAACAATCAACAATTCCTACTGATTGCTGATCAATATAGCAAAATGCCCTTTGTCAAGACGCTGAAAAGCACAACAAGCTTAAATTGCATAGAATACTTCAAAGCAATATTCGCTGTTCATGGCATACCTGAAAGGCTATACACAGACAATGCAAGATATTTTGTCTCCAACGAATTCCACAATTTTGCCACAGAGTGGGAATTCACTCACATCACATCAAGCCCCAGGTACCCACAATCAAACGGGTTCATAGAACGAATGGTCCAAACTGTAAAAAGAACATTCACAAAAGCCAAACAATCTAGAATGGATTGTCAAATGGCCCTTCTATGCCTCCGATCAACCCCACTTGACAGCCAGTTACCATCCCCGGCAGAAATCCTATACAATAGGAAAATAAGAACAAGGATACCAACCTTGCTAAATTCATATACCCCAAAGGATGAGGAGATCAGACAAAGATTGTGCAGCAAAAGCAAAAAACAACAACAATATAATAACAAGAGCGCAAGAGATCTCCCAGAATTAACTATTGGTGGAAAAGTGTCAGTCCTACAGGAGGATGACACCTGGCAACCGGCGACAGTGGTCGACAGATGCACAGAACCACGCAGCTACATTGTCAAGATGCAAGGAGATGGAAGGCTACTGAGGCGCAACAGACGACACTTACAAGAGTTGTACAACCCTCAGAGACAAACAGCTAGCAACGCATCCGCCCAAAATACCAGTTGGGACAATATAACATCACTCCCCCAACAACACACAAACTCATCAGAAATCGACACTCTATCTAATATCGACGACAGAGAAATTCCATCAGCCAACCAAAGACAACCAGTGGAGGCAAACCAACGACCCACAAGAACACGGCGAACCCCCCTCAAGTACAAGGACTACATAATGTATAAATAAAAGACAAAATAAATAAATCAATACAAATCGAAAACATCTATCTGAGAAGAGGGATGTGACATGATGAACTCTTCAATTAATAAGAGTTCTCTCCCCCTTGTATTAATATCGGTAGTTCTCCAATATGGCTGAAACAATAAACATGGTAAATCTATACCTCGTGTTATCGTTCGTTACTTATGACTAACAAGTAAAATAAAACATCTCATTGTTGTTTTTTTACGAGCCATATTTTTTTTTTCTCGTGTTAGGACTGTTTTTTTCTCTTTCCCTCTATTGTTTTTTTTTTCCTCGGCCTATTAGCCGTTGGTTTTTGATGGCCATGGCAACACCTTGCCCTGACAGTCGCAGAAAGTAAAGCGCAGGTTGAAGCTGCACCTTAACCCATATCAGGCCCCTCGGGGTGGGTGAAACCCCTAACAGTCACAATCGATTTGGACGTCTTCAAAAAGAACATGGATAAATATGCTGACCTTATCACCGACATCGGATTAATTGTCGATATTCCTAAGCTGGAAGAAATCGAAAAAAAAACATTAACAATGTTCGTTGTGGATAGAAAAACCAAAAAAGTCATTAGAGCTACTGCTGAACTTGTTACAAAGTTAATTGCGTTGGTTGGTCATAGACCACTTAAAATAATCAAGTCAAGAGGATACCACCACTGGAAGATGCTATTTTCCTCAGAAGATGAATGCCTAAAGCTCTCTACAAAGGAAATAATTACCCCAGAATACATTCTTCGAATGGAGTATCGTAGAAGGAGGAGGACCACCGTTTCTGTGTTTCATGTACCCTTCCACGTTGAAGGAGAGCACATAGCTGCGTTTTAAAAAAAATATGGAGACCTAATGGCGGTTGACTGCGACAGATATTTGTCTGTTTGGAACTTTGAAATAATGCTGAATCCAAAGGCTTTGCATGAAATACCATACTTCTTACAGGTTGGCGAGGATAAGCTGCCGATCATTGTTGCTGGAAGAAGACCGTCTTGCTGGAACTGTGGTGGCATTGGCCACCTTACATTTGAGTGCCCGGAACGGAGAACCACAGTTTCAGCAAACCACGTTAACCCCCAAAACAAAGTGGGAGACCACTTGCGCCCCAAGGTTGGGGAACAGATAACAACAACTACTACGCTGAATTCTAACAGTAATGAAAAAAAAAAGACGAGGAAAAATCGGTCTTCCCTGATCTCAGCAAATTGGACGAAAGACAGGAGAACGAGTGGATTGTGGTTACAGGGAAAAAAACGCCAGGTCGTGAATCACTGGAAAGATACAGAGAGCACGAAGACGAAATAAAAGTCTCCAAGGATCCTGGTGGAGCAAAATTCACTGAAATCGTTAAACTCAACAAGGATTTAAAAAGTCACAATATGTCCAGCCCCCAGTCCCCTTCCAAAACACAACCCAAGCCCAGCCCCCCAAAAAACCAAACAACGTCACCTGCCTCCCCAAATGTCAGATCAAGTCCCCCCCCCCAAATGCCACCACCAGTCACCGCGCCCCTAAAAGTTAGGGAATACAAATTGATACCCAAAGAAACAGAAAATTGAATCTCCTAGACCCTCCCCGTTTGTTTCCCCTCAACACACGCCAAAATGCACGCCACCTTCCTCTCCCAAAAAGTCACAGGTACTCCCTCCCTTTCACCTTTTCTTAAAAAAGCCCTTCGCCCCACTCCGCCTCACTCTCCAATGAAAGTCGAAATACCTCCCGAAACAACTGAAAAGTTTTCTCCCCCAAAGAGACGCCAACTAGTTCTCCCTGGCCAGAATATGTGTCGAATTACAGCCGAAGTATTAGCGAGGGCAAAGGGCCATCACTTGGTGGACTTAAAAAAACTATTAGCATTTTCAGAAGTGGGGGGTAAGTCCATTGAAGATCCCTATAATTTCCCCAATGCCCCCCGAATCCTTACAGTTATACGAACAAAGGACAAGGCTAAACTGGTGTGGCGCATGCTGCAAGAGGCAAACATTTCTTTCGACCTTACCCCACCGGTGGTAATCTCCCGGAACACAGATTTAAGAGTATTAAGAAAGTCATGCCTTGGGAGGGTCCCTGTTTTGTTACACCCTTTCCTTTATAGAGCTGCCAAACTAATATTCTCCCTTGATGTCGGCACTTTGTCCTCGGATGGCTCCATCAGTATTGAGATAGGCACTCATTCCATGGGAAGGACTGTCGGCACCTTGACTACGTCAATGTTCGTTTCGGGTACCCAACTCTAAGGCATTTTTTAATAGCTCTCAGATTAGCAAGCCTAAATGGCCGAGGGTTGAGGGACACCGCTCGTAAACTTCGAGTTGTACGTGACCTTCAACGGCTCAGCGTGGATGTATGTTGTTTACAGGAGACCCACTTTATTCCCAGTGATTACCAGGGTGTGCTGGCTAGAGACTTTTAGCTCTATTCAGCATACTTTGATCCTCACTCAAGGGGGGTTTCCTGGCTAGTTAAGCGCACACTGAATGCGTCGTGTGACCCTGTCTTTGCGGATCCCGAGGGAAGGCTGTGCGTTCTTGATATTACTGTAAAGGATGTGGCATTTCGGCTTACTGGGGTTTATGTGCCCAACGTCTATTCTTTATGGATACGTCTTGTCGGATAATTCTAGTGGGAGACTGGAACGCGGTCCTGGATCCCGATTTAGATCGCGTGGGAAATTTTAGGGGTACTAACAGAGACGGGGTGAATAAACCATTTCGAGATTTTGTCGATAAGTTCGATCTTGTCGATAAGTTTCGAAATGAAAAACCCTGTGAAGCAGTATGGACTTGGACTACTAGGCGCGGCTCCGATTTGGGGGAACTTTCGAGTTACCTCGATCGGTTCTTAATTAGAAGAGTCGATTTAGGGCTTTTAGATTGTCCAAGTTTTCATAACATAGTTTACTCGGATCATAGGCTTGTCCGGGTTCGGGTAAACTTAGATAGTCCTAAGCCTAGAATGGCTGGGTACTGGAAGTTCAACACATCGTTATTCGATTTGAAGGACTTCCAGGAACAGCTTTTACTAACAATACAGAGGGAATTGATGGGTGCTATCATTGGGAATAAGTGGTGGGGCCATCTTAAGAGTGTTGTTAGGTCCTTCGTTGCTGATTATAGTCGTCGACTCAACCTTAGATCTAGAGCAACGAAAGTGACGCTAGAAGCTAGATTAGATCGGGCGGTGGAGGTGGGGGATAGCGTTATCGTTACTGTAGTTAAGGCCGAACTGAACTCCTTGGATAACAAGGAGGATCAGGGATTGTTAGTTAGGGTTAGGTTAAAAAGAGTGCCCCATAAGGCGACAAACATGGCCACATCACTGCGTGCGGAGGAATTTCAACAGTCTACTGATCGACACATCGCCAGTGTCACATTATCGGATGGGCGTCTCGTGACCACAAACGACGGGATTTTGGAGGGTTTTCGCTCGCATTTTCAGGATCTTTTTACCAGGGAGCCCGGTCTGACAATGGTTCAGTTCGACGCCTATTTAGCTGACTTTTCTCGTCTCGAGGCGACCGAAGCAGCTGGGTGTGAAGGGTGTATAAAAGAGGATGAAGTCCTGGAGGCCCTGAGACAGGTCGGGCTTGATAAGTCTCTGGGTATCGATGGTTTGCCTTACGAACTATATTTGAGGTTGTCGCCCATTTTTGTCCCCCTGCTGGCAGTGTTGTTCAACTTCTGGTTTAGGAACGGGTCTATCCCCCAGTACTTTACCAGGGGTATCATCAAATTGCTTCGCAAGGACAAGTGGTGGGGATGGTATAGGTAATTTCTGGCCCTTAACAATGTTAAATACAGAGTTAAAGATTTTGGTCAAGATCTTAGCTAACCGTCTGCAGGTTGTCTTGTATCGTCTAATAAGTCCGGAACAGACTTGTGCTGTTAAGGGCCGGACAATTCAAGATAATTTGCACATGATACGCTTGATCATAGAGAAAGTCGACACTGAAGCCGCGCTGATCAATTTAGATCAGTCTAAGCATTCGATAGGGTCGATCATCGTTACTTGGAGGCTGTCTTGTCTTCGGCTGGATTTGGTCCTCAGTTTCACTCCTGGATTCGCCTGTTTTATGCAAACCCTGGTGCGTTGGTTAAAGTGAATGGTATGAGGTCGAAGCCTTTCAATTTGTCCAGATCTATTCGTCAGGGATGTCCGCTTTCACCGATGCTTTATGTGTTTGCGTTGGAGCCTTTCCTTCGCAGGCTTAGGGTGAATCCGGTCCTTCGTGGGATTACTTTGTCTGGTGCTTGCTCCATGATTAAGTACACCACCTATGCCGACGACGTCACTGTGCTTGTAACGAGCAGTGCTGAGATTAGGGTCGTCGACATGGAAATAGGATGGTATGAACAAGTGACAGGGGCTAAAATGAACTGCGACAAGTCTGTTGGCTTACGTATTGGTGCTTGGAGGGGTGTAACCCTTCAGGGACTCTTTGGCTGGATGGATGGGGCTTGCAAGATACTCGGCGTCTGGTTTGGACCTGATCTCCAGTTGGAGAAAAATTGGTCGGAAGTATTGAAAGCGGTTATGGCTGCTGCTCGTCTGTGGTCATTGAGAAATCTCACTTTAAAAGGTAGAGCGGAGGTGTGTAATTCGCACGTTTATCCTCTCATCCTCTACCGTCTTTCAGTGCTCTCTCTCCCGGCAGCCACACTGAGTGGGTTAGTGAGGGCTCTTTTCGTGTTCTTGTGGCGTGGAAAGCAGCCCATGCTACATGCATCCGTCTGAAGGCGGTCTGGGTATGCCAAGTGTTGAGATTCGTCAACATACGATTCGCCTAAACTACATAGACCGAATGTGTACACCTTGTGAGGGAAACGGTGAATTCTGGAAGGAAGACACCAAGAAAGCCTTTTCGGCTTTGAAAAGTGTGCACTTGCATGGGGGTGAGGCATTTCGATTACCGCTACACGAGCGCTCCTTTTATTGCGAGTGTCGACGGTCCTTGAAGTTCCTGCTACGGGTGTCAGAAAGCCTCTCTGACACCCGAGCGTTGTCCCATAAGGCACTATATCGGGTAATGGTGAGGGGATCCGTTCAAGACGATATGACTGAGGAGTTCGGTCTTACGAAGGGAGAACTTCACTTAATCTGGCCTTGGGCGCCCGGGTTGAAATGTTTCGATAATTACGAGGCATCACTCACCTGGCTGATAATAAGAAATGCACTCTGGGTCGGTAAAAAGCTCTACGCAGCGGGCTTAACAGAGACACCGAGTTGTGTCCAATGTGGTGACTGGGAGGAAACAACCAGTCATGTTTTCTTTTATTGTGCCATCGTTCGCTCGCTGTGTGAGTTAGTTGAAGGCTACACGGTTCGTATGAGGAATGGACAGTTCTTCGTTCTGGAGTCTTTTTCGACTTGCTGCAATTGGGCACCAACCATGAAGAGGGAGGAACGTTATGTGTTTCTTTGCTTACTAGCTGTTATGAGAGGAGTGATTTGGTCGACACGACAGAAGGAAGTTTACGGGGAAGAGACTTTCACTGCTCTCCAGCTTGTTCTCATTTTCAAAGCTCGTCTGAAAATGCGTATCGGGCTGGAGAGGGTGAAACTCCCTCCAGCAAATTTCAACGAAAGGTGGGTGAAAATTGCGTGTTTGTGTCGAGTGAATGGAGCTAATCTCAAGTAGTACTTAGACGTGCCTTAGACTGAATATTGGGTAGCCAAAACGAACTCTGACCCTTTTATTTGACCCGGTTAGACAAGATTAGGTTATGTTTTGTTTTCTCCCCCTTTTTTTAACTTAGCTAGTGTATGTAAGCTGTCATAGGGTCCCTTTTATTTGTTGTCCTCCCCCCCCCCCCCGTGTTTTTTTTTTTCTCCCCACTTTTATTTTATAATTCCCATTCCCGACCCCAATTAGGTGACTGATCTGTTGTTTTGTCAGAGATGCAGGTCTGCTTTCGTAATTTCGAAAAGGGTGTTAGGAATAAAGTTTTCATGACCTGCATCATCTTTTTCGACTGGCAAAACTTCTTATCGGCCACATTATTTAGCGGGAGGTTCTTATACTAACACTTATTTTATTTATTTTTTAATTGTATATATATCATTTACTTGTATATAAAAAAAAAAATTTTCTCCCAACTTCCCATTTCATGTATATATTGTCATTTTAGGGCTTTAAGTAGGTTAATCATGGAGTAAATTTGTTTTGGTGATTAAGTTAATAATGTTAGTTATGTCCGCATTTTCCCCCATCCCTCGGTTCGGCCTTGTGCCACATTTTGTAATATTACAAATAAATAATGAGACCGTCAGTAGGTCATAGTGTGACTCCTGTTACTTTACTTATTACCAGACCTTCGCATCGGTTACTAAACCAAGGTCGCAACATCGACAATCTGTTGCAACTCCCTCCCCCTCCCCCTCTATCCACAATTACAGAGGCAAGGTGTCTATTTTCTTTTTCATTCTGCCAGTTGCCGTTGTTGGTCAGCCTTATAACATCATTTTTTGCTACAATTTAACTAAATAACTTGTAAAAAAAATAATAGACGGTCGAGCCTATTGAGTGGAGGAGGGGGGATATGATATCGAACAGAGCAAGGTCGGATGGGCGCATTTTTGGTTGGGTAAGGAAGGTAGTTACAAAACCTATATTATGTTTTGCTTTTTCCCATTCAGTGGTGAACTGTGGCGGCCGCCATTTCCAATTCGGAGGTTTGCCTTCAAAGTGTGAAGTTTATTCCCCATTCAGCGGCGTGATTGTGTTAGAGTGCACCCATATAAAGTTCGGCAGTGATTCGAGTCAGACCTCAGTTCAGATGCAGGCATCCACTTTCTCAAACGAGGTCGACAGACGCTATAATGACGCGGCGTCTTGCAACATCTATTTTTGCAGCAGATCGATAGACTCTCTTACGAGTGGGTAGCCATTTAGATGATATGGAGAGACTCTTTTACGACGCTGAAAGAACTTTGACACTGAGGAGTTCATTCAGATTCAAACGTCTACTCTTTCGAACGAGATCGACAAATTCTCTTACGAGCGGGCAGCCATTTGCACGACATAGACAGACTCTGTTACAAGTCGGCGTCCACAGTGCAACTTTGCTCAACCCAGAGACTCCATTTTTTACCAGATCCTGTTGGGTGGGTCGCTGAAAGAGAAATTCTTTTAGCATACCTTTCCCCTGCCGACTGCTGCCTCGGCCACCTTCAGGATACATCCAGGAGGAAGATATTGAATATATTTTTTATATTTCAAACATTTTCTACTTTTTTTCCCCACACAAACAAAACTACACTAACTTAAAATATTATTTTTAGTTATTGTATTTACTAGAAAATAAAATATCTTTTTCACTTGAGTTTTAATTTTAAAACAATCCTAAAATAACAGATTTCTCAAAAAGAAATAAACTTTTTATTATCAAAGACAATGACTAAAACATTCCAAGGAACCTGCTAATTACAAATGTCATTGGTTTTACTAGATCAATCGTTGAAAACTGATGCCTAGATACACACACATCTTTGCTCTCTCTCTCTCTCTCTCTCTCTCTCTCCCTCTCTCTCTCTCTCTCTCTCTCTAAATATATATATATAATATGATATGATATATATATATATATATATATATAAATATTTTAATATTATGAAAACCACAACAAATATAGGAAACGAATTTTCCCATATTCACAAAAAAACTGTTTTTATTCACATACAATTGTTTCGGCCTACCTCAATCACACATCTCATCATAATATACATAATGTTAAAAATATATTACGTTTTACTGGTGAGTAACATCATTCATCTTTTATTTGAGTGAATTTTACGATTAAAACAATTACACTGGACGGATAACGCACATGGCACAAAAATACCATGATTTGTATGTTCGAATGTAATTTCTTCCATTGAATAATATGATCGGAAGAATAAATAAAAAACAAAATATTATATTGAAATAATATATAGTGAAACAAAAAATATAAATTCAGTTTTTTTCCAGCTTTGACGGTTAACTTTTTATGAGCACTGAGGATCCCTCTTCAAGAAAAATTAATGCTTTTTGAATATTATGTACATTATGTACATTATGAGATGTGTGATTTAGGTAGGTCGAAACAATTGTATGCGAATAAAAACCGTTTTTTAGTGAATTTGAGAAAATGTGTTCCCTACATTTGCTGTGGTTTTCATGTTAAAATATTTTTTATTGCAACTCTAGTTCTACACTATCAAGTTATTACAAAACCTTTATGTTATAAAGAACATTATATTAAAAAATTAAATATAGATATATAAATATATATATATATTTTTTTATTTATACAAACATTATTGGCTACAAATGTGCACACATGTTTTAGCTGCGATTTTCTTCAAAGTCCAGCTTCTTCGAGCCATTTTCATTATATATATAGACAAGCCTACTAAGAACCTTTTGCACTTTTCAGCAAAAGAACATTTTGCACTTTTCAGCAAAAGAACAGTTTTCTCTTTTAAGTAAAAAAGACATTTTGCAACATAACAAATAAATTTTTGAAAGTTTCTTTTGTTTTTATCAGCTAAAAGCCTTAGCAGGGGGTAGTGTAGCAGTTACATAAGTAATCTATTTTTATTCATATGTACGCACAATATTTTATTGTTATGTGGAGTTTTATTTTGGTTGGCGTATTGATACACAGGCGATTAGCGCACTATAAACATGTGCACTCGAAACCTACTGATTTCCGCCCAGACAAATCAGTTCTAAAGTCAGGGCAAGACGTCCTCTATCCTATTCTTGTCTTGTGTCAGAACTGGCTAGGCGAAATGTGGAACTCCAGAATACTACATTTTGTTTGTGACAAAGCCAGCCAACCTAGCAACTCTCTTTATGTTCAAGTATTCCCCTCGAATAAAGTTGATTCATATTTTAGTGGTGATGCTTGGTGTTTTTCATGGAAGGTGGTGACTCTTTTCTTATTCAATATTCAATTTCAGTCAGATGCGGCCAGACACGATCAACCCTACATTCCAAATCAATCACTCTCCAACTAAAAAAATATTGAGATGGAGGAATCTTGTTCATTAAAAAGTTTTAAAATTCCTACTAAATAATAATTTGATAGTCACATTCAGCCACTGTATATGCATGGATAATGTTACGTATACAGTGGTTGTTATTTTATACCATTCTTAGAAAGAGTATTTTAGGTATTCATTGACAAAAACCCACCCCCTAAACAACCATAACTCATGTTATCTATACTGTATTAAGACATTATTGGTGAATAGTCGAATGCAGGGTTAGGGTTAGGGTGATCTTCTTTTTGTCGAGCGGTCCTTAAAATGGCTCCCTTCATTATTAACATTCGAAAATTTGAACATTTTAAACAAGAGACAATCTACTTGTTTACTTTCAAAGTTGTTTTTCCATTTTAGCACAAACTTTAAAAAGTGTAGTATCTGTTCTATCATCAGTCAGTGAGGGAAAAATCTACCTAGACTGAGAAAATTTTTTTTTTTACTCAATCCAGAACGTCCCTTTTTAAGGAGTTGGATTTTCCTCACATTAAAAATGGACATTGTATCTAACTTTCCACGTGGGGAGTCCCTATTTACTTGACTCCCCATGGAGGAAAGTTAGATACAATGTCGGTTTTTTGATGTGGAGAAATCGAACACCCCTTCCAAAAAGGGGCACTCTCAATTGGGACAATAATAATAAAAAATTGTCTCGGTCTGGAAAGATTTCTGCTCTTCTGACAAAGAACAGAAAAGACAATACAATTTGATCCGAGCTCGAAAGTCAGAACATTTAAGTCTGTACAGCATAAAATAATGTTCATTCATAGTCAGAAATAGTAGCCTATATATCCCCAGGGTTATCCTTGCGTACACAGTGACTATATATACAATCATTTCGTAAAAACTTAGATGTGATTTGAAAAACTGAAAACCCCGACTACTGTTTGAAAGTATTTAACTGAATGCGAACAAAAGTAAAATTCTGGTAATCGGCAATACAAGAAAAGGTAAGGGGAGAAACTCTGGATATACAAGGGAGGGAAGTAGATTTCACTTCGAATTATTACATTAGAAAACATTGATTATTTCTATCAATTGTCTGATGGTGCGATTTTCTCGATAAGCAGGTTTTTAAAGAAAAACAATTAAATAAAGATAAATTCTTTGACAAGAAAACTAAGCTTTAGAAAATAAATGTTTTGAATAATTTTACCGGTTTTTGGCATTTTTCTTTCTTTCGTTTTAAGGTTAAAATTATTTTTAATGGAATTTTAAATACGAGGTGTATTAATAATTTTGGTTCTTTTGTTTAAAATGTTAATCCTGGTGATAAGACATATAACAAAAAATGAAAAATTGAATGTAACGATCAGTAGGCAAGATTTTGTTCAATACAACTGATTTTATAGTTGGTGAATGTCTTTATTAAGATGTCACAGTGGAATATTTAGTATATGAAATAGTGGATAAACATTGTAACAGATTAGTAAACATAAGAACATAAACACATCATTAAAGGATTTTTATAATTTTACCAAGATTTTTTTTACTAATCTGTTGCAATGCTTATCCACTATTCCATACATCAAATATTCCATTTTGTTTGAAATTTTCATTTCATGTTTTAAACCCACTCATATCACAGAGTATCAAACACTAAACAATTGTTACTAGTAAAGACATTGAAATATTTCTATCTTGTAAAAGGGTGCGTAATATGTTTTTGTTGAGTGTAAAAGCAACTCATAGTTAAGTAAATACAAGGTGACTCATCTCCACCCACCACCAAAGGTTGTTAAGAAGTTTTAGGCAGCCTTGGATAACTCCCCACACTTGGAATGACTGTGTGCACACTTTAGTGATCGTCACATCAGTAGGATATATGATCCTGAATAGGTTTCACATTAATCGGACCTTGACGCTCCAGATTTTTATCTGTGGTGTCATCCAAAGATAATGTCTATCAAAGCAATCCGCAGACAATTCCTAACCTGAAGAGAGCCATCACAACCCAAATCAGGGCAGTTCCAAAAGAGCAGCGTGTCAATTTTTTTCACAATAAAATCAGCAACAATTGATCGACATCTATAACAGAACAAATAACGAATACACACAATAAGTCTTTGAAGCATTTTCATATTAATATAATGATTCTTCTTTCTCAATAACAGACTTTTTTTTTTATTCTTTCACTTTACGACATGGTGGTTTAAATTGCTCACATAGGTCCCCTTTCCGGCCATATTATTTGTCATCTTCATATAATTTGATATTCACAGATTTTCAATCAGATTCAGAATAGGACTTGGTAGTGGCCATTTCATTAAAACCTTTTGAACTAAACAAATTTACAGGTAATCATAGATACATGAAAGCAAGTATTGTTGTACATAAATACACACTTTATTTTGAAGCTGTGAGACCGACACTTGTACTATTCAAGGAATATATTGTCCAAGAAAGCATAATAATTAGAAATGTTCAGTTTAACTATTTCATTGATTTTTCTTGATCCAGTAATGGTTAAATCAACAATTCCAGCCCATATCTTCATACCGCCTTCTATTGGCCACCGTCACGCTGCATCAGATAAAATAAATCTTTTTGTCTACCCATCAAGTTGGATCAGTCACATATTTTGATGTACTATTTTCTCTTTATGTAAATAGACAGGTTCTATTGGGTAATTGGTCCATCGGTCAATTAGATGTCTTGGTGTAAGAATACAATTTGTTGGACTTCTTATGGCACTCATGCAGTCTGGCCTTTTCCTGCTTTTAATTAGTTGGAGTTGGAATTCGAGGGTGTATTAGTCGGATGTTCGGTCATTGGATTTTCTAACTCACTCACGATGGCATGAAATCTACAAAGATGCGTGGCTCCCTCTTTTTGTAAAGATTGTCTTCAACTGTTTTTAATTCGTTTTCAGCACTGACAAAATAAAAGGTACTTTTGTTAATCTCCAATGTCATTTGCTGTTGTCTACTTATTTCATCTATAATCTAATTATTTCCAGTATAAAGTCAGATTGACTTTCTATCACAGACAAACAGTAATTATAATGAAGACGAATACACCTCACCCATCATTGATTATAAGGTCAATCGAATGTCAGTCAAGATTCATCCATGGGAATTACTTAGGAAAATTCTGTTTTCATACATGCAAACTGACATTTCAGGGCACAATTTTGTTGCTTCCAAATATTTTCTTTACTGAGAAGAGTTAGGGTTAGGGAATTTCTTGAGCGATCCCAATTTGCAAAGTATTTTACACAAAGTATTTGAAGACTTTTGCTTCTCAATCTGAAATTATCTACATTTTCAATAGTTATATATATTATTCAATGGTTTTTGTGAAGCTCTTTTCATATTTCCAAAGTGATTAATCGTTTTCGTTATTTTATGTTTTTCAATATTCGTTAGATTATTTACATTACTCATGTTTTAATACATATGTATATACTGGAAAAAATTATATTTATTGATATATTATTTTAATCTGCATTTTGACAATGCACTTTCATAAATTCCAGATATCTCAAATAATAGCTGTTAAAAATGGCTGAAAATATAGTTATAGACAAAAAGCGTATTATTATGGTTAATTTACATTTAAGGTTACATTGTATTATTTGGATTATTCGGACTACTATCTCATCTTGGATGTTATTCTCACAACGTTTCAACCGATGTAATCTGTGATCTTCTTCAGGTGCATCTTGTCGAACTTGGGAATCTGTATGTCAAACTCGGGAATCTGTACAGAATTCCGAACTGAATCCTTTATTTAATCCATGGGGTAGATTGTTCTCGTTCCATCAGCCATGACCAGGTAGAAGTCTTAGTAATTATTATATATATATATTTATTATATTCTGAGTATTGGCTGTACTGAGGATTGAATTTTCAACCTCCAGGAGACTGTCACTTAGAACTGATTATAACCTAGCACTTCATCCGTTGCACCACGGGTCCATGTGGACTAAATAAAGAGTTTAGTTTCAAATTCGACATAAATATTCCTGAGTTTGACAAGACGGACCTAAAGAAGGTTGGAGGTTACATTGGCTGAAACGTTGTGAGAATAACATCCAAGATGAGAACAATAGTCCGAATAATCCAAATATTATAAATTATTAATGATCCTCATCTCAAAATTTCTGAAACATAATATCATGTTTTTATATTTTGTTAATTTCTTAATCCCCCGAACTCTGGCCCCGCACCCCAAAAAGAATGAAATCGAAGGAAAATTAATTTCCTAAATTGATTACTGAAGTTATAATAGGTCTAAGTAAAACTGAAAAACCTATAAGCAAATAAATGTGCCAACAGTAAGTTCAGTAAAGAAGTATGAATCAACTCAGGTTCAGAAATCTAAAGGGCAGATAAAGCAGTAAAAAAAATCCTCAATCAAAATTTCAATCTCAAAGGTCCATGAGGCAAATCAATAATGAAAAAAAGGGGTAAAAAAATCCAACTAATTGTAAACGAGCGACTCGACTCTTATTTATGAAACAAAAATTCATAATGTCATTAAGCAACAACTGACTTGTTTGCAAATAAAAGAAAATCACATTGCCACTCATTAAAAATGCAATTTTATTTTATTGAATAGACAAATGTTTCGATTCCTCATGACAGTTGGAAAAAATAAATGAAAATAACCATACTCGAATTATACTTAAAGTGGTAAGTATTGAAGAATTTGTGTTACCTTGCATAAGACACTGTAGGGACAAGAGTTATCTCTGTTGGAGAGAATTGGAGTTGTTTCCCTTTAAAAGATTTTTATGTATTTTCCTGTCTCCCACATGGTCGAGAATCAAAATGAGATTTCAACCTCTTTCTAGAATCAGGCTTTGAACAGACAACAAAAATCCCTTTTCAAGGAAGGGGCGTTTCTGTTCCTTTACTATGGAAACTTTATTGACTATCAATTTATTATAGATTTTCAAATAGCAAATATCAAACGAAAAACAAAAAGATAGTCTCATAGTAAACTCGTTCCATTTATAGGTCAGTAGAATTGTGTGTGGAATTTACACTATAGCGGGAAAAGCAATATCAAAGAGAATGAATAACAAAGTCTATCCATACAAAATTAATTCATTTTATTCAACCACTTGAAATTGCTGATTGGAGATTTTGTCCCATGAAGAATAAATACATAAATACAACATTCCTGCCACTGCTTCTTTCAAACAACACTAAGTTGAAAAAAGCACGTACTTTGTATAAATGAGCATGTTTCAATTTTTTGTTTGATTCTGTTGTTGAAATTGGTTTTTCTTTGTAGAACCAAGTACTCACAGGAGGGACCACGTGAAGATTGTCAACATCCATAGCGACATACAAAAAGTGAAAGAAAGGCAACACACAAAAAGTCCGGGGTACAGTCACTTGGTAAACCTTACTTCTTTATAATATCCACTATTCTCGACACTGCAGTTTTCCGTTCATCTTGGATACGTTCCTTTTATAAGCAATCACCTTTTCTTTCGGTCGTTCACACAATTCGACTGCTTTATGAAAGGATCTAGATGTTTAATGTAATCACAAAAATGCAAATTGCGTCATTCTTCCAATATTTTGGCACCTTATATCCTCGTCCACGAAAATCACCGTCAGCCATTAATTTGAGGCTCAGGATCCAATCACACCGAATTCACACTTGTCGTAGCCTTCGCTACATAATGGATCTGACAAATGCGGCAGGATGAGTTGTCAGTCTGCATCAGTTTTCACTTCACCCCACCCACATCCCACTTATCTCATCTGCTGCATGGAATTTGCATGTTTTATGCACTTAAAAACGTGAGAAATCAGAATGCATCTGCAAAGACATGAGGTGTACCTCAGCAGTTCAACTCAAAAATTGGTTAAGTTAAGGTTACGGTTAAGTTTTCTTTACATAGTTTTCCCTGTGGCTCCAGGCAGTTCCTTAAGCTTAATCAAGTAATGCTTAAAAGAAGGTTTCTGATTAGTTGCAAATGTTATATTTACATATTTTTCTGCATAAACAAGAAAAAAATAATACGGGACTTGTTGGCACATGTTCCTCTATAACAAAAGTGAAATATAAGTTTAAATAGACAGTGCAAAAAATAAAGGGTTAGAAGCTATCCAGACAGTAGCCCACACATTTTTGGAAGCAAAGGATTGGCTAGCCAATCAAATGCAAGAAAACCTGTTGCTATGCCAGAAAAATGGCCTCAAAGATCTAAAAAGAAAAACGCGTGAAGAAAGAATTAATGAAAACCAGTGAGACCAGAGCCACAGACGAGATACATGGGAAGCTAAGAAAAAGTAAAAAAATATATATCTACTTCACAAGGATAAAATCAATAATTCATCGGCCAAAAATCATAGCAAAGGATTTTACCGTTGTCAAATCAAGCGATAACACAAAGAAATTACAAATAAAACTCCTGTTAACTATAAAGAGAATTCCCACAGATTATTTACCGTCAAGTGACAAAGTTGGCATTTTCCTCCTCAAATACGAAATTGCATATCTTACTCTGCTCAGACAGTTCGTCAAAACCGACAAGTCAAACAACAAAATCTGAACATTTCATGAAGTGTCTCATCCACACAACGGAATAAAACCATTTATTGATCTGAAATCGGAAAAATTGCTAAGTCTCACTCGTTCACCGATTAACGCAGCCGGAAGGAACGTTGTAAAGTATGTGTTCAAACAAAACGAATAAAGGGTTTCCTACTTATAATATCCCTTTTAAAATAACTTTCATATTTTAAATTTCATTCCTAAAAAACTCATTTGATTTGATGAGCCGATCATATAAATCTAGCTTCTTCTCTACTAAGAGTTTCCCAGAAGCAGAGCAGAGCATAACTTTACAATTTGTATTTTTACATAATAAATTCTCGTTATTTGTTGAATAATTTATCATTCTTGTTTTCCGTACAATTGCAATTATTGATTTGTTTTTAATGATAAACTTGTGTTTTACACGACCTTTCTCACAAATTATCCCCCTTTGATCATTTTATTAAAAATATGCCGTTATTACTAGAGATGAGTCTTAACATGTGACTAAAAATAAATTCGAAGCATATGAGATATATTGCAAGAGGGGAAAAACAATTGTAGATCCTGAATATAACATTTGTGTCAGAATATAACATTAGTGTTTAAATATAACATTAGTGTTTAAATATAACACAAATTAAAAAAAGTACATTTTAATCTTGTCAGCTTCTGGGCTCTGTTAAAAGCGTTTTTTCACAAACTTGGTCATAATAATATTTTCGTATGGAAAACAAGTAGTTTTCCATTAACCGTTTTTTTTTTTTTTTGTCACCAGGAAAGTTTAATTCTCGCACGAGAGAATGCAGTAACAGGTGTGTAGATAAGTGCAAAATAGAAATAGGGCGACAATTTTTGTGAGAAGGAACGCAACAACACGTGTATATAATTTAGAGCAGTTTTACTAGGTGAGAAAAATGAAGGCATATATGTACAAAAGACAGTGGGTTCAAAGTTCAGAAAGGAGGTAGTTAAATTGGGTTTGCGAAAACGTGCTTCACGCGAACTTATTAAAAGTTCGGGTAACTGGTTGCATGTGTATGCGCCTCAATTCTGGCTCTTGTTGTGGGGAAGTAAAGGCTTTTGCGGACTTTTGATGCAATGCAAGCAGGCCAATATCAACCAATGTTGGGAATCCGGGAACAAGGGTTGGCTAATCCGAACTGCCGTCTAGGGCTTTCGAGATGTAGTCACTTCAGTTCGAGATGGTGGGAAACAGGAAGAAGTCGGAGGCTCTCTGTGACTACCGTTGTGTGCTTTGTCACCGACAGATCCAGTCGCGGTCCTACTAGGTTGAAGGAGAGGTCGAAAAGAGGCTGAACACAGTGTGCAAGTGTTTGTATAGGCTGACTCACGTGACACCTAAGAGAGTAGGGGTTGGGATACCTGACAGCCAATCTGTGAAACTCTTAAAGATAAGGCAGCAGCTAATCAGTGAGGGGGACGTTAATAAATTCCAACAGTGTTTCTGTAGCAGCCGTACAACCACAGTGACAGTCGCCATTACAATTTTGAATCTGTACTTAATTACTAAGCTCGACATTGATTGGTGCAAGCATTTAACTTCCTTTCTAGCTTGACCAATCAGGGGCCATCTCTCATGCAAGCTGACCATGTGACAAGAGATTATAAAAGGGAGCGCCAGCTAGACTCCTTCTCTTTCCAACCAGGAGACCTCACAGCAAGCTGACTCATTCCACGGCGTTCCTACCTACCCCCAACTTCTCTCTTAGGACATAACAGAAACCTCTCAGGCCATCTGACCCGGGATTCGACTTCGACAAGATAACCCAAGATTCCAACATGGCTACTTCTGCCGACACATGCGGACTACTTAATGCAACATGCACGCATACTTACATACACGGACATTGCTTGACTTCCACACTTATGTACTGTACAAACATTTTTTATATATGAATTTTTTTTTCTTTTATCACAAGCAGGACCTTGCCGGACTTCCACACCTGTGTATGGCCACATGTCTTTCATATATGTACTCTTTTCGCTTTCCTACTAACGGGGCATTTATTTAACCTCAAGTGGACTTCATAACTTTTCCTCTTCATCCATACTCATGGGCGCGTTTATTCACTAAAATCCTTCATTTTCATGTCTCCCTTTTATTCAGATGTTAACGAAGACGACCAATAAAGTTGTTTTAAATGTAAGAATGAGGCTTTGTCATTTTATTCTATATTTTTGCTTCCTGGAACAGCCTACTAGAGGAGGTAGTAACGATGCTTAAAGTCGTCTTAAAGAAACAGTCAAACGGTATATAGATATACACATTTTCTTACTTTCTTTTACATGGCTTGTTGCACTTTACCATTTTTTTGCCAATGAGTTTGATTTTACATTACTCAAAACAGACTTACATAGACATCTAAAAGATATTTCTTGATCTCTATATTAACAAATTTATAAGACAACTTCACATCTTACTACAAGAATTGAATTAATCTCGTTTTAATTTATTTTCTATTATTGAAATAAAAAATGTCATAGTGTAAGATAAAACAAAATTTAAATAGTTATTTTTTAAAAATGCATTTCTGTTTCTTCATAAACAAGTCAGCCATTTTAATCTTTTGTTAATAGTTTTAAAAAATAAGAAGAAATTACTTTATGGGCCTTCAATATTTGAAAGGAATTTGGAAGTATTTAAACTGTTGAACAGAAAGTTATTTCTGACTTTAAAATTCTTTACAAGTCCTCATGTATCAAAATATTAAAAGTTTTGGAAGCTATTGACATCCAATAATTTTATAAATAAAGATAAAATAAAACATTACTTTCACAAAATTCGTTACAATTTTATAACAATTTTGTTCAATTAATTATGTAATTACTGAAAAATACCGTAATAATTAAATGTAACTTTCAAAATCTTGCTTTAAAAAATCATAATAATTTTGAAAAATCGAATGGCATAGTTTTAAAAAACAAAGCCAAGAAAGTGTTCTTTATCTGGTTAGATAATCCTGGCCACCAGATTGATTGGCGGGCTCGTTGTCGGCACCTGGTAATTCCTTGGTGACCTGAGTGGATCTTGCCGATTATCTCTAGTCTCATCGACTGGGGAACCACAATTTACATCTCATACATTAGTAGGCTTCCTCCCAGGTAATGTGAGTAGCATAGGAACTTGCTCCTTTGAAGCCATCCCTTTTTAACAAAGTTTATGATGCATGTACATATGTCGTCATTGTTGGTGGCTTCCCTTATCTCTGCCAACCATCTATCCGTTGCAGGCAAGGACTGCATGATGGCCTGGACAAATATTGCTGAGCTTTTTTCCAGTTCTTTATCCTGTTTGGTTGGCATGTTGCTGTGCATAACTCTTGATAGAGCATCGGCAGTGTATAGTTCTTTGCCGAGTACATAATGAATTTTATAACTGAATCTCATGAGGCGGAATCTCTGTACTCTGGCTGGTAATTCACTGATATCCTTACTGCCTAGTAGGGGTACGAGCGGTTTATGGTCTGTCTTGATTGTGAATTCCAACCCTATGAGGTAGTCGGAGAATCGTTCACATCCTCAGGTTATGTCTAGAGCTTCCTTCTCTATCTGAGCGTATCGGGTACCTGACATGGCTCGTGATGCATATGCTACCGGTTGCAATCTTGTATCTTCCTGCTGCTGTAGGAGTACTGCTCCAAGGTCGTAATATGAAGCATCTGTGGATATTACTGTTCTTTTTGTTGGACCGTACGATGACAGAACTGGTGCGAACACAAAACTTTTTTTATGGCGTTTAAGGCTTTTTTTTGTTCGCTTTCCCATACAAACACGTTCTTCTGGCTCACTAAGTCCCGTAGTTTGTTAGGTTTGGGATGAACTTCCTGATTTTGGTTCACCATTCCCAGAAATCTGTAAGTTTCTGTTATATTGTTTGGTGCTGGGAAGTTGTGGACTCCAGAAACTCTGTCTGGGTCAGGCCTTAGACCGTCAGTGCTGAGAATATGTCCTAAGAAATTTAGTGATGTTTTAGATATCTCACATTTTTGTGGATTTAGAGTTACTCTGGCTGCTCGAATTCTCTTTAATGTGACTTTTAACCGTGTGCCATGCTCACTTTAGCTCCTCCCATATACCAGTATATCGTCCAGCATACATATCGCCCTTATTGCTGTTCCAGTATGGCTGACATCCGCCTCTGAAAGATCTCGTTGTCTGACATGATTCCAAATGGTAGTCGATTGAATTGGAATCTGCCAAATGGGGTAATGAAGGTTGTCAATCTGCAGGACTCTCGTGACAATGAGATTTGCCTGTATCCATTGTTTGTGTCTAATCTTGCCACCGACCGGGTGTCATTCAAAAAAAAAAGCAAAAAAAAAAAGCTAAGTAATTAATTTACTTTTATTTCCTGAGTTAAATAATCTTTTCTTCCAGGCTGTTGTTTCCTTGATTTTACCAAAAATCTTTGTTTGTCTTTCTTTTCTTGCTAATATTCTCCAAATCTTAATGTGTCTTACATAAATGTTCTTATTTCTGTGTTTGACTTAAATGTGTTTAATTATTGATATATACTGTCTATTAATTTCTGACTGCAGAAATTCTTAATCCCACGCTGGCCTGAAGTTTTTGGCTGTCTTTCTCTTAATCCTCTATTTGTACTTACTTGTGAGAGGGAAACCTATCTTCAACTTTCTGTTCCCTTTTTCGTGTACAATGAACTTATTCTATCTACATATGTACATATATATATATATATATATATATATATTATATATTATGTATATTTTTTTTTACCTGCGGGGGCTAGGAAATACAGACTAGTACACGGGCGCAGGCTATCGTTACCCCTCTCGGAGTGTTGGACCCGTAAGACCTTGCAAGGCCAGCCATCTAAGAGAAGGAAATCTCTGACAAAAAAACCTTGCTACCAGCTACTTACGCCGTGGCAGTAAACCGTTGGGGAGGGAGGCCTCCTTAGTCCTGATCGACAACCTTCCTAGAGTTGGAATCTCGAACAAAATATCCGGTTTGCAAACCTACAATTGCTTAAGGAGTAGATAGGTTCTGCTTATCGCCGGCCTTTGCACTCCTTCTTTGTTTATTAGTCAGGCGCAGAGGTAACAACGCTGGGACACCTCTAAACACTCAGTGCCTAGCCTTGTTTCCTTACTAGGACAATGAACGCCGTCCTCTTTCTCTCTATCTGGGCAACTTGGGAAACTTTTTTCGTTACTAAGTCTTACATGACCAGTCTGGGTCTCTCTTGCTCCGACAGGTTGAGGGTACAGGTTAGACAGCTTGTCTGGTTGCTGTTTCCGACTGATAGAAAGGAGCCCAAACTCTTGGGTAGCGCCAAGAACGGCTGCTCCATCATCAGTTGCATAATACCGTGGGTAGTTGTATGTGCCATGTCGCGCATGGAAAGGGATCCTGCAATTATCTTCGGTGGGCTTTCCCAAGGCCACAACCCCCATGGACCAGGTCGTGACTAATAGACTGGTTGTGTGAGCTTATTGGCACCAAACAAGTACCCACCTTGGCCAACCCACTCTATAATCAAACCAAACATGTCATTACAAAGATATAAAAGCAAACCTAAACCAAACACCCAACAAAAAACACTTTCGCCTCCACCCTTGAGGCTCGCATTCACTAATATCCGGGGAATTAGAACCAACATCAACGACGTAGAAACTTTTCTCTTGACAAACTCCCCGGATATCCTAGCTCTTAGTGAAACTAACCTTAAATCCTCAATCTCCTCACACCACTTTGACATGACTGACTACCTCCCACTCTACCGTAAAGACTCTGACAAACATATGCACGGGCTAGGAGTTTACGTTCGGAACACCCTCCCCCTGACTAGAGAACATAGGTTAGAATCAGATGACCAAGATTACATGTGCTTTAGATTGACTTTACATCACAGCGTCAGCTACTTATATTTCTTATACCGCTCCCCGTCGACTCAGGACTGTACTCTGCTAAACTCTGTCTCTGAAAGCATAGATAGAGCACTCTTAATTGACTCGAATGCGCAGATACATGTATTTGGGGATTTTAATGCCCACCACCACGACTGGCTGGGATTCTCTAGCTTACTGACGCAGCCGGCACCTCTACGTATAATTTCTCCCTAGCTCACTCCCTCTCTCAGACTGTCGATTTTCCGACCCGCATCCCTCATCGAGTAGACCAGCAAGCCTCACTTTTAGACATCTTCTTGACCTCAATGCCCGAAGCTTGTGTGACGAAAGCTCATAGCCCACTCGGGAATGCTGATCACATTGTGCTAATGATACATATCACCCTAAAAAGTCGTCCAAAAGCTGATGAACCGTTGCTCAAAACAACAAGATACTATGAGCAGGCTGATTTCGAGTCAATCAGAGATCACATCAGTGACGCCCCATGAAGGGAAACCTTCTCACTACCTGCAAACCAGTGTGCAAACAAATTAACTGAATGGGTCAAAGCAGGCATTGAAGCCTATGTCCCCATGCGAAAATTCTTTAGCAAGCCCCACTCTCCTCAATGGTTCACTTCAGAATGTGCAGCTGCCATTTCTGAGAGGCAACAAGCATTCCGTAAATTTGGCCGCCATAAGTCAGCTACTAATAGACATAAATTTATAGAGTTAAGAAATAATTACAAGGCCGTGATAAGCGAAGCAAAGAGAAGGTATAATGAGTTAACAAAAAGACGCATCCAGTCACAGAAACTAGGTACTCGCGATTTCTGGAAAATCTACAATAGTTTAGTGAATAATGGTCAATCTACGATTCCCCCACTATCAAACAACAATGATGTCGTTTGCACGGCCACTGATAAGGCTGAACTACTTACCCAGCGTTTCGCTTCCAACTCTACTTTAGACTCAGATAGCCACTCCATCCCTGAATTCCCTTTGCGGACCGAAGTCACACTTGATAACCTGGTCATCACCCCATCCAAGGTCAGAGACATCATAAAAACCTTGACACCTCTAAAGCTTGTGGGCCTGATCTTATACCTGTAATAGTAATAAAGAAATGTTCTGCTGAACTGGCCCCTGTCCTCTCCAAACTCTTCAATAAATGCCTAGCTGAATCTTGCTTCCCCGATAGCTGGAAAATTGCCTCTGTGGTATCTGTCTACAAGAGTTCTGGGAATAGAACCGACCCTCAGAACTACCGCCCAATCAATTTGCCAAAATCTTTGAATCCTTAATCAATCTAGCGATAGTACGGCACTTAGTTAATGCTAAACTTCTATCTGACCGCCAGTATGGATTTAGACAAGCACGATCTACTGCAGACATCCTAACGGTCATCTCTGAACGCATGTATCATACACTCGACAAGGCAGGTGAAGTTAGGGCAGTAGCGCGTGATATATCCAAGGCCTTTGACACGGTTTGGCATAAAGGGCTTCTCCTGAAAATACGCTCATACGGTATTACTGGGCAACTACTTAATATAATTAGATCCTTCCTAAACAAAAGAAAGATCCAGGTTGTCCTCGATGGCCGTTCATGTAAGCAACATGACATAAATGCAGGTGTACCCCAGGGATCTATCCTTGGACCTTTGTTGTTCCTGATCTATATAAACGATCTCCCCGATGACATAGAGTCGGAGATTGGTTTATTTGCTGACGACACCACGCTTTACTCTCGCCACATTGGTAAAACAGACGTGATCATATCCGAGGCAATGGCTGAATCTTTAGAAAATGACCTCCAGGCTGTAGTGGATTGGGGTCATAAATAGTTGGTAACTTTTAATGCTGCAAAGACAAAGCTCCTTTCTTTCAATAACTACAAGAAACCTCTCCAACCACCGATTGCCATGGCAAATAACACCCTACCTAAGAGTTCATCATTCAAACTCCTCGGCCTAACCTTCACAGGTAACATGAATTGGAACAAATACATTGAAGACATTGCCAAGGCTGCTGAAAAGAAGGTTGGCTCCCTCTACCGTGCTAGTAAACTCCTCACACCTGACATTATCCTGTATCTATACAAAGCCACCATCCGCCCATACATGGAGTATTGTTGCCACATCTGGGCTGGTGCATCATCTACTAGTCTCTCCCTCCTTGACAAGGTCCAAAAATGAGTCGCCAACCTAATAGGTCCCTCACTGTCAACCAAGCTCCAGTCCCTGTCCCATCGCCACAATGTAGCATCCTTATGTTTGTTTTACAAATACTTCAATGGATTATGCTCCGATGAATTGACTACTCTGGTGCCCCCACGACATAAATGCACTAAACTAACTCGACAATCAACTAAATCTCATTCATTTACTGTGGAGGTCCCCAGATGCCGGAGAGCCTTCTACTCAAATAGCTTCTTTCCTCGTGCTGCTGGCCTCTGGAACTCCCTCCCTGCCCCCTGTTTCCCCGACAGTACTCACATGCAGAAATTTAAAACTAATGTGAACAGACATCTCGCTGCGCAGATCCCAATTTAGGCTGACCCCCCCCCCCAACCTTCTCCCCTTTTCTTTTTTCTCAGTAGCCCCTTACGTCTACAGTGGCGGCCTGCCTTGTTTGGGATGAACCATGTTAAAAAAAAAACTAAAAAAACTTGGTCATGACTTTGGCTCCATCCAATTGGGCTAGCACATTGTCGACTGTCAGTAACATATGCAGTTCTATTTTGACATGTGTGTTTAGTTTCGTCAGGTTATCACATATTCTGAACGTTCCATTGTCCTTTGGTACCACTACTATGGGGGAACACCATTCTGTGGGATATTCAATCCTGCTAATTACCCCTATATCTTCCATCTGCTTGAGTACTCTCTGTGTCTCCTTCATTAATGGTAAGGGTATGTGACATGGTGTTAAGATAGAGTAGGGTTTAGCATCCTCACGTAGGTGTATAATGTAGCTTTCCCCGAATGTGCCGAGGTCTCTCATTTCCTTACTTGGGTCA
This sequence comes from Sepiola atlantica, assembly GCA_963556195.1. Taxonomy (NCBI): domain Eukaryota; kingdom Metazoa; phylum Mollusca; class Cephalopoda; order Sepiida; family Sepiolidae; genus Sepiola; species Sepiola atlantica. The sequence continues at coordinate 78,249,755 of OY744515.1, forward strand.
AACGGTCGTACATCAGTATCTCTGATGCTATGTACAGCAGAGGAAGATAGAGTCGCTACTTCAAGTCTTCCTAATAATGGTTCCTCCAAGTCGGAATGACATATATATATATTGTGTTGTCCGTCACCCTTCATTTCCTCTGATGGTTGCCTTTAGTTTCCCCGTTACTTGTAGGCGATTATAACGTGGATCATGTAGCTTCTCCCTTGCTGCGGCTAGTAACGGTAAATGCATTCTTCTATAAATGCGTTCTGAGATTGTGGTGACATCAGCTTCAGAGTCGATTTTGAATTTCCCTGACATGTTATTTATTGCCAGATCAATTCTCCATGGTTTGCTGTGTCTAATTTCAGCTACAGTCAATTGACCGAGGGTGATGTTGTCGTCGCTGCTATAAGAGTAGTCTTCGTCGTAGTGTACTTCGTAGACTTTCTTCGACCTACAACACTGTGTGTAATGGCCGACTATTTTACAGTTGTGGCATTTTGCTAGAATGGCGGGGCATGTACGTCTCAGGTGGTTTTCTCTGTTGCCGCGATGTTGACATCCTGTTTCTGGCTCACGCTGTTGTCGATACCCTTTTGGTTTATAGTTTTGGCGATTCCTAGAAGAGTTCTCTCCTCTTTTGTCATAGTTTATTTTCTTTTGGTAATGCCTGTGAACTGCGTGAACAACAGTGTCCTCTTCTAGTTACTCGACTCTATTTTTTTCAGTCGGCCGTAATAATTTTTGTTGGGACTTCATGGTTTACTTCTGGCACGCCCTTTTGACTGCACCTTCTAAACTGAGGTCAGGTATCAGTATAAGGGTTTCGTATAAATGTACATCTCTGCACCCCACAACGATCCTGTCTCTTATAAACTCGTCTTCTAGTCCCCTTAGGTTGCACGTGTAAGTCAGTAATAAAGGCATCAATCGACTCACCTTCTTGTTGACAGCGCTTGTTGAACATGGCTCGTTCATATATAACGTTTGTGCTGGCTGTGAAGTGCTTGTCGAACTTTTGTTTGACTATGTCAAACTTTTCTGAGTCCTCCTGTGATAACTTGAATGTAGTTAGAACGTCCTCGGCTTTGTCACTCATGCTATATATGAGGGAATCCACTTGGACTCTTTCAAGTTTATCTTCGAGGCCAGACACAGTTTTGTAGCGAGTAAATCTCCTTATCAACTTTGGCTATTGTCCTGTCTGATCGAATGAGAACGACTCTGGCGTCGACACGTTGCTGTTCATTTTGTTTTGTTTTAATTCCGGTTTCTGGCTTGGATATTTTTGTTTGTCTGACGGCCGCCTGTACTCCTTACCTTATGCTATATCATTCTGCTTTCGGTTTTATTAATATCCCACTTCTGACACCATGTTATGGTATTGAATAAAGACCAAAACAAAGCATGTATATATCGTTTCAGATACAAGATGGCTGACCTCGTTTATTAAACTCATGTTCAGGTTACAAAGCAGAGCGTAAATTTCGTGGTAAGGGGAATAACTCTGTTTGGGTAAAACATATAACATCTACTAGAACAAAAGAAAGAATCCGACGAAAAGATTCAAGTATTAATGCAAACAATATCGATTAAGGGTCTAAGTAACGAAAACCATAATGATTTCTCGCAGAATGCCGTTTGGAGTACAATTGACAATTTCACTTATTCCCCCAGACGAGGATAACACCTTTGCTTCGTATTTTAGAAGATATGAGGATCTATACAAAATAGATTGTGAAAATTGGGCAGATTCTAAAAAGGTTCGCCTACTGCTCCGAAAATTAGACACCACCGAACATGCTAAGTTCGTGGATTTCATTCACCCCCCTCCCCCCAAAAAAACGAGCGATTTGACTGTTCCTGAAGCTGTAAATATTTAAACTGAATTATTTAGCCCCAAGACTTCTTTGTTTCACAAACGCTGGAAGTGTTTAAACCTGGTAAAAAAACAACAAAGATTATTCAACGTTTGCATCAGTCGTCAATAAACACTGCAACGATTTTAAATTAGCTGTACTTAGTGCTGATAATTTTAAATGCTTAATTTTCGTACAAGGATTAGTATCAGGAAAAGACGCTGAGATGAGACGGAAGGTTCTAAATAAATTAGAAAATGAACCGAACTTAACACTACAGAAATTAGCCAGATATTTATAAGTGTTAAACAAGATTTGAAGGACATCGACGAGTCGGGCATTGCATACATTAGAAAAGTACGTCAAAAATCGAAATTCAGCTCTCCCTCGAAAACAATTCCAAACAAAAAAAAAGGGATTTTCGCACCTCTATACAGACAAACCAGCTCTGTAAAAACAGGATGCATTGCCGCTGAGACCTTGTTCTTGCATTGGTTTATGGACTGTTTGTTTCGTTTGAAGACCTACCTAACTTGTAACAAAGTCAGACACAAAAGTTTGCATTGTAGAGTGAATAGAGGAAATAAAACGCAGATTCAAGCCACAGGACTGCATTAATGTAAGGAAATATGTGCACATAAAAATCCTGGATAAAAATGTTATGATTTTTAGATCTCATTTTGTTTGGTGACCGCCGTCCAAGTATGCCTTATTTCTGTTAAATAACTGTTCTCTAGTCGCCATAGTGGTACCAGAGTTGGAGCACATACTCATGCACATCACCATAAAGTTGTGTGCCGATTACTCATGTGCCATGCTCGCTATGGCGAAAATGGGATTTGAAAGAAACACAGTTTTCTAAAGTCAAGGACCATTTTTTGTCCCTGTCGTTTGGGAGCCGTATGTCTACAACTCTGTTTGCGTACCACTCTTAAGTAGCAGGCCCAACAGCAAGCAGCAGTCACGTTAGTATCGACCGTTCGTTCAACGAACCCACCCCGCTTGAGCTACCAAGAATAACAACAAGAACAAGAACTCTAGCACTGCCGAATAACAACAACCTTACACACGGCAGAATAACAACAACAACAACTCTTTGGTATATTCGGACTACTGTTCTCATCTTGAGTGTTTTTATCACAATGTTTCGGCCGATGTAACCTCCGATCTTCTTCGGGTGTACCTTGTTGAATTCGGGAATCTTTATGTTGAACTCGGGAATCTGGATGGAATTTCGAACAGAACCCTTTATTAAATCCACGAGGGTAGCATGCTCTCGTTCCAACTGCAATGACTGGGAAGAAGTCTTCAGTAATTCGCAATTCTTTGTATCGCCCGCACTGAGGATTGAACCTTCAACCTTCAGATGACTGTCATTTAGAACTGAATTTTACTTAGTACTATATCCACTGTGCCACGGATCCTTCACTGATCACAGATCACTAACTTATTTGGACCAGCGGGTGCTTAACAATGCCAAAATTCGCCGGTGGCAGGAAGAGATCGCATGCTATAAATTTGTATTAGAATTTATTGAAGGCGAATCCAATGTCTGGGTCACATGCTCAGCAGGAGTCACGGCCAAAGAAAAAATAATATGCCGGCCGACACCAACCCCGCAGGCAAAACATTCAGAATTCAGGGGTCTGACCTGTTCATTTATGTCCCATCATGGTGTACTGACGAAATAGATGGATCGAGGCTCATTCCAGAAACACATACACCTCAGAACACTCGCCACCACAAAAATATTATGGATGCATTCTTTGCTACCACTCAACATCAACTATTCCCACTAAAAAATTGCGACTATATCAACATCGTTGCTGAACAGTGCGTAGACGATACACTGTCGAGAATTATCAGAACCCACCAGACGAATGACTCGAACAAAAAAAACGAGATCGACCCCAATGACCACCAAGCTCCTCTACTCGACAAATACATCCAACAGTTTTACGTTGAGCCCAGCACCTCCATTTTGATGATTAGGCAAGACAACCATTCCCCAAAACTGGTCCTACCGTACAGGTACCACCCCAAGTATCTGCATCAGGCACATGATTGCAACAATGATTTGAGTATCACTCGTATGTGTGAACATCTATCTGGATACTGGTGGGAACTCAATAAACATGACATCAAAACATATGTTGACTCCTGCGAAATATGTGCCAAGCGAAAGGGCAACTATGGCAAACGCAAAAACTGGCCCACTGGACACTGTAAGCATAGAAAAAGGCCATTCGAGATCATTTATGTCGATTTCGTCACAATGCCAGTATCAAAGGGTAAACGTTACGTCCTTACCATGCTGGACAGTTTCAGCAGACATCTCACTGTCGTACCATGTGCCAGAGATCGTGTGATCGATGCTGCCTGCAGACTTTACAGCTTCTTTCTTCACCACCGAGAAATACCACACATTGTGTCATCCTACCGCAGAACACATCAATGAAGCAGAAATTACACTGCGCATGGCGACCACAAATCTCGGGCAACATTGAGCAGCAACACCGCACAATGAAAAATGCTATCTACATGCTGTGCGAAGATAGAGACTGCGAATGGATTGACGTCCTCGAATCCGTTGTCTCTTCGATGAATGCTACCGTTAACAGTGCCACCAGTGCATCACCACATTGTATAACCATTGGTCGACAACCCAACATCGCTTTACCCAAGCTACCCGACAACAGACTCACAAACCATAGCCCCACGGCCTACAGCATGTAGATCAACGTTCTATTGAGGCAAGTCCACCAACGCATATAATGAAGCTGACCACATCTTAATTTCAAAATTAGACGAAAATGTGAACAATGGCCGAATACGAGTCAGCGATAAAAGGTGCTAATCCACCCTTCTCAGTCTGCTATCGCTCACGTGTCTCACCGACACTGGATCGGTACTTTCGCAGTCACCAAAACAAATGACATGGTGATCCAGATAAAAAACGAAAACGGCGAGAGTAAATGAGTTCACCGGGCACATATTATATGTTATACCGCGACCTAAACACAGCTGGGGCACACGGAGCATTACAAGATTCCAGATTCACCGAAGCCCCTCAAACGCCACCCAGATATAGACCAACCCTGATATGGACACAACTTCTCATTTGGAAATTCAAATCTATCAGATTTGCATTGAATTTGATCTATGGTCATCAGGCACCAATTAAGTAAGATTCCCTTAATTCCAATTTCTTCTAAAAACTTCTTAAGCTTAGGCCTTAAATTTTAGACATTTTCTAGAATCAAACTATAATTGATTTTGATCAAAATTGGAATAAAGTTTATTATTCTTATTATATATTGATATCAATCTTCGTAAGGGGACATAAAAGTGCTGCAGAACTGTTCTGTTCAGGGAATTCATTTTACCCGTTCTGGGACGAGTATTCCTTTAGTTTCATGCAATATTAAAACAACGGCTTACTATATAAAAAGATATAGAAGCAGAATATTCAGAGAGCTATGGTTTATGGTGTGTCTGTTTTATGGCATATCAACTTCTTATGACTATTTTTTATACCAAAACAAAATGTTAACGTTTATTGTAAAACAGAAGTCATGGAGGAAATCTTTGAGTTAATGCCTTTCCCAGCGCTAATTAAACACAAACAGTTAGATTTCATAGTCCACATTGGTATCCATTACATTAATCATACATCACCTGACAGAAGTGAATATTACTCTTAGTTGTGTAATACAATATATACATCACATCACAGTACAACAGTCAGTTACAAGTGAGTTTATTTATCTCCTCTACAGGAGGTTAGACACAAGGTCAGGTGAAGATTTGAAAAGCTAGCACATTAGAAGCCTACAAAAAATGCCCGAACAGCCCGATAGGGACGTTTCAGGCGATTAGCAATAAACTAACCCTTTCTCAGAGAAGGTAAAGCTTGGGAAGACTAACCCGAAGGACTAAAAAGAACCATACATCAGCCTGACAGAAGCAAGGCTACTATGGGACTGATTGTCGAGGAAGTATGCCAGTTAGAAGTGAGATTCTGATCAAAACATTTAAATATTTTAGGCTCACACACACATATATCTAGTGTGCATATTTATATATATAAATATATAGATATATATACACTATTTAATCTATCTAACCTAGTCTTCTCTGTATCTAATCTAATATATAAAGTTATTTTGTCGGATTTTCTGAATTTGTCATCAATAGTATTAATCTGATGAATCAATATTTGATTTTCACTAGCCAATTTTCCTTTTTTTCCCTTTAAACCATGTTTTTTTCTTTCCATAAAAAATATATTTCACTTCATTTTCTTTCACATAAAATTTATTCCGGTTCAGAACTTTATTAACATAGAGTCATTTTTTTCTAATCACCTTCACAGCTTTAGCTGCTCACGTTCTTAAAAAAGTGTTCTACATTTCTCTAGCTATGCCAGTTTTCTGGAAATAAATTATAATTTCTTTGAATTACACATTAACGAATATATATTTTTACATGCATATCATAATAAAAGGTGAATACTTTGATTTCTAAAATCTATTCACTATGATTTACAATGTTGCCTTAATGAATTGTTCAAGCGCCCTTGAATACAAGAAAATGATGCAAACGCCCACTTAATGCTCATAACTAATGTATGTGAATAGTTGATTCTTCATTCAAAGCACATACATACAGTTAAAACAATGATGGTATATGAAGTAATAACGAAGGTCCAACAAAACACAAATCACTCTGGAGTAAAAAACGAAGGTCCAAAGAAACGCAAATCACTCTGTCCGTAGATCACAAAGTCCTCTGTCAGCTTCCAAAGCAGATCTCTACGTTCGTCACACGTGCACTTACTTCACACCGTTTTGTTGAAGACGGTAAGAGACCCGCTTTCATTAGGCTGAGGCACATCTAATTTGCATGCGTGCAATGTGACTTCGCGAGACTCCACGTGAACCATACGTAATAAAGGTTCACGGACGCCATGTTGAATTCTTTTCCTTCATCTGCAGCGCACAGGACAGACAAACACGAGGACGTTTCGCAGGTAAGCCCCCTTCACGTTCCCTACAGTATACACACTATATTACTTACAATAAGAATGACGAGTTTTCAAAAAAATTAGAAACTCCCAAAAAAAACTGTCCTCACCTATTGACAAGCATATAAACATTTATTTTCAACTTTTTCGAAACGCCTGCCAAGTTAACTTTATAAGTTAAACTTTAGACTGAAGAACGTAAGGCCCCTGGTTCTATCCCGAGAATACAATACATTTTTGGAAGCACTTTAATTATATCTTCAAAATCCGTAAAAATAAATAAAAATCAAATTAAAGATGCTGAGTATTGACAGTTAGTTAATAAAATTAATTGACCAAACATAACCATTTCCTTATTTTAAAGGGTGATGTGGAGTGTTAACATTCAAGCAGAGAAACAATCATAGCATCAAATAAGAAGTCAGATAAGCATAGATGAAATACAGCTGGGTTTTATGTGTGGGCAAAGTATCACTGGTGCTATATTTATCCTGAGACAAATACAAGAGAAGTACATCCGATGGTGAGATCCGGCTTACGGACTTTGGGGAATGTGGAGCCTCCTCTTAATTACCATTGCTCCCAGGTCCACCCTGACCCGGAGTGGTAGTACCTGTTAGGGTCCCAACTATGGGTTAAATAGAAACAGATATTAAAAGGGGAAAGAAACAAAAAAGAGAAGAAAACAAATATACTTTAACAACCAAACCAAACACCATCAATAAATATTTGAACGTGTGAGGAACTTGAAGCATAAAAACTTTCACCAGGATGACTGCATTCGGCATTGAGTGGCCTGAAAGGGGTTGATGTGCCGTAAAGCGGGACAACCAAACTAGGCACCATGAATAAATATTTGAAGATATAAACAACTTGATGCATAAAAACTTTCACCAAAATGACTGCATTCGGCATTAAATAACCTGAAAAGGGTTGATATGCCGTAAAACAAAACAACCAAACTAAACACCATGAATAAATACTTGAAGATATAAACAACTTGAAGCATAAAAACTTTCACCAAAATGACTGCATTCGGCATTTAATAACCCGAAAAGGGTTGATATGCCGTAAAACAAAACAACCAAACCAAACACCATCAATAAATACTTGAAGATATAAAGAACTTGAAGCATAAACACTTTCACCAAAATGACTGCATTCGGCATTAAATAACCTGAAAAGGGTTGATATGCCGTAAAACAAAACAACCAAACTAAACACCATGAATAAATATTTGAAGGATGCTATAGAAAGTAAAGGTCTGAAAGTAAATGTTACCAAGACCAAAGTGATGATCAGTAGTTATATTGTTGGAAAGCTCCCATAAAGAGGAAAGTTCCCCTGCTCAGTTTGTGGAAAGGGGGTCGGGTGCAATTAAATTTCATGTGGTACCTCTAAGCATTGTGTACACAAGTGCAGTGGAATTACTGGTAGGTTGAGAGAGGATAACCAATTTGTGCACAAGAAGTGTAAGACAATGGAGATGGATGAGAACTCAGATGTGGACAAAGTATATCTGGATTGTGAAGCTATTGACATTGTTGAAAAATTTTGTTACGTTAGTGATACCATTGGAGCACAGGGTGAAGCAGGTGCTAGTGTGATTGCAAAAATTAGGAGTGGATGGAACAAGTTTAGGGGACTTCTGCCATTACTAACCAGCAGAATGTTATCACTGTTGACCAAGGGAAGAGTCTATCAGGCATCTGTATGCAGTGTGATGAGCTATGAAAGTGAAACCTGGCCAGTGAGAGTTGAGGACATGCGTTGCATGGAGAGAAATTATTTGAGAATGATACGAGGGAAGTATAATGTGAGTCTTATAGACAGACTTAGTTCTGATGACCTCAAAGGAAGATTAAATATGTACAGTATAGGGAGATGTGTGCAAAAGAGTAGACTTTGATGGTATGGTCATGTTGAAAGAATGAATGAGAGTTCTTGAGTTAGTATATATAGAACCGTTGAAGTAGCAGGTTCAGTTCACAAGGGAAGGCCAAGGAAAACATGGGAAGAAGTTATAAAAATGGATCTGAAGAAAAAAATAATAAATAAAGACCTGGCAAAGATAGATTACTTTGGAAATCAATTTCTCAAAGGCATCCAGCACATGCCTGAATGTAATACAAATGTTAAACTAATGATGATGATGATGATGATGATGATGATATGTTTCCGGTAAAATTGCAGTATAGTTAACAGCCAAGAAATCGAAAAAAATTACAACTAATAACTTTCATCAAACACATTAAAATTTAATTTTCTACCGACCCATATAGTTTTAACGTGTGGAAACTGATTATCAAACTGCTTTCTAGTGTTATCTCCATTGGATTTATACTATCCAATATTAGAGAATGCACTCTTAGCGTGAGAGTTTATAATCTCATTCCACCGACATGCAGAATCTTAACAAGACAAGATCTTAGCCTCTTTCTGATGCATCATCCAAAGCCGGCTGTCTATCTTGGCATGGTTTTTACAAACCTTATTCATCAGACACATTTCCTGGTAGCAGTTGTATAGACTCATAATAAAACACAAACAACACAAAGTAAGTAATATAGACTTATTCAGTTCGCACGCATATTCACTATTTCTGACCCCAGCAACATTTTGGAACTGTAGTGTATCCCTTCTTTAGTACCTATGTCTGTTGTTCTCCCCTTGTATATTATATCGTGTGCCACCTTACATGTTTCCTATTTGACAAACTGTTTGTCTGTGAATAAATGTGTGTGTAAATAAAACTGATTCTTCATTATTGAGCTTTTCTCTTTCTTCCAAAACTCATGTGTTAACACACATGAGTTTCAGAATGTCACAGTATGTAACTCCAACTGTTTCTTTACTTTTCTATTTCTACCGACACTTGTGGGTGTTATTCATGATAACACAACACACAAAAATGGCACCACCTGTGCAAGAAAATATATACCCAAACATATGGTCGCTAATAGCATAAAAGTATGAATATATATATATGATATATACTTGATATATATATATATATATATATATATATATATATATATATAGTAAGAAGTTGCCAATGAAGGTGAGAGCTCTGCTAATGCAAACTATACAGTGTTGTTATTATATATATATAAAATATTGAGTATGAACGGAAATGGTGAGTACTTAGTATGAAAGATCAAGAACGTAAGAGAGAGTGAAAGAGACGTGTTAACAAAACGAAATACTTTATTACACTGTTTAACTATACAAATGTGTCTCCTAGGACAGGAGAGTTCGTTATTTTCTCTGTATCAAAGGGAGATAATCGGCGACGTTAATTTGTCTTGTCTGTGATGATGATTATCATCAACACACAGTTGCTACGAGATATTGCTGGTAAAAGTCACATACAAAGCATGATGTCATGAGAGAATTTCATAGCTTTGCAATTAATAGGTGCCCTACAAAGATGGGAATAGATGCCTTCATAAAACCAGTAGTGATCATGATGCTCTATGGAAATTATGACCAGTACAACATGCCTTCGAAAAACTGTAACGGGTAGGAAGAATATATCACCATCAGACTGATTTAAATGAAAACGACATAATTGCTGGCTGCTGCTGCTTTTAAACCAATATCAAAGTTAAGAAATGATATATTTAATTTCTAGTTATGTATGTTTATATGTTTATATATTTACATGTACAGGATTCAATCCTAAACTAATCAACCGATCATTATGAATTTTGGAACACAGCTACTAGGTGTAAGGATGGGTAATGTAGAATATATTTAGTTTAATTTAGTTTTATACAAAGGGGGGAAAGACAGGGTTGAAGCCCTTCGTGAAAATTCAGATACTTCCAATTTTTGTGAATTTTTAACAATAGGAATTAGACATCAATGAATAAATATTTCCCACATATCAGTTTCTTTCAGGTATTTTAAAGGCGCATTAGAGGGAATGGTGTGGGAACAACCTCCTATTTGAAAATTCAAATATTTCAGATTTGCATTAAATTTTATCCATAGTCATTAGACACTACTTAAAAAAGATTTCTTGAATTTCAATTTCTTCTTAAGAATCTTAAATTCTTAATCTGTAAATTTTTGACATTTTCTAGAATCAAAATCATGTAATAGATTTTGATCAAAATTGGAGTAAGTCTTCTAGACATAAGGTTTAATAGCATTATATCTTGATTTTAATACTCATAAGAGGACATAAAAGTGCTGCAAAACTATTCCGTGCAGGGAATAAATTTTACTCGTCCATGACCGGGTATTCTTCTAGTTATATATATATAGCAAATACTGACCCAACGGACCACAGATGATCTAGTATACTACTAAAACTCTGTGGATGTTGCTTGTTATCTTGTCCATTTTTACCCCTCCCCACGAGGGCTAGATGTCACACAAAGTCGATTTATAAAAATTAGACGAAGTTCATTTCAAATTTTTAAAACAACTTTATTGGTCGTCTTCGTTAACATGTATAAAAGGAGAATGAAAGAGAAGGGTGTTAGTGAATGAATGGGTCCATAAGTATGGACGAAGAGGAAAGGTTAGAAAGTCCAACTGGTGTTAAATAAATGTCCCGTTAGTAGAGAAGAGAGAAGAGTTCATATATGAAGAATATGTGTCTATACGCAGATGCGAAAGTCCGGCAATGTCCTGTTTGTAATAAAGAATGTTTACAGTACAGTACGCAGGTCTGGCAGTCAAGCAATGTCCATGTATGTAAGTATGTGTGTGTGTGGCATGAAGTAGTCCACTTATATTGGCAGAAGTAGCCATGTTGGAATCCTGGGTTTTCTTGTCGAAGTCGAACCCCGGGCCAAAGACCCAGGTAGTTTCTGTTGCATCCCAAGAAAGAAGTTTGTGGTTAGTCTGACCCACGTGGAGTTGTTGCCAGTCCTGCCTCATAGGAAAGAAAAGAGAGGAAGTTCATTCTGTGTTAACCGTTTTATAATCTCTCATCACGTGGTCAGCTCGCATGAGAGATGGCCCCTGATTGTGCAAGCCGGAAAGGAAGTTAAATGTTTGCAATAATCAGTGCCGATCTTATGAATTAGGCACATATTCAAAATCGTAATGGAGACTGATGTTGCCGCCGCTGCTGCTGTCACTTTTACTCTGCTACAGGTTTTGTATGGGACATATCCAGCTCCCTAGAAAGGGTCACTCTAGATGGGACAAAAATTGAAATTATCTCAGTTTAGAAGACTTCCACCGAGGACAAGACAAAAAGTAGACTTTAGTCCCAGCTCGAAGATCAGGCAGCTTGCTTGTAATATTTATTTGCATAAAATTACAAGGTGTGGCACAAGGCAAAAAAGGAGGATATGGAAAGGCTGATCATTTCTTGTAAGACTTAACCAACTTGGTTAGTCTCACCTCTGATGGTCACCATGCAATTATCAAAAATAAAATTTATTTGAAAATGTATGATGTTATCTAATATATAAAAGGCAGTTGTTTCATTTTACTTCAGTCGAAGTTCTCAGAAATCAAAGAACCCCTTCCTGGAGCTAACACTTGATCTCTATATGAGATACATAGATATTCAAATATTCCATTAAAGTTCTTCTTTACCTGTCAAATGTTGTTAGTAAAGAAGTTAATATTAATTTTTCTGTTTCTGAATTTTTGAGATAAGGACTGATAATTTGTATAATTTGGTTTATTCGGACTACTGTTCTCATTATATACACACAGTGATATGTAGTAATAAAAGTAGTGATATCTAGTGATAAGTAATAAGACTGCACATTAAAAACAAGAATAGGTTTAAGACTGCAAAAATGTATACTAGAATTGTCCTCAAGAACCTGTGGGGTAGTGGATATAGTACTAAGTAAAATTCAGTTCTAAGTGATAGTTGAAGGTTCGATCCTCGAAGAATTGTGAATTACTGAAGACTTCTCCCAGTTGTTCTCTCTGTTTTTTCTTTTTCTTTTTATTTTCTTTCATTTGCTGGGGACGGGGCATTCTTCCAAATGCCATACGATCACCCGCTATTAACAGACTCCAACCGAGAGCTCTTTTCAGGATTTTGAGTGCAGTTGTTTGTATGTGTGTTTGTGTGTCCGGCTAAAACTTGATAAATACACAACAAATACCCATAAAGTTTATATTTTCTTACTCGGTGTAACCCCGGGAATAATATCTAAGAATTAGAAAAAACTATCAATTTCTTGGGGTTCAAAAAAGCAATTACATTATTCAATGTTATCAAGTAGTAAAATCTAAATTCCTGCCATTATACAACTTTCATGCAACGCGCATACATACAAACCAAAACTAATAATCACAACAAAAAAAAACGCACACACACATACCCTAACTGAGACGACTTTCTGATAACTGAAAGACAAATCGCTACACTTCATTTAAGAAACAAAATAATAAAAAATAACTCACAAAATATCATTAATTTTTGTTTATAAAAGATACAATTTTTCCCCCTCAACTATAAAAAAAACCCTAAAACAACGAAAACATTATCTTTTTAAACATATTCATCTCTTTTTAATTTCGGTTCAAATACTGTAAAAGTACACTCAATCACGTACAGGTTTCTTTTGTTTTGTGGATTTTTAGAATAAAAGTGACAAACTCTCATTCTAACATTTAATAACAACTTTATTGGATCGTCTTCGTTAGTACGTGAACAAAAGGGAAAGAGGTTAGTATGTTTATAAGTATGGACGAAGGCAAAAGCTAGGAATTTCCCGTTATTACATTTCCCCAGTGGGGAAAAGAGAATTGTTCATGATATTGAATGTTTGTACACCGGCTATGGTGTCAGGACACGTTCATATGTGTATGCAAATATGTGTGTCGGTACACCGGTGTGAAAGTCAGTTCACATGTAAGCAATTATGTGTGTGTGTGTGTTATATCAAGTCAACGTGTTGAGACAGTAGCCATTTTGGCGTCTTGTCAAAGTCGAACCCAGGGCCAAAGGCCCGGGAAAATGTCTGTTGCATCCCCAAAAAGTGGGGACGTGTGTTTGGCAGTGCCAAAGTAGGAAAGAGAGAGAAGTGTCGTCTCGTGCCACAGAAGTAAAAAAAAAAGTGGGCGGATGGCGGTCGAATGTTTATATAATTGTGCTAGCCATCCGAGATTCGCCTAAAAGAAGGCGACTGATTGGTCAAGCCAAGGAGGAAGTAGTTTGCCTGAAACAATCAGCAGGCAGCTAAGAAGTCATTGATATTTAAACAATGTGGCGACTTGTAGGAAACTTGTAGGAAACTGCTACAGATTCAACAGAACTTGAATTATATACATACGACTTCTTAACTAGGTTCCATTTTCCCAATAATTTCTGCTTTTAAATGAATAAAAAACAAACAATTTACGACTACTTCATAAAAATTCCTTCACTTCATCATCGAAGTTCATCTGCTTTAGATTATTATAAATTAATTTTTTTAATTAACTAAGATTACTTTGTTCTTAGGTTTCAATTCCTGATAATTACATTCTGTTTAAATCCTACTGATACAATAGAAAGTACCTAAAACTTTTACGTATCTAAAAAAACTATTTCCAATGAGTGCTTAACTTGCACAGATAACGACGATTGTTTTAACATTTAATAACATTGTTAAAATACCGTTAGATCTTTTCTTCAATTCATTAGTAAAAAAATTTATTCCCTAAAACTTTACTTTAACGATTTTTAGTAAAATTACGGTTTTATGATGTTGTTTTTTTTTTTATATTATTAAATGAGAAACCATTTCCAGTTAAAATTAACTTAATATTGTAATTTATCCGTAAGTGAAAATAACAAAAAAGGGTTTCAAAGGTAATCCAGATAAAAAGGTTTCAAAGGCAATCCAACTCTCATCCACTCTGCACATAAATAAAATAAAAAAACACAATAATATGTTTTTTTATATATTCCGGATTTCTCAAATAAATAATTTGAGGAAAACAATCATTTTAAAATTTGTAAAAACAATTTTTAACGTTTGCATAATTTCAATTTAATTCGATTTTCGATTCGTCTGTTTCTTTTCTTCTGCGGTTGAACATTTGCTAAAATAATTTCGTAGGTTATTATTACACGAGCAATACAGAGAGAATGGTATAATGACAACAGAACAGATATTACACTATTACCACAAAAAGGAGGAGGAAATCCCTGGGAGGATGGTATTATGACAATAGAACAGATACTTCATTACACCACAAAAAAGGAGGAGAAAATCCCTAGGAAGATAGTAATATGATCACAGAACAGATTCTACCACTACTCTCCTAAAGAAAAAGGAAGAGGTAATGCCCGGGATGATGGTTTCCTGATAACAGAACAGATATTACACTATCCTACATTTAGCATATTCATTTTCTATAGCGCCCTTGTCATATAAAAGAGCAGTTTAGATTTAATTTATTTTTAATCTAATTGCTTACAGTTTATAATGCAAAAGCCAAGTATTATGGTCCATTTGTACCATAAAACCAAAAGCATATTCATTTTCTATAGCGCCCCTGTCATATAAAAGAAAACAGTTTTAAAATGTAGTAGCCAAGTATTTTGTTTTGTCTATGTTCCTAAAACAAAAACTTTAATTTCCAAATTTTTTTAAATTTTAGCGATGTATCTCAGTAGATAGAGTGAACATTTAAGGATGAGAAGTTTCTGTTTCGATCCCCAATGATGAGGGAACTTTATTTCTTAGT
Source organism: Sepiola atlantica (assembly GCA_963556195.1). Taxonomy (NCBI): domain Eukaryota; kingdom Metazoa; phylum Mollusca; class Cephalopoda; order Sepiida; family Sepiolidae; genus Sepiola; species Sepiola atlantica. The sequence goes on from OY744515.1 coordinate 78,265,289, forward strand.
AATTTATTATTTTTAAAGAAAAGTAGTTTATATATATACAATTCTATGGTATCACCGACATATATATCAAATAACAGATACTGCGATATATACGATAAATGATAATGCCATGGACATAGCTGAGCACATTACTAGTTTTATTGTATCACCGATATAAATAATAAATGATACTGTAATGTACATAGCTTAGCATATTACTGCAGTTTCATGGTATCACCAATATATACGATAAATGATAATGAAATGTACATAGCTAAGCACATTACTGCAGTTTCATGGTATCACCAATATATACAATAAATGATAATGCCAGCCATGGACATAGCTGAGCACATTACTACAGTTTCATTGTATCACCGATATAAATAATAAATGATACTGCAATGTACATAGCTTAGCATATTACTGCACTTTCATTGTATCACCAATATATATAATAAATGATAATGCAATGTACATAGCTTAGCACATTACTGCAGTTTCATTGTATCACCGATATATATGATAAATTATTATGCCATGTACATAGCTTAGCATCTTACTGCAGTTTAATCGTATCACCGATATATATAATAACATATAATGCAATGTACATAGATGAACACATTACTGTAGTTTCATCATTTATCTTACTATTATTGTGAAAGAGGGAGAAAGAGAAACTGGGAATTGACCAGGTCCATTTGTTCTACTCGGCGTTGTCCAGAAGTAGTAAATGTAAGATTACAGTATTGCATTTGGTCTTTGGACTATTCTCATTATCAACATCATTTCTTTTCAAATTATTTTGAGAGAAAGAGGTAGCGAGCAATAAACTCGGAATAATCCGGAAGCATGAATTTGATTGCTATACTCGGTGTTGTCCGGGAGCAATAAATATAAGATTACTGTATTAAATTTGGTCTTCGGACTATTGGCGTCATCAACATCATTTCTATTCAAATTATTGTGAGAGGAAGACGAGAAGGGGGGGGGGGGGGAATGAATTTGCAAAATATCGGGAAAATGTTTAAAAAAAAAAATATTACAGAAAAAGAGTTATTGATAATTGTAAAATAATTAAATATAAAAAGTTTTTTGTTAATTTTTAAAAAATGAATTTATTTTTACATTGGTGGGCTTTTGTCCGTGTTTGAATTATTTTGGTGGGCTTTTGTCCGGTGAGCTTTTGTCCTACCACCTTCTTCCGACCTTACAACGATTCATTTAAAAGAAGAAACATTTTTTAAAAGTTTTTAGTTAAAAGTATTTTTAGGCAAGATGGCCACCAGAGATTAAAACACTGAATTACAGTTACAAAAAAATAGATTAGAAATTTATTTCATGCCAAGAAAAACAATTTGCTTTTTTTAAATACATGAGGATTTTCTAAGAATTTTACAGCCAGTTTAAATTACTTTCTATTCAATAGTTTAAATACTCCCAAATTCCTTTCAAATTTCGAACAGACACGAAGTAATTGATATTTTTCCAATTATTAACAAAATATTAAAATGACTGACTTGTTTACGAAGAAACTTAAATGCATTATGATGGATTTTATCTCGAAACTTAATTACGAACCGGGTTGAAATAATAACATTATTTAGAAAGACATTCTTAACATGGGGAGAGGGGGGGGGGGTGTTAACTATTCTGTACTTTCACTTAACAATTAAACAAAAGATATCGTAAAAATTGAATTTAACTTGAAAATGTTATCTAAAAAATAGCCCGGTACGTAAACTGCACAAGTACCAAAAAGATACCAGAAATGTTCTTTATTAGTGTGTGTGTGTGGGGGGGGGGGGGTAGCCCTTTATATCTACCGCAAGAACGGTTCTAAAATTTATTTTCAATCGATATTCATTCCATAATTGCCGAATTTTCCTACTTTGACAAAATTGCTGAATTTAATTTTCATAAATTCAGTTAGTTGTATATCTGGGATAATGTAGTCGGTTTCACTTTCAATATTAGTTTTGTTGTACGTGTGAGCTGCCGTACTTAAAAAAAGAGGCATTCATTTCTCCCGGAAGTGTGAACAGTTATGTCCCTTGATTCTCTCCCACCCCTCATTGCTTTTGACAGAGAGATAGTGTGTGTGAGAGAGAGAGAGAGAGAGAGATGGGGGGGGGGGGGAGCTAGAGAGAAAAAGAAAGAGAGAAAGACGAAAAAGAAAGAGTAAGAGAGAGACTCTGCTACCACCACCACCACATATGTCTCCAGTGCGGACCATGTTGTTGTTGCAGTTCTACCATCGAACGAATGCTGGCCAATGAAGACCATACAAATTGACGAAGTTACCGGCATCTGGTCCTACTTGCAAACGGTAAGAAAATGGAAATGACCACAACACAAGTATTTCCATCTTTTTTTAAATTTATATATTTATGATGTTTGAGCAATGCTTCACTATTTGCCACTGTGTCATGAACACATAGTAAGTTTACACGCAATGTTTATGCGTGAAACTTTTTTTAAGTAAGGAAAGGCTTTGCACAAAACCAATTCCACTATCCAAGCAAGTGCCACATTGACCCAAGAAGAAGAGAAGCTGTATATCATTTGAAACAACACTCACTAAGTGTATCTGTTCTGATGTTGCACTTAGTCTTTTTTCTGTCCTCAGTCAAGTGAAGGAGAAGTCCTTCTAGACTGAGGCAATTTTAATTTTGGTGCCAATCCAGGGTGCCTTTTGGGGGGGGGGGGGCGTCTCCATTTAAAAAAAAAAAAAAGACGACCCTGTGTCTAACTTTGCTCTCGTGGGGAGGCAAGTAAATAGGAACAACCGCTACAGGTGATATCAGAGTTTCCGTCTCTTAGATTCCTGCCTTAACGAAGGGTCGTCTCCCTCGGTGTTTTTGCCACGCCCTCAGACACTAACCTGAGCATTTCTATGTCTCTGCACACACACATGTGTCCGCCCTTTGAATAGTTTGTGTTTAATCCTTATTGGGCTTGTCGCCCTCCTTACGAGGGCAAACGCACGGTGAATGGGGGTCGCCAATAACGCGACTATGTGGCAGTAGTATTGAGTTTCATTCTAACACACACACACATATATATACATGCAAACAAGAAAACAAACCTCTCTAAATCGAAACAGAGTAACTAGATTAAGGAAGCAGATATTGGATAAATAAAAGACTTGATAATAAAATGTACTTAATTTATTACTATACTGCACTTTCATAGTATCACCGATCATCAGAAGTGTATTCAACTGGCATCAATTCGATTGACTCTTCTGATAATCGGTGAAACTGCAGTAAAGTGTTGAAGCTAAATACATATTATCATTTATTTCAAAACGATAATAGGTGCGAACAACAACAACAATCCTAAGCCAAAACACTAACAAATCTAAGGCTGTGTACGGTTTCAGCGTCCCAAATTCTCTTTTCAGAAAACGTCATTTTACACGATTATTCAATTTGTAGTTTCAAAATTTGCATTGCAATATAAGACAGAGTAAACATATCTAGAAAGAATTAATAAAACATCAATTCTTTTTTTTTAAAGAGAGCTTAATGTCTTGTTTTTTTTATATATTATATATCAATGCTAATCTCCCAAATTCCAAAACATGCCTGGTGTTGTTGATTAAAATAACATAAAGTTAAAGGCATAAAGTCCATTGAACGCGACGTCCGCTTACTTCTGTAATTCTTTTGTATTTTAAAAAATTAAAATACACAATAGATAAAACCGAAATGTTCATGTAAATTACTTAAATTCATTCTAAATCTGAGGACTTTTAAAAATAAAAACAATTTAAAACTTGCAGAATTTGCGTTCAATGGCCTTTATACCTGTTAACTATAAAAAAACTGGTAAATTTGTAGATTAACATCCCCAGCTACCCCCCCCCCCCCAACTAGATTATACTTTTTTTTAGGTGATTACGTGTTAACACCCTGAAAAACTTGGCAGAAAGATAGACAAAAAGTAGAATTTAGAGTGGAGAATGTTTCGTATAAATTTAACGTAAAATGATCCTCCATTTCAGTGGCATTCTAACTTTTTAAAGCTGTTAACTATTTTTACCACTAACCCTAAGTCCGACTAGCAAGATTGTAAAACCACACGTAATCGTCTAGAATAGTAGATCTCCCCCCCCCCCAAAAAAAAACAGCACAAAATTATTCTCCCATAGCAAACAAAAAGTTTGGTTAATTGCCCTAAAATGTTAGAATGGCCTGGAAATAGATCATCTGTGCGAAACTTATGCCTCCTATAACTTCTTAAAAACATTTTTTTAAATTTTATTTCCGTCAAGTTTTTCGGGGTGTTCATGCGTAATTGCCTAAAAAGTAGAATCTCTTTAACTGAGTGTTAATCTACAATAATACCAAACTTCGAACTTTTTCAAGTTACTTTTTGATATTCCAGTTCATAAAAAATCAATAAATGATAATTTCCGTTGCATTAAAAATATTTCGTCTTCAATAATGTCTAAATCGAGCCCACCACCACTTTTTTTTTAATAGACCTGTTTACGTGCAAGGGTTCACATTTTTCTACTTTCAATAGAAATAACTAAACGACTTCCTCCTCCTCCTCCTCCTCCTCCTCCTCTTGTAAAAGTAGAACGAATATTTATTTATTTATTTATCAGCAAGAAAATGTATATTAAATTTCTCAATTCGTTTCAATACAAGGGATAATTTAAAAAAAAAAAAGAAGATTAAAGTCAGAAATTGTAGGAATTTATTAACGTCCCCCTAACCTGATTGACTGCTGCCTTGTCAATTAAGGGGCTCACTGATTGGCTGTCAGGTATCCCAATCCATACTCCCTTAGGTGTCACATAAGTCAGTCCATAACGCTTGCACGGTGTGTTCAGGCTTCCTTTTAGCCCCTCCTTTCAACTCAGTACGACCACAGCTGGACCCCTTGGTGACAAAGCCCACAACGGCAGTTACGGAGAGAGCCTTCCCACTCCCTGTTACTCACCATTTTGAACTGAATTGACTACATCTCGACAGAGCCCTTGACGGCAGTTCAGATTTAGTCAACTTATTCCCGGATTTCCAACCTTGGTTCTTATCGGCCCACTTGCATTGCAACAAAAGTCCTCGAAGACGGCACCCGCAAAAAACCTTTACTTCCAACGACAAGAGCCAGAATTGAGGCATGTACACGTGCAACCTGTTACCCAAACTTTTTAACAAGATAAGTTCTTGCAAAGTACGTTTTTGCAAACCTAACTTAACCTACCTTTTTTCTGAACTTTAAACACTATTTTGTTGTACATATATGCCTTCATTTTTCTCACCTAGTAAAACTGCTGTATAATTATATACAAATGTTGTTGTGTTCCTTCTCACAAAAGCTGTTGCCCTATTTCTATTTCAGCACCTATCTGCACAATTGTTATTGCATTCTCTTGTGTGAGAATTGAACTTCCTTCTAGGGTAAATTTAATCCCAACAAAATCAAATTCTTTTAATATCAATTTCATTTTGTAATTGACAACAAGAAAGGAGAATTGCTTTGTTTATTCGTTATAGGTTGACTTGACAAGTATCTCTGTTTATAAAGTAAGGTATGTTTATATTTTATGTACCGGATCTACTCCTAAATTAATTAACTGTTTTGAATCCAACTACTAGGCGTAAAGGATCCAAATGTGGTGAAAGGGGATGGAAGCCATTCGTGAAAATTCAGATATCTCAGATTTTTATGAAATTTTCAGTTTCTTTAGAGTATTTTAAGGGCCTTTAGGGGGCGTAATATGGCCACAACATCCCGTTTGAAAATTCAGGTTTGCATTGAATTTGATCCATTATATCGTGATTTTAATTTTTGTAAATAGACATAAAAGTGGTGCAAAAGTGTTCTGTTTGGGGAATTCATTTTACCTGAATTGGGATGGGTATTTTTCTGGTCTAAATGAATAAATTCGCAAGTTTGTTTTCATTTTTATTTTTTAATGGAAGTCGCTTGATGTAAGGAACTAAAAAGAACGAAAAATGATTATCACAAAGACAGGAAGTGCCTATTGATCTTAGTCTTGAAACGACCAAGGCTATAGGTAGGAGGAAAACAGTCAGTAGGAAGAGTTTCACAAGCCTGCAGTTCTTGGAAAGAAGCTACTGGAATAGGAAACTGCATTATAATGAGGTATCAAAACAACGAATTGATGGAGACCACTAGACATAAAATGGAAATAAATGAAAGGTTGAGAGAATAGTAGAATCACCAGTGAGCCACTGCTAACTAAGTACATCGACAATATTTTGTATATGTAAAATTGAGGAAAATGAAATTTTATGGCAAAACTTTTTATATCTATAATTTTATAAGAATATAAAAATTATTTTCAGTCAATAAGGGTTCATTTGGAAAAGTTTATGCAAACTCATGTTTGGTAAAGAAAGTTCAGTAAGTACACGTGAAGCGTAGAGATGTGTATGTCAATATGTTTGTAGTCGGTTACTTTATAGCATGACGTCATTTTCTAGTGCTCTTGCCCCCTTTACAACGGCCGTGGGTGAGGCCTTTTTTTATTAATTTTTAAGGTCCACTTCTTACTCCCCTCCCCCCATCTCTCTCGTCTTCTATGAAAAATGACCTGTTCTAATTTTATGATTATCTTCTTTTCTGCTGCTTTGATCTGCTAACCTTCCCACAAAGCCTAGATGTGATACATGGTTGTACTTAATTTGGGGGTAGGCACAAGGGCGGTATCAAGTATCCATAAAAATTACTTTAATCAGACTCGTCCGGATCTTGGGCAATCGATAACAAAAAAAAACTCTCCTAAAGGGGGTGGGGGGGACAAGGTGGGTAACCTCTTTGTTATCACCTTTCGAAAGGAGGAGGTAATGCCTGGGAGAATGCCCTCCCTCCAGCAGCACCAAACAGAACGAGTACACCCACCAGACTATTCTTAACTCTCAGGAAAAAAAACTGGTTGTATCATGTAGAGCAGTACAAGCTGTTGTCACGTTAAATACTCTTGAGAAATTTTGTCATTGTTTGTTTTTCCTTTCAAGTTGATCAACTTTGCTGTTTTCTTTTTCTGATTGATTAATCCTTATTTTATCATTTTGTGTGTGTGTGTATATATATATAAATAGTGTGTATATATATATATATATATATAACGTATAAGTCGAATTTTATGTATTTTATATTTAGCCTTTTGTTCATTTCCTCGTTGGAAATAACCCTACACTACACCAGATGTTATTTGTCAAGAGAAAGTCAGTTCTCTTTTTTTACTAACTCAAAATGGGTATGACTGCAATTTCCGGCCTTTGGGCTAGGATCAAAGTCTGGTATCTGTTCTATCCATGGTCAACAGAGGAAAAATCTATTTCCAAAAAAAAATTCCCGATCTAGTTTTTAGGGAGTTGAATTTTCTCCATAAAAATTTTGTGTCTAACTTTGCTCTTGTGGGGAGGCAAGTAAATAGGGACTGCTCCAAATGGTAATTATTTAAAAGTAGTGAATCAGGTGTTACTTCAAACAGGAATCTAATGGTATCGACTCAGTGTATTCAGAGTTGTTTCCCTTGAACCATGTTCAAGTTATTTCCCCTGAATTATACTGTGCAACCAGAAAATGAACTGTTAAATTATGAAATTCAAAAAGAAAGACTCTGGCTATGTGGATGTGTTTCTACCTAGCTCCACATTTTTACATCGTTTTCACGCCACTGATGCCGTGTTGTTAGATCTCGCTTCTGGTTGCAGTTTAGAAGCGGTTCCCAACAGCTAGCCATTTCAGCATCGCCTTTTTCTGACCGCAACATTTGTTATCAGAATAGTTCCCAGATAATATCAAAGTAAGTTCTGTTTACTTTACATAGCCCTATACATTCTCTATAATTTGTTTGCCCTGGCAATCCATGTTTATTTCGATTGTGTTAAGAACTTTTAACGTGGACTCTTTTGTTAGTAATTACGTCTCTGATTTTGACCCCTTTTTATCTATCATGTTTTATCACATCAGTCTTACATTTGTCTTTGACAAACTTTTTTGTGAGAAATAAATGTATGCATATGTGTGCAAATTCAACCACTCTTTTATTATTACCATTTCTTCACTGTTGTCTTTTTCCGCTTCATATTCTGACTTTGGGTTATCCACAATAACACAATATATACTCAATATAGTGAATGGGAGTTTAAGAAGGAGCTCCAATACGTGCATCACTACACAAACGATGAAATGGAATATTAAACATTCTAATTTTATGATGGCAGCAATTCTGTTTAACATACCCAAAATGGCTACCATACTAAATTTTAGGTGGGAGAGGGGTGTGAATGATTCAATTAGACATTATTTGCCGAAAGTTAACATAAACATGTCTAAATACTACCATATGATTTTACTCAATGTTTGGCATGCTATTTTTCTTGACTGCCACACCAAACTTAGGGTTAACATTGAAATTAATGAAGGTTTTTTTTATTATTTTATCTCTTAAATTTGATGCCAGAATCAGGAATTTTTTAATTATTTTTTTTTAGAACTACTGGTATTAGAAAATTGTGCAAAACAACAAAAAAAAAACTAACTAGACATATCACAATGTTATCTTACTTATTTTTAAATAAATTCCTAACATAACATTAAAAAAAATAATGTAGGATCAATTCATTATACATTAATCGTAAAATAGACACTTTTATAGGCGGCGTAACATTTTGCACAATCCCAAACCGATGACCACTCGTGAAATTGAAACAATTTTCGGCAACTTGACTGTTTAATAGGCCAAAATTCATGATGGCAGCTATACAAAGTTTTCTTGAAAAAGAAAATAGTCTTTAAAGATTCAGTTATACTTTATAGGTTAAATATTAGGGTAGACTAGGCTTTCAAATTTCGGTTTTGCAACTAATCTAGGAGAAGGAAAATTCCAAAATATCGCTAGTCTTTCTTAGCTTATCTCAGCATTGTTTGTGAATGTCTTACAAGGTCCTGAACTCAAGCAATGCCGGTTCAGGAAAAGGGCGATTGTTCATTGTGCAACCCTTGCTTAATTCTAGACTCCCTGCACACTCTCGGGGGGGGGGGGGGGGGCGTCCATTGTCTCTCAAAACTGTAAGGAGGCATCTTTAATTGTATATTATAATAATAAATGAGACTTTCACGAATGTAAACAAAATATTTTACATCCGGGCAGTCCTGGGTATGACCTTAAAAGACATCCAGTGGTGAGGCCCCCACTTAAGAGCTGTGAGGAATGTAGAGTTGCTCCTTAGTTGCCATTACTGCCAGGTCCACTCTGGCCTGGAGTGGTAGTACCTGTAAGAGGCCCCATCTATGAGTCAAATAGAACCTACTGGTGCTACCAGATCAGGCTGTCTGAAGTTATTGACTTCCTGACTCAAAATGAACCAAACATTGATGTTTTTTTTTCTTTGCAAAACTCAATCATATTCTGCAAAATCCAAAACAAAAAACAATTTCCCTCTCCCCCCCCCCCCTTCACTCAACCAAATACCATGAATAAATACTCGAACATATAAAGAACTTGAAGCATTAGAACTTTTGCCAAAGTGACCGGATTCGGCATTGAACAACCCAAAATGAGTTGATATGCTGTAGAACAAAACAGCCAAACCAAACACCATAAATATTCCATGATAAATGCCAGTATACTGAAATCATATGCCCTTAATAGGGTTAAGATGAAAATTCATATACACTAAATGTACAAAAGCAAGGAAATTCCCAAATTTTTACCCTTTTATTGTCATTAAGGGTATGACTACATATCAACCAAACCATTTCATTATCACATCATTACAGTATAAATCTCTATGCATGAGTGGATGAAGTGTGTGAGGTGCGCTGAAGAAAAATTCCTACCAGTAAAATACATAGCCCTGTTGTGCTCGCATATCCTTAATGACAATAAAAGTGTAAAAATTTGGGAATTTCCTTGCTTTTGTACATTTAGTGTATATGAATTTTCATCTTAACCCTATTAAGGGCATATGATTTCAGTATACTGGCAGTTATCATGGAATGTCACTACTTTTGTAAAGGCTATGTCTCAATACAATGGTCATTTTTAAGGTTTTTTGGAATTTTCTGGAAAACTAAGGTATATGGTAAACTGAAATTCAAATGACATCAACTAGACTCTAGAACCTCTATCTCTGCCAAAAATCAGCTGAATCCATCAAATAGTTGAGATACAGGGTGGCACATACGTACGTACACACGGATAACACAAAATCATGCCTGACCTTTCTGAACTTCTGGGTTGCCTTAACTAATGATGCTGAAATTCTACACACTTATAGAACCTATAAAAAAAAAAATATTGTGCAAAGTTTTAACTAATTTGGTTTATTGGTTTTTGAGTTATGATTGATCAAAGAAATGAGATTTCTAGCATAGGCCGTTTTTGAAGTCTATTAAGGGATAGAGCGCTCTCGCGCCCCCCTTGATTAAAATATATAAACATTTTTTAAAACTGACATTAAAATACATAAATATTTAAAAAAACGAAAGTGAAATTTAGGCCCTAAAACAGGGGCAACAAGATGCATCTAACCTCGAACAATTCAAAAATACCAAAGCTCTCAACTAATATGCCTAGAAATGACTCACTGCCTTAAGACTCAAATGAAGGATATTAACTTCCACATTCATCGCATGAAATGACCCTTAGGGTTGATGTGCCATTAAGCAATATCTTACCTTACATTCAGGCAATGCCAGATCATCTGTTTGTGATCGATATTTGATTGATGTCTTCATCGAAGCTGAAGATTAAAAAACTGAAAAAATTAATTATTCAAACTTCACTTTATTTAACGTTCTCTGTTCACATTTCTTCTTTAGAGATGGGCGTGGATAGGGGCTTCATCCGAATATGTTTAACTAAATAAATAAGTTGAACTATAAAAAAAATACTATATTAGTTTTTTTTTTGTTTGTTTTTTTAAGTCTAAAAAATAACAAAAAAAAATTTCTATTGAGTTGAAAAGCAGAAACATTATTCACCACCCATAAAGTAATACGTTTTATTTCTACAGTACAGGATGGTTCTTGTTATCCCTACCAAAAGTAACAACAATACAAAACACATGTGCTGGGTTTAGTTTCTACACTTTCAGAAGAATAAAATATAATAAAAGCACTAAAACAATAGAAAAAAAATGTAATAGATTCAGTTTATTCACTTTCATTGACACTCACACACATCGAGAAGGTCTGTATGAACACCATCATTTTCGTGGCACAAAATGATGTGGCGCTAACCTGTGCTTTTTTCTTTTACTAAAGAGTCCCACTTATCAAGGCTAAAAGCCACACGAGGAGAAGGGTTAATGAGATGGATAGATTGTCAGTTGAATGATGAAGAATATTATGGGAGGATTTAAAATGATGAATGGAATAAACAAAATTTGATTACTTATGAGGACGGTTTATGACAAGTATTTGTTGACATGGAGAAGCAATCCTTTTATAACGTGTTCCACAGATGGGAAGTTCTTCGAAAGTCTGTTGGTGGAAATTCCGTTTGATGTTAGCCACATCAACCATAACAACAGATTGAAGATAAGTCTTCCATTTCATTTCAAAATAAAAGTTAGACAAAATTGCTTTAAACATGGAAAGTTAGCAAAAATTGTAAATATTTATTCAGAAAGAAAGTGAGAAGACAGAGAGAGAAACAAGAAAGAGGGGGAGAAAAGAAAGCAAGAGAGAAAAATAAAAATAAAGTGAGGGAGAGAGAGAGAAACAAGAGGGGGAGAAAAGAAAGCAAGAGAAAAAAATAAAAAGAAAGTGAGGGAGAGAGAGAAACAATAAAGAGGGGGAGAAAAGAAAGCAAGACAGAAAAATAAAAAGAAAGTGAGGGAGACAGAGAGAGAAACAAGAAACAGGGGGAGAAAAGAAAGCAAGAGAGAAAAATAAAAAGAAAGTGAGGGAGAGAGAGAGAAACAAGAAAGAGGGGGGGGAAAGAAAGCAAGAGAGAAAAATAAAAAGAAAGTGAGGGAGAGAGAGAGAGAAACAAGAAAGAGGGGGAGAAAAGAAAGCAAGAGAGAAAAATAAAAAGAAAGTGAGGGAGAGAGAGAGAAACAAGAAAGAGGGGGAGAAAAGAAAGCAAGAGAGAAAAAAAAAGAAAGTGAGAGAGAGAGAGAGAAACAAGAAAGAGGGGGAGAAAAGAAAGCGTTAGAGAAAAATAAAAAGAAAGTGAGGGAGAGAGAGAGAAACAAGAAAGAGGGGGAGAAAAGAAAGCAAGAGAGAAAAATAAAAAGAAAGTGAGGGAGAGAGAGAGAGAAACAAGAGGGGGAGAAAAGAAAGCAAGAGAAAAATAAAAAGAAAGTGAGGGAGAGAAACAAGAAATAGGGGGAGAAAAGAAAGCAAGAGAGAAAAATAAAAAGAAAGTGAGGGAGAGAAACAAGAAATAGGGGGAGAAAAGAAAGCAAGAGAGAAAAATAAAAAGAAAGTGATGGAGAGAGAGAGAGAGAGAAACAAGAAAGAGGGGGAGAAAAGAAAGCAAGAGAGAAAAATAAAAAGAAAGTGAGGGAGAGAGAGAGAAACAAGAAAGAGGGGGAGAAAAGAAAGCAAGAGAGAAAAATAAAAAGAAAGTGAGGGAGAGAGAGAGAAACAAGAAAGAGGGGGAGAAAAGAAAGCAAGGGAGAAAAAAAAAGAAAGTGAGGGAGAGAGAGAGAAACAAGAAAGAGGGGGAGAAAAGAAAGCAAGGGAGAAAAAAAAAAGAAAGTGAGAGAGAGAGAGAAACAAGAAAGAGGGGGAGAAAAGAAAGCGTGAGAGAAAAATAAATAGAAAGTGAGGGAGAGAGAGAGAAACAAGAAAGAGGGGGAGAAAAGAAAGCAAGAGAGAAAAATAAAAAGAAAGTGAGGGAGAGAGAGAGAAACAAGAAAGAGGGGGAGAAAAGAAAGCAAGAGAGAAAAATAAAAATAAAGTGAGGGAGAGAGAGAGAAACAAGAAAGAGGGGGAGAAAAGAAAGCAAGAGAGAAAAATAAAAATAAAGTGAGGGAGAGAGAGAGAAACAAGAAAGAGGGGGAGAAAAGAAAGCAAGGGAGAAAAAAAAAGAAAGTGAGGGAGAGAGAGAGAAACAAGAAAGAGGGGGAGAAAAGAAAGCAAGGGAGAAAAAAAAAAGAAAGTGAGAGAGAGAGAGAGAAACAAGAAAGAGGGGGAGAAAAGAAAGCGTGAGAGAAAAATAAATAGAAAGTGAGGGAGAGAGAGAGAAACAAGAAAGAGGGGGAGAAAAGAAAGCAAGAGAGAAAAATAAAAAGAAAGTGAGGGAGAGAGAGAGAAACAAGAAAGAGGGGGAGAAAAGAAAGCAAGGGAGAAAAAAAAAGAAAGTGAGGGAGAGAGAGAGAAACAAGAAAGAGGGGGAGAAAAGAAAGCAAGGGAGAAAAAAAAAAGAAAGTGAGAGAGAGAGAGAAACAAGAAAGAGGGGGAGAAAAGAAAGCGTGAGAGAAAAATAAATAGAAAGTGAGGGAGAGAGAGAGAAACAAGAAAGAGGGGGAGAAAAGAAAGCAAGAGAGAAAAATAAAAAGAAAGTGAGGGAGAGAGAGAGAAACAAGAAAGAGGGGGAGAAAAGAAAGCAAGAGAGAAAAATAAAAATAAAGTGAGGGAGAGAGAGAGAAACAAGAAAGAGGGGGAGAAAAGAAAGCAAGAGAGAAAAAGAAAAATAAAGTGAGGGAGAGAGAGAGAAACAAGAAAGAGGGGGAGAAAAGAAAGCAAGAGAGAAAAATAAAAAGAAAGTGAGGGAGAGAGAGAGAAACAAGAAAGAGGGGGAGAAAAGAAAGCAAGAGAGAAAAATAAAAAGAAAGTGAGGGAGAGAGAGAAACAAGAAATAGGGGGAGAAAAGAAAGCAAGAGAGAAAAATAAAAAGAAAGTGAGGGAGAGAGAGAGAAACAAGAAAGAGGGGGAGAAAAGAAAGCAAGAGAGAAAAATAAAAAGAAAGTGAGGGAGAGAGAGAGAGAAACAAGAAAGAGGGGGAGAAAAGAAAGCAAGAGAGAAAAATAAAAAGAAAGTGAGGGAGAGAGAGACCCAGGGTAAAAATGCAGCATATTTCTATTAAAATTTCTATCTCTCTCTTCCCCATCTTTCTTCTCTGCCCAGCCCATGCCTGTCTCTGGACATACACTTTTTATAGGTCACTCAAGTCAGCATAAGGGAAATAACTCTTTGAAAAAAAATCAGTTACTTCCCTTTAGTTTGTACATGAAATCGGCGGCAGTTTAGGGTCAATGAATGGATATTTTTTTCTAAATTTTAGATTATTAATCATTCCGGGCAATGCTGATAAAAAAATATCAACTGTGATGGTTTTTGGTTTGTATGTTTCAAGTTTAAGACAACTGCCCTTATTTTATAGATAGAACCTGAAAAATAGCCGAGATATCGTAAGTTAAATTTTATGAAAATTTTACTATTTTTACCCATTTTTGCAGCATAAAAAACAGTTTAGCATTGCTAGTGTTAGTGATATTTTGCACTCACCTGAATTTTCACCCAGTGGCAGCTGCCCATTTATGTGTTACATATCACCACCATGTTCCATCTAGTAGGTGTGAAGTTGACAAACTCTTGAAACTGGACTCTGAAGAAAGGATGAGCGTTTTCTCGCATGGAATTTGTTAGTGCTGAAATAGTAAAACAAAAGGAAATAAACTCGATTGTTTATTCAAATTAATAGGAAAACTCTGATTTTCAGATTGACAGCTTGTTTTTTTTTTTTCATTCATATTCTTATGTTGTACAGCAGCAGTGGAGGAGAAAGAGAGACAACCTCAGTTTGTTTTAACTAGTGATGGAATGATTCCAATATTTTTCCCGATTCCAATACCATTACTGATTCTGTTCTAAATTCTGATTTCGATACAATTACAAGTTCTGATTCTAAAATTACCTAAAAAAGTAGAACTTTTTAATGTTTTCTATTTGTCTATCGTATGTGAAATTTTCATCTATATTTTTCACTTGTGCCATTTTTTTTTTCCTATTTATCCACTCGTGCCATTTTTACTTAAATTCATTATTATGATCTATTAATGTTAGTTTTACTGGCAGTAAATATTCATCATTTTATCATTAGTACCAGCCATGGATAATTAAGTTTTAAACAAAAATAAAATAAAATTGTTTTTGGAATCGGAAATTAGATTCAAATTTTTCCACACCAATTCCAATACCTCAAAAAGTTCTGATTTTTCCAATTCTGATCAATCGTCGCAGCACTCGTTTTAACTAATACTTTTTAAGACTTTATTTTGTATGTCTCATTCGACCTGCTGCCAATTGCTTTTCTGGTTACAAAATCTTTTCCTCACTTCCTCGATAATTTATTGTGTATTTGCTGTCGTATAAGAATAAATATTAGACCTGCATACATTTCAACAATGTTTCAACGTACTTTACACCTGAGTAACGTCAGGTAAATCTACCGGTCTATGATATCCCATTTTCCCGATTATATTTGTGAATGCATTACTCTGATTCCTGTACCGACTTGCATGTAATCAAGGATGGTGTGTCATTTTAGTTCTAATTTTTTTTTTAATTTCTAAAATGGTTCAAGCAATTTTTTCCCCCTGTGTTTTCTCTTCCTTCGTTGTATTAAACTTCAGCTTTGGTCAGTCAGACAAAGACAAAAAAAGACGCCAACAACAATTCATGCAACCCCACCTCCTGCCTTGTCTGCTTAATGATTAATCTGCTTTTCTACAAACTTTTTTAGACTTTAGTTCTTAATGTATTCTGTGATTTTCTTTCATCTTCATCATCTTTTGTCTTCTTTGTCATTTTTTGTGTTCCCTTTTCATCCATCTTCTTACACCATTGTCTTCTTCCATCTTTGTTCAGTGTTTTCTTCCATCAACTTTTCTTTTCTTTCATAAAACAGACAGATGGCTGCATGGAACACTTCTACCTCATCTGGAAAATGTGAATAAACAGTGTAAGACAGAGTTGCAGAGTCGGAAGGTATAGGCTTCCTCTGACTCCTAGAATTCCAAAATATCTGACTCAACTCTTTATTTTAAAGTTTTAAAATATTGGAAATATTCAGACTGTCTATTGATTCTTCGGGGAGTAAAAAATCCAATTCTTATGATTTTGACTCCACAACCCTGGTGTAACTTCCAATGAACCTATGACACAATTAACCTCTTAACCAATTCAGACAGGAATAAGCAGTTAAGTAAAGCTGAATTCATGTCAAGAGTCTAACTGACTGAAAGGTCATGGGTGATCTATTAACTTACTAAATCTGACTTATTTTATTCTTACATTTGATAAATTCTATTTGACAAAGCATACAGAAAAATCATTCCAGTAATCACAGGAGCTACTGGCCTCATGAAAAAGAATTTCAAAAACTACTCAGCAAATTTACTTGGTGAACCAAGTGCAAGAGAAATCCAAACAATTGTGCTTAAAGGGACGATTAGAATTCTAAAAAGATCTCTCGATTAGAGTTTTTGAAATAGCACGATCCCCAGCAAAAATAAAAAGATAAGAAAATTGAAAAAAAAAAAGTAGACCGGTCCCAGCAAAACATCAACAGGCTAGACACAAAAACAAGAAAAACTTTAACACTGTACAGAATAATATATAAAACCAGTGTCTATTTGCTCAGAAATGCATAAATTAAAAACTAATGTGAACAAGCATCTCGCTGCACAGCTCCCAATTTAGGATGACCCCCCCCAAAACTTTCACCCTAATTCTCAATAGCCCCTTACGTTTACAGTGGCAACTTGCCTTGTTTGGTGTGAACTATGTTTTGAAAAAAAAAAAAAAAAAATTACATCTGTATTTTTGAGGAATCAAATCATTTAGAATAGTAGAGATCTTCTCACAAAATCTTTATACCCTGGTAATAATCTAAGCAAGTCGAAAGCTCGGACATAAATGAATGTTGGATGCTTTGTTTTTCTTTATCTCAAGAATTAAGAAAAAATATTAAATCCCTGAAATATTTAATTAAAAAAAGCAACATATTTGCTGCTCACAACGGGAAAAAAAAACACAAAAAAAAAACTTTCCTTTCTTCCTCTGTGTGCCTAATGTTAGGCAGAATTTCCAGAAACAAAGCTTCTTCACAAAGGCTTCTCACCTGTGGAACACATTACCATGGGATTTCTTCCCATCTGTAGAACACATTACTACACGACCAACTGTTTTCTTCAGATTACAACATGGTCGTCTTCAAATCCAATGTCAACAGATTCCTATATAATAAAGTGAAGTCAGTATATTTCTCTAAGTTTCTCATCGATAATCTTGAATATGACAAATCAATATTTGATTCTACCTAGAAAATTTTATTTTTTCTTCCTTCCACCATTTCCTTTATAAGATAATGATCTATGTCGGTTCAGTTTCTTTTAACAAAATACTTATTCTGGTTAGGAAGATTGTTACATTGAAAACAGTTTTCAATAATGACCTAAACGGGAGTGTCAGCAAAAGAAATGTCAACATTGTTCTAAGCAACTGCTTATTAATAATGAAAAACAGATTTTTTTTTTTTTTGTAAGTTTCGTATTTATTTTAGTGATTGATTCCATAAATCTTTCATTAAAAACTAAATAATTGTTCAAGAACGTTTGGAAAGCCAACAATAATTTCGGCAAAAAGTAATTTTCCCATTATATAACCTTCAAAATGTGTAAGCGACAATAGTGTCCAAATATTTACTTAAAAAGTGGAAGTAATGTATGAAAATCTGATGCACATCACTAGCAGCAATAACAACAAATTAAAAAGTAAAAGTTCCAAAAAATGTTGTTTTAAAACTTACTTTCTAGTTTTTAGTTTTCTACTAGCTGGCTTTGCCGGCTTGCTATCCCTTCGCAAAATTCGCTACTTGAAATACTTAAAACATTAAGTTAAAATAATAAACATTTCATTCATAACTTTGCTGTGAATCCAAAACAAAATCTTTCTTATTTATTCATATAAACATTAACATTTTGGTGATTTTGATACAAATTTATTAATATTTTAAATGCGACTGTAAAGAAAGAAAAAGTAAGACGAGATTAATTTGCTTTTTCACTTGCAATTTAGAAATGGATCGCAACTTGTTAAAAATCAAGTCTAAAAAAAGGAAGATTTGAACACAAATGCTAAATATTGATCCAGGAAATGAAATAATATTGTGAAACAAAAGTATTTGTAATATTAAAATCAAAACCATCATTGAATTAAAAAAAAAACAATAACAAATTAATAAAATGTCTTTTTTTTTTCAAAATTAGTATACAAATTAGTTAACCTTGCAGCTAATATCGCATATACATAAGCAGTATATTTAAAAAAAAAGATGTGTTTATTGTGTAAAGGTGAATTAACTTGAAATAGGCCATTTTGAGTTTATCGTTCCTGCGAGAAATGGGCCCAACTTTCACATTTATTCACTTAAATATGTCTCCCACTAATTATACCTTATTTATAATGTTTTCTCCAAATAATATTTCTCTTGGCTTTTACATATCTGAAGAAAGTAATATGATCGAAGCATCATATGAATTGAATAAATCCTATTTCATATAAGATTTATCCAGACATTATTTCTATCCTATTGATTGATTGATGATAGCAAACACTAGCCATCCTGAGAAAATGAGTCACACCCTTGTAAGCATCGCAGAAGATTGTGGAGAAATACAGTGAGGACAACGCACATACAATAGTGAATTGTGATAGAGAAAAGATGATTGATGGATACTTTCTCCCTTTTTATACAGATATTAGAAAAAATGTGACTCATTAGGTCATCCATTGAGCTCAGGTCAAATTATTTGAATCGGGAAAAGTGAGTTTGCAAAGCCAGTGAAATATAAAGACAAAATCCAAAATTAGCTCCTCTCTTCTTCTCCCTTCTTAATCTCTTTCTCTTCAGTTACATGTGCCAGAAAAATAAAATTTAAAAAAAAAAAGTTTTGACTGTAATTCAATTTCTAACCGAATTTCGTGCAACCCACTTTTTTTCTGCCTTTCTCTCCTCAATCCAAATCACTTCCCCTTCCTTCCCAGCTGTCCTCTTCATTTATATCATCTGATATCCACATATGCAAATCAGAGACCACCATAAACACCTGCACCTATGAAGAGAAGCCCTTTTTTAAGCTGCATACACGACATACGAAGCACCTCATTCTTTTTCCTGATGGTGAGTGTTCCTCTTTATTGTCACACTCCCCCCTGATCATATGATCACACAAGTGACAGATGGTGGCTGGTCGTTTATCCTAGTACTTCTCCGTAGTGGGACAGTTATTTCTTTCTCTCTTACATCAGATGTACCAGGACCTGAGTTGGCAATGGAATAACGCAGCTCAACCAAGATGCAGAACCACTACTACTTGTATCGGAATCTGGTTCTCTCCATTCAGTACTCTCTGATGATGTGTCATCATTGTCGTCCACTACAGGTGCTAAACTGAGATGTGGGCGCAAGCCTCCTACATGTCGAGGTGTGCCATTGACGACCTGGTCTGAATTTCAACGTGCAACGTCCTTGTGGATTTTTCACTCAAACTGTGGCCCCCTCTTTATAAAGTGCAGAGATCCCATGGTGATTCGGATGGGGCACAACATTGACCCCTTTCACTCTGATCTGGTATGAGTACAACAAATTGGCAGGTGCTAATGATGCGGACACATCATCCTTGGGGGTAACGTTGTACCAATACACAGCCTCCATTATAGGACAGCTCTTTCGTGTAGCAATCCGCTTCACTGTCCTATGGCACCTTTCTATAATACCATTTCCTGATGGCCTGTATGCACAGCATGGTCGGAAGTTTACACCCCACTCGTTCATGAACTGTTGACTGCAGAAGGCAGTGTCATTATCAGCCAGAATCTCGGCTGGGGGGCCACGTTCAAATAACACTGATTCTAATTGCCGGATCACATGTGCAGTGTCTTGCTATTGTAGTGGCCGCCAGATTGAAAACCGCGTGGGTCCACAATCGATCAGTGTCAAAAAATGGCAACCATTTTAGTGTGTGATGTCCATGCCTAGCCAGTTCCATAGCTCCTGCACACTGAGCCCTCCTTTGTCGATTGAACTGGACCTGGGTCTATTGTCTGGCATTCTTCACAATTCCGAATAACTGCCTTTACTGCCGCTTTAGACACAGACGAGTCGATTCTACGCACAAAATGTAATGTTGGCCTGATTCCAGGATGTCCACTATGTCGATGAATTTCGTTCAGCTGTGTTGGGTTCAGGTTTCCTGTGGCAAAAGCACACACTGGCTGTGTTGGTTCAATCTCTCTCTTCACATCATTGAGCCACCACTGTGGAACTCTCGTCAGGGAGTCTGCTCGGTTCTGGCCAGATCTTGCTAGTGCTAGATCAACTGAAATGTTGTACTCTTTCACAAGTGAGATTATCGTGCCCGGTCTCCGCCTTATGAGCATCTCACTTGCGGCCTTTGTGCTCAATCGAGACTTTCCCATGAGCGCATTGGTCACCCAGTGGTACACACACACACACAGTCTGTTTTTATGTGTAACACATTGGCATTCCATTTGAGTGCAAGGTTTAGTCCTTTTAGTATGGCATCCAGCTCTGCCACGTTTATATGTTGGGTATCCTTTGTTGGTTGCAACCAGCTTGCATCCTCGATGATGGCTCCACTGGCATCAAGAGCTACGCCCACAGCAAGCGAGCTTGCGTCTACCCACACATCCAGTTCCTTTGTGGCCACGCACCATTTTCCTCGGACGGGATCTGATTGCTGTACACGGACAAGTATATCTGCTATCATACACTCCAGTGGAGTATCGCTAACCTTGTCATCCCAGTTCTGTGTAACAGTTGTAGCATAACGTTTAATAAAGCCTGTTTCCACTCGGAGCCATCCACACACTGGAAAGTGCCCCACCAGTTTTCCACACATGGAGAAGATACATCTTCGTTTCATAGTTCTCGGCGCATTCACAGTACTGGTTCCTGGCTGCCATTGTAGTTGGCCATGCTCTGCCCAAATTTCTAATCCCAGCACTCATGCACCATTTTTCGTTTTTTCTGGGTCCTTACTAGTAAGTCCGTACAGGTCCAGATGCTTCCTTATGGATTCTGCGGACGCCACATCCTCATTAATATATATGTCATCAATATATGCCGACGTTGCTCTCCTTATCTTCTCATTCTGGGCTAACACAGCCTCGAACACAGCCCGCATTACAAGAGGTGCCACATTTAAGCCAAACCCTAACCTTGTTAGACAATATCTTTATCCTTTAAATATGACTGTCTGGTACGGCCAGAGAGATCTTTCAACATGGATCTGTAGGTACACCTTCCTGAGGTCCAGAATGGATACATTCGTTCCTTGCTGTCTCTATTCTCGCATTTTCTCTGCGCAAACATTTGTATCGTCAGTGAATGCATCAATATAGGTGTTTAATTCACGATAGTCCATCACAGGACGCACCTTATTTTTATTGGCCTGTAGCACAGCCATCAGTGGTATTAGTCCCTTGGGTGGGCCAAACTCCTCCTGATTATATGGCAACAACCAACCATCGTTTATCCAGGTCTGCAATTCGCATTCATAATCTTCCCTTAATTCATTAGATATTGGATATTCAGAAATTCCAGTTTCTCTGGTGCATAACTCGCTGTACATTTCCATGCTGCAACCCATACTCTCTTCTGTTTATCAAATTTTGCAACAAAATCAGCTTCGTTAATACAAAACGCTGCACAGATGGGTTGTGCCTCCCCAAACTCCACACTTCCAGATTGTGTGATGCAAACGCCACCAAGTGCCTTAATGACGTCAATGCCAAGTAACATATCAAAGTCAAGAGGTTTACCTTGCATAATTAGCACGTTAATTGTGGCAACGTTACCAGTCACTGTATGAATCCTAATAGTGCCATTTCCGCAGCAGGCCTGCGTAGCGCCGGTCAATGTAGTTACCACCATCTTCTGCTTTGACAAGACCGACATAGCTTTGCACTTAAGATAGAATGTGAGCACCCAGTGTCGAGGAGAGCCAAGCATGGTGCATCATTAACATAAATTGTAATGACAGGTAACGCCGAGTTCACATTCTGACTGGGGAATAGACTGGTGCTGATGTCTTGTCCCAAACTTCGTTTCCCGGACAATCTCTTACCAGATGACCAGTCTTGTTGCACCGATAACATCGTTGACGGGTAGTCTGCCGCCTTTGCATGCAGTCTCTCGCAAAATGATTAGGGCCGTTGAATTTGTAACATGTATAATTAGATCGCCCCATGCCCACAGGTGGTTGAGTGATTCGGGTAGGCTGTGTCGCAGCCACAACTGGTTCACCCACTTCAGCATTGTCTTTCATCAATGCTCGAGCTCGAGCCAACAGCTCTTCTAAAGTCATATCGTCCACCCTAGAGGAGGACCGCAACAGCCTTTTCACAGGGTTGGGAAGCCCCCGTACAAACACACACACCAGCACACTATCTGGTATTCCTCCAAATAGCACTGACAGTTTCCGCAGATCTGCCAAATGTACGTCTACAGTCTCACCCGGACGCAATACACGTGCCTCGAACTTCTCATACGCTGTAAATCTGTCATCAGCAAAGGCATTGAATAGAGCTCCCTTAATTCGTGCTGCATCGGATTTTTCTTCTTCAGTTAGTTGCTGGTAAACTGCGAATGCTCCCCCAGTTAGCCGAAGTGGGATGACATTTTCAAGCCGCTTCACTCCCGATAAGTCACGCACTAATTCCACCTTCTCAATCCATTCAACGACTGCTCCAGTCCCATCAAACTCAGGAATTATCTTTAAGTCAAAACGGCTGTCCATTTTAAGTCAAGATAGCTTGTTAGCAAACTGTGCCAGAAAAATAAAATTGAAAAAAAGAAAAAAGTTTTAACTGCAATTCAATTTCCAACCGAATTTCGTGCAACCCACTTTCTTTCTGCCTTTCTCTCCTCAATCCAAATTACTTCCCCTTCCTTCCCAGCTGTCCTCTTCATTTATATCACCTGATATCCACATATGCAAATCAGAGATCACCATAAACACCTGCACCTATGAAGAGAAGCCCTTTTTTAAGCTGCATACACGACATACGAAGCACCTCATTCTTTTTCCTGATGGTGAGTGTTTCTCTTTATTGTCACACATGTTAAATGTGGTGATATTCCATTTAGTTTATAATGGATTATGTCTATCTTTTTATTCTGCCCTTGAATGATAGTGAAAGAAGTATGAATGACAGCTAGAGTATAAAATAAGAACGAAGAGTCAAACAAGATACAGTGAGAGAGGAAGAGAGTGATAGAGAGACACTTTGTAAGAGATGGGGTACTTGGTGAGATAATTAGAACAATTAAAAAGGATTTCTTTTTTTTTTTCTTTTTTTTCCAGACATAGCTCAATGCCAAAATTAATGAATATTTTAGCATGTATTTTGTGTGATTAAAATATATAAGGAAAAAGCTTGAGGGAAACAAACATTGATCACAACTCAGCTTTATTATAATGATAGATATATAAATTTTTGCACTCGCATTTGCTGAGACCTTTGTGCATGTTTGACAATCTCACTGGAAAATGACTGAAAAATCAAAGGCATCATGAATTTTGGATTTTAAACATTTTTGTGAAGCAAGGTTTGTTAGAATTTGAGAAAAAGATGATCAACAGATTTAATAGACACTGAACACAGCCTCTTTCCCACAGAAGACCTGTTGCTAGCCTCTCTATTGTATCGTTATGTTCATGGTAGGTGCTCGACTGAGCTCCAATCCCAGTACCTTCACAGCAAAGAACTTTCTCTTCCTCTCTCTCTCTCTCTACCAAAAACCAAACGGAACTTCCGTGAACAAATTTTCTCGACTAGAACATCCCATCTGTGGAACAAAATACCACAAGTCTGCTTCCCAACCGACTACAACATGGTCATCATCAAGTTTGATATAAACAAATACTTATTGAATTGTCCTCTTGAAAATCAACAACTTAAGTAATCCTCTGCGACCAACGTCCAACTAGCAATCCTTTTAACTCTTATCCTCAAGTGACCTTTGGGCCTTAATAAGTGATGATCCATCAGTAAAAGTATCGATCATATTCAATGGAATATGATTCAAATAACAATTATGGTCGACTTACACAAGATGTATACGCAGGCACTGTTTGTGACCTATCTAATGAGCACCAAATGTAATACTATCATGACTGAGATTATGTTCTGTTAATCAGTAATATAATCTTGTAGAATCACATGAGAGATTAAAAAAACAACCTATTTTTGTTAAGACAATTATGGTCGGTCACCTGATAATGCAGCAACCCAATGATTACAAGTGATAACGGACAAAAAAAATACTTAACTATCAATCTTTTAAATATGCACTGAAATAAAAATTAGTTTTATTTGCGAATGTGAGCGCCCCCTAGATGCAAATGTTTACTAGTTTTATAAATACACTAACAGATCGATCCAGTGTTGGCCAAGAGTAAAATTTACTGATTTTGTTTAACTGAATGTATATCTCATATTTATCATTATACTACAGCAACTGCATAAAAAAATAAATGAATCGACCGTAGTCGAAGTATACCTGAAGGCTTCCTTTTTATTATCTACTACACCAAGATGTAGGGGAGAGCGTCACTCATTTCCCTGGATTGCTCCACTTATCATCTCATAATACTTAGTGCTTAGCAAGGGGGCATTTTATGTTTTTAGTCTTTGGTATGACTAATCTGAGGATTGAACCTTGGTTTTCCGATCCATTAGCGAAAATCAAGATCACTTAACTAATCCTCTTCCCATTCCACTCTCTGTGTTCAATCCTCTCGTGATGGTAACCAACTGGTCAGTCTGCTGTAGTTTTGAAATTAATACAAAAATGGATTAAATTATTTCCACTTTTAAAATCTACAAAATTAAGTGTTATATTATACTAAACTTTACGGTCACTGTTCACATAGATGACCCGTGACACTTTGGGTGATGGGTCTTCTATATTCTCTGTTTTAATGGATAACATCATTCTTTTGTTAGCTCAGCATTTATAATATCATAAAGGATCTCTTCTCAATGTCTTCAACCTGTTTTCCCTTTGTAATGTTATAAAAAGGTTTCACAGTGTCTTCTAACTCTGTTTAAATCCATGTCATCCAGTGTACACAGATACAAACAAACATACAAGATAACAAAAAAACGACTTCCTGGCCTTTCAGCTGAGATCAAAATGTTGTATCTGTTCTCTCCTTGGTCAGAGAAGGAGAGATCTTTCTTGACTGGAATCATTTTTATTTTTGCTCCATTGGGAAGCTGGATATAATGCCCACATAAAAAACGACCTTGTCTCATATTTTGTTCTTGTGGGTAGGCAAGTAAATAGGGTACAGGATAACAAACAAGATTCAAAGTTTGTCATATATAGATGAAAAAAAACGACATAACAACAATAAATACATAATTTTTTAGATGAGGAGTGATAATTTGTATTTCATGTCTGACTACTATTTTCATCTCAGTTGTTATATTCACAACATTTTGGCTGATTTAATCTTTAAAGAAGGTTGGGGGTTGGGGGGAGTTACAACGACCAAAACGTGAAAATAGCAACTAATGAGAGTAGTAGTCCAAATAACTCAAGCATAAGCTAGAGAAACAATCAGTTGCGCTTTTTGATTATTTTTTTGTTGCAATTACTTTTATTTATTATTTTTTAATTATTTAAAAAATAATTAAATTAATATTTTATATTTTCCCCGGGCAACGCCGGGACACGAGTCCTGCTAGTTATTATATAATACAGAATCTCAGCTGAAATAAATTTTAAGATATCTACTGACTGGAAATCTTGCCTCCAGTAAAAGACTCCAAATGGTAGATCTCTCGGCCTGTTATAGGGATGGCCTTGGAACCAATCCTTTTATTGTAACTCAACTTATGAAGAAAATGAATAATTTTAAATTTCATCAAAGCAACTATCAACATTTGACATCTTTTATTTTCAAATATTTCTGAAATGAGACATAATTATTATTTACATCTTCTGGACAAGTTTTCCTTATTTTCCTTGCTGCCATTTCAAATTTCAGACATTGTGTTCTCCAATTTTCCTCAGATGTCTTTGTCACATCGTCATTAACCTTCTGAGATTAACAAACTGGTAGAGTAGATTGTTCTCATTCCTTATTTCATGTTCTTTTGTGTCCCTTCTATCTGCTTTGTCTCTTTCTATAATAAAAATATTCTCATGCAGCAGATCAGTTGTTTTCAGAGTAAGAAACCGCATTCTTATGCATCATGAGTAGAAGGATTTATCTTCCTCCTACAGCGGTAAGATGTGACACAACGTCGGGAAAGTGTGATTTGAAAAGCCAGCGCCCGAGAAGGTGAGCACTCTGGCTTATAAAAAATGCCTGGGCAGTCCCGTCGGCATTCCCCGGTAGGGGTGCCTCAGGCAGTAAGCGATAAATTTACTCCACCCTAAAGAGGGGAGGCAAAGCCTGGAAGGGTGGACCTCCTAGAACTGCACAGGACAAACCCACAGACCGGCGGAATCAAGACCCGAAGGCCAAGACGATACCGGTCTATAGGGTGTAGTATCCATCGGAGCAGATACTACACTTTGATCTTAGCCAAAAGGCCAAGAAACAAAGTCGAAGATCCAAACACTGTTTGAATTCTCTGAAGCTTGTCTTAATGGGTTGGATAGAACTGGTCAGAGTACATAGCATGCTCCTCAAAGATTGCACCTTGGCCACCGTCAACATCGCGTTGTGCACCTTATTGAGTTACATCTATAAACCAAATTTCACTCTGCAGCTGCTTGCCATCATCCTCATATTTGCCTGTTTTACATGTTGCATGTGGCAGACGGCTTCTGACACTCAACCATTCTTTCAATGTTACCAAACCAGCAAAGTCGAGTGGCTTGTTACTTTTAATACCTCTAAAACCAAGCTTCTCTCCTTTCACTACCAACGCTCGGGTTCTTGTTTTGCCTCAGTTGAAATGAAGGCTCTCATATTGAGGAAGCTCATTGCCTTGATCAGTTCCTAGGACTTATTTTCACTCCAGACTTGAAACGGAAGTTTTACATCAAATCTATTGCTAAAGTCGCTGGAAAAATTGTTGGATCATTGTACCACTCCAGCAAATACCTCACTCCTGACGCAATCCTCTGTTTGTATAAGAGTTTGATACATCCTAGGATGGGGAGGTACTACTGCTACATCTGGGGAGGTGCTGTTCAGAGCACTTTTTCTTGCCTTGAGAGAGTACAAAATCAACTTCACAATCTAGTGGAAGATGTCTTCTCTTCCCTACACATTCTTTCTCACAGAAATGATGTTGTTCGTCTTTCTCTTCTCTATCATTATTTTCATGGAACGATGCTCGACTGAGCTCCAATCTCTGGTCCCCCTTTAAAACATTCACAGCAAGAACTCGTCTTATTACCACGACTGCAAATAACTTTCCTTTCTTCCTCTGTGTTGTAACTGAAAGCAAACAGAATTCCATGAACAGTTTCTTTCTAAGAATTTCCCATCTGTAGAAACACAATACAGCAGGACTTCTTTCCTGTTGACTACAACCTTGTCGTCTTCAAGTCCAATGCTGACAAATACTTGTCGAGCCACCCTCTTAACTAATAAAATTCTGCTCTTTCCACCCATCGTTTCCAATCCTCCCGTAGTGTTGTTCATCATCCAATTGATAATCTCATTAACCTTTATCCTTGAGTGGGCTTTGGGCCTTGGTATGTGGTGACTCATTAGTATAAAAAAATTCTCCAAGTATTTAATTTTTCTCTGGTCATCAGATCTAAGCCTGTCTTTTAGACTCACATTATACACCCATCATATCTTATACATATCGTTTCCTTCTATGCAACACATATCCATACATCATCACACTGCACAGACATGCTTGATAGACTCTTCCCTTGGTTGACAGTGGTAACGCTCTGCTGGTTAATAATAGCAGAAGTTCCATATTTTATTTATATAGATTGCTGACAATTTTGGCATATTTTTAACATTACATTGTAAAAGATGTAAGCCCAAATTAAATTAATCTTATTTTCTGTTTTGTTAAATTAAAAAGAAAATTAAAAATTAATAATTAATATAGATGAACATACGTAGAAACATTATATTTTATTTATATAGATTTCCACTCACATTCTGAATTTGATCTTTTGACCTCTCAGTTTCTGATATGATCGTCTGCCCTTTGATTCAGCCCCATTCTAGCATAAGGGCACTCGCTATAGTAACACGTACGTGGTAAAATGAGAAACACTGATTATCAACATAGCATTCAAATTGGTTAAAAATGTTATTGCGCTTTCAGAAATTTAAGCATGATAAACATTGGCATTAGCATATGGAAATTCTCCAAATCGCACAGTCGTTGTACCTACTCTGCCATCCCCCTTCACTCGATAAGATTAGATAATAAAATCCCCATCCATTATAAAGGTTACACCAGCTTGCTCTTGCTAAGAAGAAATGTTTGCTTTTAGCTGATCAGGATTTGTTTGCATTCAAGTTTAAGCTCGGCCCAACATGTGTGGCCTTTTAATTTTGTTTCTCATGTTTTGTTAGCTTCACAGGGTAAACAATAATACAAGGGTGAGTCGAAAGTTTGACAATATTTTAGTAATCGATACAGAATTTATTAAATTTAACTTTAAAAATATAATAATTTGATAATAAAGAAAAAATCATAGATATGAAAAACGGCCAAACAAAAATGAAAGTAAAAAAATACAAACTCCATGGCAACGCCGGGTAGATGCATTTTTATCAAAGAACTCGAAATACTAAGATTCAAATTAGAATAACACGTATAATTTTACATTTTCTATAAAGCTATTTTTTATTTGCCAACTGAAGAAATCCATTATTTTTAGCCAAAAAATGGATTTTATATCCATTTCTAGATGGGTAAACTTAATTCCCAGAACAGTATTGAACCACTTTAAAATCAAGATATAATGATACTAAACCTTATGTCTAGAATACTTAGTCTAATTTTGATACAAAATCCATTACATGATTTTGATTCTAGAAAATGTCTCAAATTTACGACTTAAGCTTAAGAAGTCTTAAGAAAAAATAGATTCTATTTATCTTCCTCCCACAAGGTAAGATGTGACGATTAGCAATAAACTAACCCCCTCTCAAAGGGTGAGAAGGCAAAGCCTGGGAGGGTGCACCTCTTAGAACTGCACAGGACGGACAACCGATAGACCGGCGTAAATCCAGACCCGAATACCCGTACAATACAGTTTTATTGGTTAAACTGACTATGGATAAAATTCAATTCAAATCTGATATTTTAATTTTCAGAATTGGCGGTTGTGTCCATATTATGCCTCTTAAAAACATTTTAAATACTCCAAAGAAACTGAATTTTGGGGAATATTTATTAATTGATGTCTAATTTTTGTTAAAATTTCACGAATCGGAGGTATCCAAATTTTCACAGAACGATTTCCATCCCTTTGAATAAAATAAAATTAAATATAGGCTGCATTATGACCCCTTACGCCTAGCAGCTGTGTTCCAAAATTCATAATTATCGGTTAATTAGTTTAGGAATGAATCCTGTACATACAAATATATATAAGCATAAACACATCTAACTTATATATATATAGAGGGAGTAAATATGAAATTAAAAAATTCAGACAAAATGGTTATGGAAATGTGGAGAAGCAAGGTAACATGCTAGTAAAAATAAAGACACAAACGTATCATTAGAGTTGGACAGAAATATTTCGGTCGAAGGGTTCGACCATATTCGTTTGGTGATGTGGCTTTATTGAAAATAAAACTCAACATTTTATATAATGTGGGTAGAAAAAAACGGGTGTGGGAGAGAAAGGAAGCAATAGGTACTGAGTGTAGTAGTATGTTAAGGGAAGGAGGAGGGGTGGTAAGAGTAGTACGTGTGTAGAGATAACCGTTCAAACCAGTCGCACGATTATATACATATATATATATATATATATACATATATATATATATATATACATATATATATATATACATACATATATATATGTATAATAGTATTAGTTTTCAATTTGAATGTTTTTTTTTGGTTTTTTTCTTTCTTTGGGGGTATGGTACTGTTTCATAAAGTTTACAAAAAATAAATAAAATAAGGTGCTCATGTAGCACACTGGGTTGCTGAGAATATATATTCCAAAATTCATAATGATATACTAGCAATACACATGAAAAAATTTAAATTGCTTAAAATATCTCAATAATGGCATATATAGTAAGCGCTTGATGATCTAAGAAAGAATCTTTTTAAATCTGACTAAAAATAAGGAAGTTATGACTATTTTTGTGCCTCACACGATTGGATATTTTCCCCTCTTTAAGACAATATGCATTTTGTCACATTTTGTACACTATTTTTTTAGTAAAAATGTTATATCTTTGTTAAAACACAAGATTAAGCAATGAAATTTACCATATAAGTGTATTTTTGTACAAGGAATCAGAATGTGCCACTGAAAATCTCCAGAAATTAATGGTTTCCAAGTAATCTGCACTAAGTGCACATAAATATGCTGCAATACCTTAAAAATACCATGTATCCATTAAAAGAAAGAAGTTAGAAAACTCAAAGTTGAATTGTAATACATTTTATGTACAAGAAACTAAAATCTAATACTAGGACTGTTTAAAAATGAATATATTGCAA
Source organism: Sepiola atlantica (assembly GCA_963556195.1). Classification (NCBI taxonomy): domain Eukaryota; kingdom Metazoa; phylum Mollusca; class Cephalopoda; order Sepiida; family Sepiolidae; genus Sepiola; species Sepiola atlantica. The sequence goes on from OY744515.1 coordinate 78,295,943, forward strand.
GATTTCTTTGACATTATTGTAGATTAACACCTTCTGCTAACTCACCCCTTACCTCCACAAAATATTGAGATTCTACTTTTTTTATTTAGGCAATTACATGTTAACACCCTGAAAAACTTGGCAGAAAGAAAGAAACAAAAACAATTATTTTAGAATTTAAAGTGAGGATCAGTTTCACATAAAATAATCCCCCATTTCAAGGCCATTCTAGCATTTTAGGACATTTAATTATTTTTTCTATGGGAGATAAATCCTGTGCGTTTTTCTTGTTTTTTTTTGTTTTTTTTCTTTTTTTAGACGATTATGAGGGTCCTTGTTGGAGGAGGGGGGCTTACTACTTGAACTTCAGGTTAGTGGTAGGGCTAGGGGCAATTAAATGTGAACACCCTGAAAAATTAGCAGAAAGAAAAAAAACAATTCATTTAGAATTTCGAGTGGGGGATTAGTTTCACATATATTTAATGTAGAATAATTCACCATTTCCGGGCCATTCTAGCGTTTTAGGGCATTAATCAATTTTTTTCTATGGCAAATAAATCCTGTGCGTTTTGTTTTTTTATGGACGTCTGCTTTTTTTTTTTTTTTTTTTTTTTTTAGACGATTATGTGTGGTTTTAATGGGCTTTTTTGTAGGATTAGGGCTTCCTACTCGGACTTAGGGTTAGTGATAAGGTTAAGGAAGGGGTTTTGTTTTGGATGGAGGTTGCCATTCGGACTTAGTGTTAGGGTTAAGGGAGTTTTTTAGGGGTGGCTTGCCACTCATATTAAAGGTTAATGGTACGATACGTTCAAGAAGGCATTTTTAGGAGGTGGGCTTGATAGTCGTACCTAGAGTTAATGGTAGAGTAATTATTTATTTTATAAATTTCACTAAAAGGCAAGAATGGCCGGGAAATCTGAGATCATTTTACATTAAATTTATATGCGAAACTGATCCCCCACTCTAAATTCTAAATTATTTTTTGTTTTTCTTTTTTTCGCCAATACTTTAAGACGTAAGAGCCTAAAAAAGTAGAATCTTAATTTTTTTTTTAAATTGGCGACTAGAAAGTCATTACTACTAGAAGTTCAAAAGTTGAGTGAAAACCAGTATTTTTTAAAGTATTTTTTATAAAAGAACTAAATAGGATTAACTTTTTTAAGCACAAGAATTTTTGTCTTATTTTTACAAAGCTAGGTTATATTAGCTGCTGCTGATTGATTGTTATATCAGCAATAGTAGCAGCCATTGTTGACTTTCGCTCAAAAAAAGGACTATTTTTTAGGATAAGGTAATTTAAAATTACTACTATGGAAAGACAAAACAATATACAATTATAATTTTAATGCATAAAAAAAGATAAAAGATTAATTTATTTACTAGTTGGGTACGAAAAAATGTAACATTTTCTATATTCATATTTAAAAATTTTTTAAATTCGTTCTAGAATGAAAATAAACAAAAATCGCCTCGTGTTTATAGCTGCTATTACTGCTGCTACTACAATCAGTTTTTCAAACTATAAATCGAAAACGCTTTTTTTTTCCGGATAGGGTCATGAAATATCATGACTACCAAAAGAGAACACATATATACAATTATTATAATTTTAATGCATAAAAAAGTAAAAAGATTGATTTACTTACTAATTGGGCGACGGAAATGTATTTTTCAAAAATGTTCAACCGACGTCGTGTTGAAGGATTATTTTTAAAATTTCAAAAAAATGAATGAGCCGAATTACTTCGTACACCGACAAACATTAAAAGTGATGTATCTCCTGATTGGTTTCCAAATTTCAGAACGAAATTCCGCACAGAGAGTTGGTACGAGACTTTTAAACGATGCAGGGGTAAAAAAAAAAGTGACGTAAATTGCTGAAAATAGCGTTAACATTTTTTGGCCTTTATTTGCTCCAAACTCTTTAAAATATATCATGTATAGTGTTATTCATGAATGCACCTGAAAGGATATTCATTTCCTAACAAAATGATGGTATTTTGAGCACTTAAAGTGCTTTAGTTTTTAAGATATGACTATTTTAATAGAACTACCCTCAAATCTGTGATTATCAAAACCATTTTCTGGTCGATGTGTATTGCTAATACTATATTTATTGCTTATATCAATGCTGGTACAAGTATTCTACTAGTATTTATATAAAGTTAGGTATGTGTATATGTTTATATATTTTTATGTATAGGATTCACTCCTAAACTAATTAACTGATCATTATAAATTTTGGAACACACCTGCTAAGCGTAACGGGTAGTAATTTGGACTATATTTAGTTTAATTTGGTTTGTTGTGATTAAATTTACCCTGAAAAAAAAAGAAAGTTCAATCCTTGCACCTGAGAATGCAGTAACAATTGTGCAGATAAGTGCTGAAATAGAAATAGGGCGACAGTTTTTGTGAGAAGGAACACAACATTTGTATATAATTATACAGCAGTTTTACTAGGTGATAAAAATGAAGGCATATATGTACAACAAAATCGTGAGTTCAAAGTACATAAAGGAAGAAGTTAATTTGGGTTTGTGAAAACGTGCTCTGCGAGAAATGATCTTGTCTAAGAATCCGGGTAATTGGTTGCATGTGTACATGCCTCAATTCTGCCTCTTGTCGTTGGAAGTAAAGGCTTTTTGCGGTTGCCATGTTTGAGGACTTTTGGGCAATGAATGTGCAAGCAGGCACATAACAACCAACAAGGGAACAAGGGTCGTCTAGGGCTGGCTCTGTTGAGATGTTGTCAATTCAGTCCAAGATGGTGGGTAACGGAGCATAGAAAGGCTCTCCCCGTTACTGCCATTGTGAGCTTTGTCACCAAAGGGTCTAGTCGTGGTCTTACTGGGTTGAAAGGAGGTGTCGAAAAGAGCCGGAACACATTGTGCAAGCATTTTTATGGGCTGACTTACGTGACACCTAAGGGTTGGGATACCTGACAGCCAATCCATGAGGCCCTTAAGGGAAAAGGCAGCAGCCAATTAGTGAGGAGGACGTTAATAAATTCCAACAGGTTTTATGCAATGGGGCAAAGAGGAGGATGGAAGCTCTTCATGAAAATTGAGATACTTCAAATTATTGTGAGATTTTAACAATAGCTATTAGACATCTGTTAGTAAATATTACCCAAATTTCAGTTTCTTTTGAGTATTTTAAAGGGCACAAACTACTATTTAAAAATTAAAATATTTCAGATTTGCATTGAATTTGATCCATAGTCATTAGACACCAATTAAGTAAGATTACCTGTATTTCAATTTCTTAAGACCCCTTAAGTTTAAACCGTAAATTTTAGACATTTTCTAAAATTAAAATCATCTAACGGATTTTGATCAAAATTAGAATAAGACATGAGGTTTATCAAGGGAGGTGCGAGAGCGCTCTTCTCCCTTAATAGACTTCAAGAATTATCTGTGTGTATGTACGTATATACGTATGTGTCACCCTGTATCTCATCAACTATTTGATGGATTCAGCTGATTTTTGGCAGAGATAGAGGTTCTAGGGTCTAGTTGATGCCATTTGAATTTCAGTTTACCATATACCTTAGTTTTCCAGAAAATTCCAAAAAACCTTATGAGAAGGCATTGTATTGAGGCATAGCCTTTACAAAAGTAGTGACATTCCATGAAAAATGCCAGTATACTGAAATCATATGCCCTTAATAGGGTTAAGATGAATATTCATATACACTAAATGTACAAAAGCAAGGAAATTCCCAAATTTTTACATGAGTTCTTTTATATGACTGAGGCGCCTCCTAAATTTTTTTTCTTTTCTTAACTATGTATGGGGAAAGGTAAAAAAAAATTTGGGGGGGGGGGTTAAAAAAATAATTTATTTTTTCTTTCTTTTTTTAACTGAAAATATTACTATGTTGGGGGGGGGGTCAAAAAAATTTTTTTTTTCTTTTTAATTAAAAATATTTATGTATGGGGGAGGATAAAAAAATTTGGGGGGGGTCAAAAAAATTTTTTTAATTTTTTCTTAACTAAAAATATTTCTATTTATGGAGGAGGGTAAAAAAAAATTGGGGTGGGGTGGAAATTTATTTTTTTTCTTTATTTTTAACTAAAAATATTCTTAGTTGGAAACAGAAAATCAATGTCTAACCACCCAAGAAATATGACTGGGGCTCCATCGGTTTATGGGTGAGCGTTCATTTCTGACGTGGCAGCCTAGCAACAATATGCGACCGGAGGGAGAGCATATATTTGCTAGTATATATAATAATCTTACAATATAAATATGGTCTGTCCAGTGATGCAATTGAAAACAAAGCCCTATAACAAGCTCAAACAACTTTTTTCAAGTAAAATTCTAAGTGGAATCGAGTGGTGGTATTAGTTTTCTAATAGTATGTACTAGCACAGCCACCCGGCGTTGCCCGAGGCCTTAAAAAACAAAATAGAAGTTAAATAACATGTGTAACATTTTTATGTTAAAACTTCTCTCTCCCTCTCTCTCTCTCTCTCTCTAGCCGTCTCTTTATCTTTCTCCCTTTCTCTTTTAATACTGTAATGTTAGTAAGTATGAAGAGAAATGATAGTTATAATGATGTTTGATCCCGGACAATGCCGAGTAGAACTAATAGTCACGGGCAATTCCTAATTTCTTTGTCTCCCCACATTTCAAAATAATATGAAGATAAATGATGTTGAAAAAGACAATAGTCCGAATAGATTTAATATATATCCCTTACCGAAAGTTATACTGTAATCTAACAATTTTGGATCCCGGATAATGCTGAGTAGAACCTAAGGTCCCAGTAAATTAGTAATTTCTTGTTCCCACCCCCATTTAACAATAATATGAAGATAAAGAATATTAGGCATTTTAGATTATTATACAACATTCTAAAAAAAGACAGAGAAGTTATTCATGCTGAGCAGCACTTCGTTTAAACACACCCGCTCTATCTAGGATATTGAGCACTGTTATGAGCACTTTTGGGTGACTACCTGCTCTATCCAGGATATTCATATGAATGAAAAAAATTTAATGACAAAAAATGAATTAAAATATGAATGAAAAAGTGAATGTAAAAAAGTGAATGCAAAATGAATGAAAAAAAATGAATGAATTTAAAAGAAACAACATCCGGCCTAAAATATAATGTAGCATTTTTCTTTTGATTAACACTGGTTTACAATTTGTGATGTCAGATAAGGCGGCCATGACCAAGTGTGTATCTTCTATTTTACCATTAAACAAATGTAAAATATGTCCTCAAATAGCATACACATATCGCATATATTGTTTTTGGACTGAAGGAGTTTGAAATAAAAATGCAGACTGATTTCCGGTCTAGTAATGTGTTCATTTATGTAGCGTCCCTGTCATATAAAAGAACTCATATTATGCTTAGTTCGTGCTCCTAAAACAAAAAACATTCATTTACTAATGTGCTCCTGTTGTATCAAAGAACCCATATGGTTCATTTGTGCCCCTGAACCAAAAGCATGTTCATTTATGTAGCGCCCCTGTCATATAAAAGAACTCATAAAGCATGTACATTTATGTAGCGCCCCTATTATATAAAAGAACTCATATTAACAGTGGCAGATATTAGCATGTAATGGTGAGCATCGTTTACTAAAATGTAAAATTTAAAAGCTGCTGATTCGTTTCCTGTTTGGAATTATGAGTTGGCGATTTCTTTACATGGTGGGCATTGGCAGATGGTGGCGGATATTAGCAGGTAGTGGGTGGCATCGGCTAAGATAGAGAAAAGAGAAACAAAAAAGAAAATAAAAAAGCAGAAGAAAAACGATAGTGGTTAGTTTATTGCTATTGCCTGAGGCGGCCCTGCAGGGGAATGCCAACAGGGCTGCAGTCCTAGGAGATGCACCCTCCCAGGTCTGTACCTTCCCCCTTCCAAGGGTAGTTAGTTTATTAAAATCACGCCAAGTACTTGTTTCTTAACCCCTCCCCCCCCCCCCGCCAACCTCCCTATGACGTCATTTTCGGATTAGTTGTAGGAATGATATGGGTTTCAAAGTAAAAGCCTGGGAGAGTGGCCCTCCTTTTTCCTAGAGGTCGACTCAGACTGACAGAATCAAGGACGGTACCAGTATTTTCCCAGAATTAGCGTCTATTAATTTTGGATTTCTCCCCGCATCTCTCCCTTGATGTCATTTCCGGTTGAATTTTAGTGAATGACTGGCAGTTTTTTTTAAATTACTACATAATATCATTGTATTTTTTTCAAATTAGTACATGAATACATTGGAAACTTCTATAAATATAAAATCAAGGAGGCCTCCAGAGGTTTATGAATATTACTCTTTCTGATTCCCCCCTCCCTTTGATGAGGACAATAGTCTGAATAGAAATGTAATAAAAACAATAATAATGTGACGATGGCGTAAAAATATTACCCAAACCTATCACCATGATGTCATGTACCTATCAATATGACGTCATGTGCACAAGATAACATTAAAAATTGTGATCACATTAAACGAAAAAATGTCCATTTGACCCCCCAAAAAATGAATCTTTTTTTGTAATTTTTCGATATTATTCCCGATGTTATGCCGGTTAAAATAATATCTACTTTGTGGGTGTTTGTTGTGTATTTTTCAAGTTTTAGCGAAACGTACATACACACAGATTTTTGCCTTATATATATTGAGATGAGATTACAATATCATCGTGGAGTCAGCATTCGTACTGGATATACATAAACAGCAAAGACAACAATTTACTTTATTTTTTTTTTATAAACGCTGTAATAAAATTAAACAAGATTTTCTGGGGCAATCCAATAATGGTAAATATTATTCAATTCAAGTGCTTGGTTTTCGAGAATCAACAACTGTTTTCTATTTTCAACAATTATAAATGTTGTGTAAATTGTTAAATTTCCTGTTTGTTTTTATTATTATTTCGCACTCTGTAGTCTAAAAGATAGAATTATCTCCTTTACTTGATTGTTAATGAAATCAGTGATTAACGTTTAGATTGAAAATTTTGTTTGTTTTTTTGTTTTCTTTTGTGGAGCACTCTGTAGCTGTAAGTCTACTTTTCTGGCTGACACTTGTATTTTTCTTTTTTCCTTTCCTTTTAACTTTGTCGCTTATCTCTTAATATGGCTGAAATGTCTGTTTCATCTCTTCCGAGTCATTAGTTCATCCCGACAGTCCCCATCCGATCCTCCTATTATCTACTGATTTTGAATCCAAACATCAAAGTGTGCATGATATGCCATTGCCAACTGTAAATAAACATCTTTATTTGCTTATAATTATCTTCATTAAAGTCTGTAATGGTATTAGATGTGCTCAATAACATATTAAAAGTTTATCATAATTTTGCTACGGGAACAATGGTGTTCAAAATGGTCGATAGCTAAAACTCTGAAAAGAAGATTTAGAAGAATATAATCCATAGTATCAAGTGAGCTTAATGATATAGATTTGCTTTAAAAAGAGAATTAAAAGCAGAGACTTTTATTTGTTACCATTGAGACATTCGGCATGCTAAGCAGGGTTGCGGACTAGGAATGGATAAGTTCTGACTCCGACAAGTCCAAAATCTCCGACTCCTTATAATATTCAGACTCTGTTGATTAAAAACTCTGACTCCTAGCATTCTTACAGCTCCAATTCCTTCCCAAACATCTGACTCCACAACCTTCATCCAAAGATGCCTCGTACTAAATTTGGTGCAATTCTGTATAAAAGTTTTGGTGCCTATAATTTTCCATTCCCGTCATTAAGAATTATCTTCAAAATGACCTAACTCAATAGTACTGCAACATGTAAATATTTTAATTAAGTATTGTTAAAGTTTACTCCAAAATATAATGATTCATTTTTGTTAACCCGTTTCACCTCCCAAATTTATTGCATCAATCAATAGATGTGGTCATTCTATATTGTGTGACTACCCAATCATCCATTTGCAAATGAGATTCAGTGTGTGGACACCTAGAAGAAGAAAACTAACCGATGCACATGACACATGTCTTTTATTATAAAACATTGTGCTGGTTAATTGAATGGCTTTTAAGCCTTTTTGTCTTTTAGCCAACAATCGGAGTTCGAAAACATTGATCATCAAAATATAGAAAACATTCTAGAAATCATATATGTCGGCCATTGTTGGTGTTAATGAGATTAAGACTTACTTATACAAAATTCAATAAAGAATAATATTGAATATTCAGATGACAATATCACTTGGCAAGAGTACCCAAAGAAACAAAGTATTCATCTGAATCGATTTCTGTGCCTGTATAAGACAAAATTGTAACACTACTTTATTTTCATTCTATCTAAAAACTTTTAATATGGGCACACAAATCTTTGCAAAACATAAACAAATGTAATTTTGTTAACTCAATTAGCCATCGAAATATGACCATTCGACTTTCATTAGAAATTAGTAAATTTACCATCTTGTGTGCTATTGGTTCATAAGTCAATTTTCACAACGTATAACTAAAAATGCAGGCTTTAGAACAAGTGAAAAATCCTTATGGTAAATGAAAATTAATCGTAATTGAAGCAATAATTATTTAAATCAAAATTAGATTAGTTCTAAGTTAGACCAATCGATATTTTGACCAAGTTTGGTGACAATTGGTCAAGCGATCTGGATTTTTAGGCTGTACACAAACATAGTGACTAACCAACAAATTCGACCGAAAACATAACCTCATTGGTGAAGGTAAAGAGAAGGATTACATTTTGTTCACATCTAAATGTTATGAAAATAATCCCTAAAATAAATGAGATATTGCAAGTTGAAATTAAAGGGAATTTCACGATATTTACTCATTTTTCTTACTCTAAACTAGGTTGTTTTTTAATACCTATTTTTTACTAGTACAAATAATAAACGTTTACAGACTCCAATAGTATTGGTTCTGGGTATGAACTTAAAATGCATCCGGTAGTGAGGCCCCAATTTGGGAGCTAAAGGAAGTATGCATTACTCCCAGGTCCACTCTGCCCCACAGTGGTAGTTTAGAATAAAAGTGATAAACTCTCATTCTAACATTTAATAACAACTTTATTGAGTCGTCTTCGTTAGTATGTGAACGAAAGGTAAAATATGGACGAAGGCAAAAGTAAAGAAATTTCCCGTGGTTATAATTGTTCATATTGTTGAATGTTTGTAAACCGGCTATGGTGTCAGGACACATCCATATGTGTATGCAAGTATGTGTGTCTGTACACCAGTGTGAAAGTCAGTTAACATGTAAGCAATTGTGGGGGTGTGTGTGTGTGTGTGTGTGTGTGTTATATCAAGTTCACGTGTTAAGGCTGTAGATATTTTGGCGTCTTGTCAAAGTCGAACCCAGGGCCAAAGGCCTGGGAAAATGTCTGTTGCATCCCCCAAAAGTGGGGACGTGTGTTTGGCTGTGCCAAAGAAGGCAAGAGAGAGAAGTGTCGTTTCGTGCCACAGAAGTAAAAGAGAGTGGGCGGATGGCGGTCGAATGTTTATATAATTCTGCTAGCCATCCGAGATTTGCCTAAAAGAAGGCGACTGATTGGTCAAGCCAGTGAGGAAGTAGTTTGCCTGAACCAATCAGCAGGCAGCTAAGAAGTCATTGATATTTAAACAATATGGCGACTTGTAGGAAACTGCTACAGTAGTACTTGTCACAGGATTAAATAGAAACTATCGTTTACAAGCTATTTGTTCACAAAATATACGATGCCTACAAAGCAAATAAATCTATAAACCAATCATATACAAAACATGTGTGTTTCGGTATAAAATGACCCAAAGATGGTTGACGCACTAAAACCCAATATCCATTTGGCTAGAATTGCATTAAATTTGGCAGGCATAAAAAGACCTCTTAGGATGCCAGATCTAATACTGTTAAGAATACTAAGTAATGTATTTAAATAAAGTTTCAACAGCCTTCCGCAGGTGATAGACTAAAAACTCCACCAAAGACGGCCATAGGGTTAGTATTATCAGATATATCTTCAGAGTAAGTAAAGAAAGCAATTCTAATTGTTTTTCTGGGCAAAATACATCATGTAAAAGGCGTTTGTTCTGCGTCTTCCCAGTAATTTAGATATTCTGAAGCAAGAAATGTTTCTCGTATTGATAAGGTATTTAAAAAAATGTGTACTTGTTTGAACTTATGTGAAAAATAGCAAGCAAGATTGGTTCATTAGTTTAGGACTGAATCCTATACATAGAAATATATAAACATATACACGTACTTAACTGATATACATTAGAAATTGTTCCTCTTTAAAAGCGTTGGGGATTGTAAAGAAGTAATTTTTCAGACTCAGACAATGCATAAATATTTTTTTTAATATTTATTTATTTATTTATTTATTTAAATTTAAATTATTTTCTACTGTAAAGTCTTCATCAGGAAATAGTAAATTTTTTTTTTTTTTGTGACATTTCGTCGCTAGAAAAGTCCGTAGATCTTTCAACGGTGATGTTTTTTTTTAAAATATCTTAGCCATGAGATGAGGCACGCGTGTAATGAATTAGAAATTGTTCTTCTTTGAAACTGTTGGATAATGTGAATAAGTTAGTTTTGAGACCAAAGACAACACATTTATTTTTTTTTTTAAATATATATTTATACGTTGTCTTTGTCTCAAAACTAACTTATTCACATTATCTAACACTTTCAAAGAAGAACAATTTCTAATTCATTACACGCGTGCCCATGCACTCACGCTATGGCTAAGACATACAAACATATATGCACACACTTGATCTTTTTCAGCACACACACATGCAAGATCCTCTGCCACTGAAAGGTAAATGAATTGTACATGTTCAGTACAAAATCTTATCTTCAGATAAATAATCTGGTTTTAAAATTCCATTCCAAACTTCACATTATTGCAACGAAACACATTATTTTTCAAAATCAATAAAACTAGATTAAATACGAGAAGACAATGTGCAAATAAAATAGAATGCTAACCTGTCCAACCGACTAGAGTTTCCACAGATGTTGACATTTTGATAATTGGTTCAAACTTGTGAATAACGTTTTATAGGGGATTAAAGTGATGCCAGTGTTTGTCTGTGGTAGACATGTGACTTGGCATTTTGGCTAAGAGTAAAGTGTAGTATCTATTCTGATATTAGACAGAAGCAATTTTTAAAAACTAACCTGTCTAACTCTGTCCTCGTGGGGAGGCAACTAAATAGGGACATGCTACGATGTGTATTGCGATACACAAAATCTAAAAAAGATAAACTGATTGTGTTGATCAAAAATTAAGTCTGCCTGGTTGCTCCCTTTAGTTTATCTCTTAAAAATGAATACGCTTGCACAAAATAGTGTGTATGCTAGTGAACGAATTTGAACTTTTTAAGAGGAATCTTGAAATGTGCATAAAAGTTTTACAATCTCTAAAGTTAGATATGTTTATATATTTATATGTACAGGATTCTCTCCTAAACTAATTAACCGATCATTATGAATTTTGGAACACTGTTGCTATGCGTAAGTGGTCACAATGTTGGCTTTATTTAGTTTAATTTAGGGGTAAAAAGGGGGTGGAAACTATCTCTAATTTTTGTGAAATTTTAACAAAAGGTATTAGACATCAATTAATAAATATTCCCCTGATTTCAGTATCTTTGGAGTATTTTAAAGAGTTTAAGGGAGCATGATACGTGCACAACCTCCCATAGGAAAATTCAAATATTTCAGATTTGCATTAAATTTTATTCATAGTCATTAGACATACATTAAGCAAGAGTCCCTGAATTTTAATTTCTTAAAACCCTTTCAGCTTAAACCTGAAATTTTAGACATTTTCTAGAATCAAATTCATGTAATGGATTGATAAAAATTGGAATAAGGATTCTAGACATAAGGTTTATAACTTGATTTTAATCTTAGTAGGGGAACATAAAAGTGGTGCAAAATAGTTCTGTTCAGGAAATTAATTTTACCCATCCTGGGACGGGTATTAGTATATACATAAACTTAAGTATATATTACCGAAAAATCATTAAATTTGAATTTATTTATTTAAGATTATTTGTTGTATATATTTTTGAACAAGGTCTACTTTGACTTTATACAAGTTTAATTTTTAATTTATTTCTTAACTTCTAAATTCATATGGATTTTAAAAATATTTTGTAAGCACTACTACCACAAATAATCATTTGTTCATTTTGAATGTGGTGATACTAAAAACAAAATGCAAGAAACTAATTCTTTGGTGTCTCACTACCGACTACGTAACCCTGAGAAGAGTGTCTGTTCAAATATGTATAGTGTGGACACCTATGATTGTCACATTACATCAAGGCTTGACAAGTTATTCAAAATGACTTTTCCTACTATCTCCTTTCTCCTAGACACCCTCTTTTCTTTCTCACCCCCCCCCCACTCACTTGAAATTGCCTCAATCTCTACATAATTAATTTTCATGATTGAAACTTTTTTTCTTTTTCCTTCTTGACCAGACGAATGCAAGATATTTGAGTACACCTTTTTCCTTGTTACCTTTTTGACATGAAAATAAGCTGTAATTATTGGCCGTTACCAGTGCATCACGTCTTTCTCGTGCTGTTGGATGATATGCAACACCGATAACAACTGTCTTAAGGAATTTGAAGAGACATTGTTACTTTTTTTGTGAGATTTATATTTGACTGAATAATATATTTTTATGAATATAAAATAAAATTAATGTTTGTATGGGGGGGGGGAGAGTTTTTTTTTAGATGCGTCTTTACACTTATTCGAAACACACACAGACACGCTAGAAGTGATCACACAATTTTATTAATATAGAGATTTTGAATGCATATCATTAGATTCTTTGTGAAAAATTAGCATTCATTTACTACTTTAAACACTATTTACTGCGATAGAGAACAACATTTTATGTGTATACTAGAATACCCGGCCCAGGACAGGTAAAATTAATTCCCCAAACAAAAAAGTTACTACTTTTATGTCCTCTTATAAATATTAAAATCAAGATATAATGCCACTAAGCCTTATGTTGAGAATCCTTATTCCAATTTTGATCAAAACCCATTACATCATTTTGATTCGAGAAAATGTCTAAAGTTTAAGGGTTTTTTAGAAGAAATTGAAATTCAAGGAATCTTGCTTAATTGATACCTAATGGCTATGAATAAATTTAATGCAAATCTGAAATATTTAAATTTTCACATGAGAAGTTGTGCGCTTATTATGCCTCTTAAAAACCTGTTAAATACCCCAAAGAAACTGAAATTTGGGAAATATTTATTGATGTCTAATGTCTGAATTTTCATGAAGGGCTTCCACTGCCTTTTTACTCCTTTTGCGTGAAACTAAATTAAACTAAATATAGCCCACATTATGACCTTCTACACCTAGCAGCTGTGTTCCAAAAATCATAATGATCGATTAATTAATTTAGGAGTGAATCCTGTACATACAAATATGTAAACATATACACGTACCTAATTTTATAGTCATTTATTCCTTCTTAATAGAGAGTTTATAAATATAAAAATTTCAACTTTATTTTCGGAATCTGAATTTCGAAAACTTGGTTGACTTTAAATAAAATTAAGATCATTTTATTGCATATTTCAACAAATCAAAAAATTCTAAATATTTTTCAAGAATGCAATTTAAATTATTCTTCGTTACATATATTTCTCAATGTTTACTTTCTGATCTAGACTTTGTAGACGATATTGCTGCACTAGCAATGAATACCATTGACTTACAAGGCATTATCAACAAGGTCAAAGCTGAAGCAGAGAGCATTGGTCTCTATATTATCAGTGCTAAGAAAACTCAAAACATGCTCTTTGGGACCCACCAGCCACCTACAAACGTCTTTATTGACCAAAGAGAAATAGCTATAGTTGACAACTTCATCTATTTAGGAAGCTCCTTGAACAAGAGAGGCAATATGGACGACGAGTTGCAATGCAGGATAGGAAAAGCCTCAGCAGCATTTAACCAGCTCTGCAAAATCTGGAAAAATAGAAAAATTCACCCTCAAATGTAAACTAAGATTTTATAACAGCAACGTTTTGTCCACACTGCTATATGGAAATGAGACTTGACATCTCAAAATCAGCCAAGAGAGGAAATTAGATGCGTTTGATTCCAAATGTCTTAGAAAGATTCTAGGGATCAAATGGAGCGATCGAATTACCAATCAAGTAATCAGAAACTGCACTAACCAACAGATGGTATCAATCAATAATCTGCAAACGACATCTAAGCTGGCTCAGACATGCCCTAAGATTGGCCTCAGAGAGATTTGCAAACCAAGTGCTTCAGTGGAATCCTGATAGAAAAAGAAGAGGAAGACCAAAAATAAACTGGAAGCAAACAATCGAGAGAGATTTGATCGCAGGAGGGACGCTGTGGATCTGGCTTCAGACTGAAAACAATTGTTTACTTTGACTGCCTCATGCATTGCAGGATGCCGAGCTCCTACGTCTTCAGAGAGCTGACCAGCCTCTCATGTCTTGCATAATTCCTGATCACTCGTGACCCCGAGATTCTTAAATGGCTTGGGGAGAAAGCCATTTTTAGCCTTTGTTCGAGTGTAATGGTGTCACAATAAAAACGGTTTCTGGTTACCCGCATAACCAGTTTAAAGGTAGACTTTTATTGTCAGCCAGCCTAGTAACACCTTCCCTCCTTATTGGGCTCTTGAAGGGCTTCTTTTTTAGCTAGCCTGTTTAGAATACAGGGGATTGAATGCTAATAGTTGGATCTCTTTCAGACTTGGTTTGTCTTGAGGTGATTCTACCTTTCTCTCCCTTTTTGTTATTATGCCTTCTACAAATCCACACAACAAACACCTTACTATTTCCTAGAGTAACATCAGAGGTCTCAGGTCAAACTTTCCTGATGTTCAGTCCTTGCTCTTTGTGAGACTAATCTGGATGCTTTTATTGATAGCAATGATCTACGTGTGGATGGTTATTTGCCTCTTGTCTCTCTTCCACGCATTTGCATGGTCTTACTTTTTTTCTTCGCAAGGATCTCCCCATTGCATGTGTCCTCAGCCTTGAATCTCATGGGTGTCCTTTTATCTGTCTGAGGTTGACTTTGCTGTACTCCACTTCTTATTTGTTCTTTGTGTACCGTTCCCCTTCTGACAATGACGTCATATTAGTAGTATTGATGATGCATTGCAAATTCATCCATCAAGCTCTAATTTTGTTTTTGGTGACTTAAATGCTCATCATTCTGACTGGCTCCCTCACTCTAACTGCACAGATCTAGCTGGTGAAATCTGTCTTAACTTTTCTCTGTCTAATGACTTGTCCCAAATTGTCACCTTCCCCACACGTTTTCCGGATAATGATATTCATCAACCATCCTTACTTGATCTTTTTCTCACTTCTGTTCATGACTCATGTTATATTTCCCCTTCTCCTCCATTGGGTTTTTCTGATCATGTTACGGTTGATTTTGGAGTGAAGTCTTCTATTGATCCTCACTTCCATAGGAAGATGTTCAACTACAGGAAGGCTGATTGATTCACAGCTTCCTATGTGATGTTCCATGACATTCTATTTTTGGCATGTCTCCGAATGATGCTGCTAGGAAGGTTACTGACTGGCTTCTTGTTGGAATTGTCATCTTCATTCCTCATCGTAAGTTTCAAACCAAACCTCATTATCCTCCATGGTTTTCAACTGTTTGTGCTTCTGCCATTGCCCATCATAATCATTACTTTAATCAGTATCGTCAAGATGGTTCTGAGAATTCTAGACAATCCTACAGAAGAGCTAGCAATACCTGCAAGACAGCAATCTCTGAGGCAAAGTCTAGCTACTCTCAAAGGATTTGTGACAATCTCATCTCAAAAGATTGGCTCTCGTTATTTTTTGAGAATCTACAATAGTATTATTAATAATGCAAAGTCTGCTATTCTTCCTCTTTTTAATGGTCTTTAGGTTATCTCATCTTCTAAGGATAAGGCTGATCTCTTTGCTCGTCTTTTTTGCTGACAATTCTTCTCTTGGTGAGTCTGGTGCTGTTCTTCTTGATTTTGTTTTTGAAAACTGATCAGTCTCTTGATTCTGTTATTATCACTCCAAAGATGGTGCTATGGTTCTCTCCTGGACTTTCTTCTGTCCTCTCTAAATTATTCAATTTCTGTTTCTCTTCTTTAAAACTGCTGCTGATTGGTCTCATCCAACTAAGTATCATCCTGTTAGTCTCCTTCCCTGTTTTTGAAAGGTTGGTCAACGGCAAGCTTGTTCATTTTCTGGAAAGTCTGGGCCTTTTTAGTGTTGTTCAGTATGGGTTTCATGGTTTTCATTCAACTGCTGATCTTTTAATTGTTGTAACTGAGCAGATCGGTCAGTTTATGGATAATTCAGGAGAGGGTAGAGCCATTGCGCTTGACATTTCAAAGGTGTCCCACAGAGTGGCATTCTGATCTCCTACATAAACTTAAGGGTTATGGTATTGGTGGTGAGGTTCTTGATATTATTAAGTCTTTTCTTTCTGATTGAAGCTTGCAAATAACTTTAGACGGTGTTCCTTCATTCTCTTTTTTTCTCTATCAATGCTGGTGTTCCTTAGGGTTCTATTCTAGGCCCAACACTGTTTCTTCTCTATATAAATGATCTTTAAGAGAATATTGTTAAGGAAATTAACATATATGCTGATGATACCACTGTTTATTCTGGTGTTGCTTCTCGCCCATCTCCCCTGGATCAGTCGAAATATGCAGCTGATCTAGAAGTTGACTTGGGTTCAGTTGTGGATTGGGGTACAAAATGACTTGTTTCGTTTAATCCTGCTAAGACTCAGCTTGTGTCTTTCAATCGTAGGAATGTCCCTTTTCTTCCTGAGATTCTCATGGATAGTTCTGCTCCTGAGGAGAAATCGACTCTGAAACTTCTTGGTCTTTCTTTCTCATCAAATCTTTCTTGGAATTCATACATTAGATCCATTGCTCTTTCTACTTCTCGTAAAGTCGTTTCTCTCTATCGCTCCAAACACTTTCTCACACCTGAGGCTATTCTCTATCTCTATAAATCTACTATCGGACCATGTATGGAGTACTGTTTCTATATTTGAGCTGGTGAATCTCTGTCCTATCTGAGGGTTCTTGATAAGGTGCAGAAACGTATCTGTAATTTGATTGGCCCTACCCTTTCTTCTTCTCTGCATCCTCTCTCTCACAGACGTGATCTTGCTAGTCTCAGTCTTTTCTATAAATACTATTATGGCATGTGTTCTTCAGAATTATGTGATATATTCTCTGCTTCTTTTGTTCCAGCTCGTTTGACTCGTTGGTCTAGTGGTCTCCATCAATTCGCTGTTTTGGTACCTCATTGTAATACAGCTTCCTATTCCAGTAGCTTCTTTCCAAGAACTACAGAATTATGAAACTCTTCCTGCTGATTGTTTTCCTCCTACCTATAGCCTTGGTCTTTTCAAGACTAAGGCCAATAGGCATCTGTTTTTGCGATAATCATCTTTCACTCTTGTTAGCTCCTTACATCAAGTGGTTTCATGCCTTGTCTGGAGCGATTTTCATGTAAAAAAAAAAAAAAAATCTACTTGGATGTATCACTGTAATTTTTAATTGCAAAATAACACAGGCCCCCCCCCTTCCAGTTTTGGGCAATTAAATCCGTGCTATAATATAGGAATCACAAAGCCTGCGAATAAACAAATTTTTCTTCAAATTTTGGCTTTCTTGTCTGTTCTTCCTGGAGGTTTACTGAAGTGAGATTCTCTCCATGATTGAAACACTGAACTTCAAAGAAAAAGAATGATTGTAGATCACAAATAATCATTACTAAGCTCCATCTAGTCTGAGATAAGGCCATAATTGTGGAGCCCACAGTAAGAACTGATTTCAGTATGATAGTAATTGATTACCAATATAGTTTACTAAACACTTTTTCATTTTTAGACTAATTATTTGCTTCCCCCCCCCCCCCATCGTCGTTGGGTGCATCTGCATCATCAGCAGCATCATCTGCAGCATCATTATTAGCATCTGTATCATCTGGCATATGTTGGACAGCTTTTAGAAATTGATTTCTAAACTAACGTATCTCTAACCAGGTCTTTATTTCTCCCTCTTTCTTTCAAGTCTATTCTTATCACTTCCTCCATTGTTTTCTTTGGCCTTCCCCTTTGAACTGAACCTGCGATCTCGACTGTTCTACATCTACTAACCCTAACCTCTCATCTATTCTTTCAATATGACCTAACCATCAAAGTCTTCTGTTCTGCACACATTCCCCCTATACTGTCCAGATTTAATCTTCTGAGGTCAGCAGATCTAAACCTATCTTTAAGACTCGCATTACACATCCATCATATTATTCTCATCTCTTTTCTCTCCATGCAACACATGTCCTCGACCCTCACTGGCCAGGTTTCACTTCCATACATAATCACATTGCGTACATATGCCTGATAAACTCTTCCCTTGGTCAACAGTGGTAACACTCTGGAAATAATGACTAAAGTTCCCTGAACTTACTCCATCCACTCTTAACTCTTACAATCACACTAGCACCTTCTCCACCCTGTGCTCCAATGGTGTCACTAAGGAAACAAAACTTGTGAACAACCTCAGTAGCTTTATCATCCAGATATCCTTTCTTCACTTCACAGTTCTCATCCATATTCATTCTTATATTTCTCGCATAGTCATCCTCTCTTAACCTACCAGTAATTTCACTGCACTTCTTGTGTACCCAAGTACCACAAAAAATTGAGTTGCATCCGACTCCCTTTCCACAAACTGAACAGGGGAACTTTCTTCTTTTTGTTTCCTCGTTGTCTACTCCAGTTTGCCCAAATCATTTACGACACGCTTTCCAAACTTTTTAGACTATTATATATTTACTCTATTATTGTTTTACATACTATTCATATTCAACAAATTTTCCAATGAACCCCTTACTCTATATCAGGAATCCAGAAATTAATTTATTATTTTAACACATGGATCCATTTACAACTGCTGTGGACACCGATTAGAATCCATTATTTAGAAGGATTAATATAGTATCCTAATGATGTCAACCTATGATGACGATCAGTGGTTGGAAACCGACTTAATCCTTAATCCTTTTAAATGCTTTTGGTAAAATGTGCTAAGCAAATAATTAGCCCAAATTACAAAATAACACGGACCCCACCTCAACCTTTGTTGACAAGTAAATCCGTAAATATTGTCTTTAAAAATTACTTAATATCTCTCTCACCTCTAGAGTTGGGCGGTGTTACAATTTTAGTTTAAGTATCGTTGTTTTTTTACTTCATACCTTAGTTTAATTTGTTATGAGTTTTTTTATCTAATATTTTGTCTCTTTCTTTCATTCTCGTGTGATGATGATGATGATCCGTTATTCCGTTTCATTGAATTATGCCATTATTTCAATTATGAAAATTTTGGCAAAGTTTGATTTGATCATTCTCTCATTTAAGAAGTTAACTGTTGAAATACAACTTTCTAGGATTCATTTATTTCATTTTTAACAATGATGACAATGATGACAGATTTCATGAAAGATTTGATGAAGAATACAACTTTGAGGCTTCGTTCTGTTCTAATTTTTTAATCCCCTTATTTTGGCATGACCTTTTTAAGGGGGTCATACTTGAACAGCGGAAGACAACGAAAGCAATTAGCAAGAGGTTCAGACTTTGACGAAAATTAACCATGCACCCTTTGATATGTTTTGTGAAATAATTGAGATTTATTTTTAATTATGATACAATTTACTTTAAAATGACAGTAAAAAGCAGCAAGATATTTGAAATAAAAATATTTTTGTAAAACCTTAATTAAATAAAGCAATGCTAAAAATAAAAATTATTAGTGGAGTTTGAAGTTGTATTCTAAATAAGTCTATGATTCCTCTTTTTAAATTTTGAGTTTCTTTTAATTTTAATGTTTGTTTAAATATTTTCCCAATCTGGTAGGGGATGATCTCTTCTTCTCTACAGTCCCTTTCTCACAGAAGAAACGTAACTAGTCTTTTTCTTCTCTATTATTATTTCCAAAGAAGGTACTCGATCGAGCTTCAATCTCTGCTTCCCCCTGGTAAGACATTCACAGTAAGAACTCTTCTACGACAATTGCGAAGAACTTTCCTGTTCTGTAAAATAAACGCTCTATATATTTTTTCAACTTTCATGTTGTCTTTTTAAACATGTGCCATTTTGGGGTGTCCGAAGTTCTGTTAATTGGTGCATGTTGATTAAAGTTAAATACTGAAACTTTTGAATAAATTTTCAATTATAATATAATGCCATATGTATATCACCATTATTTTCAGTATTCTTTTTGACAGTTGGTATGGCTGTTTCAACCATTCCATTTGACTGTGGGTGGTTTTGGCTTGTGATTATATGTTCAATATCCCATTGTTTGAAAATATTTTTAAAAGATGTGATTTAAATTCCAGTCCTCCGTCGGATATGATTATTTTAGAAATTCTAAATTTTGTAAATTATGATTTTGCACGTTTTATTATTTTATATTTCATTTTTGGAACTTGGATTAGATAAAGATATTTTGTGGTGTAATCCACTATTATTAGGAAATCTTTATTGAATAATTGGAATATCCATCCATTCCTACTTTGGTCCATGGTATTTTTAACACTTCATGTGTAATTGGTGTTTCGCTTGATTGTTCGTTTCTATGATCTACGCATATTTAACAGTTGACGATCATGTTTTTTATTTTTCGTTCATTCCAGGCCAATATTACATTCTTTCGCCCTGGCGATACATTTCTAAATGCTCAGTTGTCTAATCTGTTGGAGTTTGCAGACTTGATTTCTCGGTTTTGTTGGAACTATTATTATTTTTACTTTTTTTATACTAGTCCTTTCGCTGTTATAATCTCATCTCTAATTGAGCTGTAAAGTCTAAGTGATGATGTCATAGTATTATTTGCTCATCCATTTTTAATAAATTCTTTTATGAGATATAAATCTGGATCAGTAGCTTCTCTATATTGTTCTAACCTATCACACATTGGGAATATCTTCATGACTAAAGGGATATGTCCTTTCATATCTTCATGTATTTCCTAAATGTTGTCTCGAAAATATACTCATGATAGCGTGCCTGCAATTATTGCTTTTTTGCCTGGTATGTACCGTAGATCAAAATTGCATTGCTGTCACGCTAGTATAAATCTTTGATGATGCTCTTATCATTTCATTTTTAAGTATTTGGTTTAATGGTTTGTAGTCATTTTCAATTTTGAAGTGCATTCCATATATGAATTCATGGAATTTCTTGCATGTGAACGCTGCACTTAAGGTTTCCCTTTCAATTGTTTTAGTTTTTCTCATCAGGCATCGTTGCATTTGATGCCGTTTGCGATTATTTTCTTGTCCTAGTATTGTGCCTAGTCCATATTTGCTAGAGTCTGTTATCTTAGCTGAAAGATTTGGGTTGTACGACTGGTCTACTGGTGATTATTTGAGTTTCTGTATATATTCTATTTAGACCAGAGCTTATCTCTGCTATAGTATTAAAGAAATGCTCTACTGAGCTGGCCCCTGTCCTCTCCAAACTCTATAACAAATGCCTTGCAGAATTTTACTTCCCTGATAGCTGGAAATTGCTTCTGCGTTACCAGTTTTCAAGAACTCTGGTGGAAGAACTGACCTGCAAAATTATTTCCCCATAAGTCTTCTTTCCACTCTTCGCTAAAATCTTTGAATCATTAATCAATCTAACGATAGTCTATTACCTTGAAAATGTTAAACTTCTTTTTTACCAACAGTATGAATTTACCCGCACCAAACCAGCAGGAAGGCTTGTCCTACGCTACAAGAATGTCTGCAAGCGAGACATGAGGGCAGGTTGCATCGATCCAACAGGCTGAAGACTGCAGCTGCCGGAGAAGTGCTGTGAAGGCATGCTCCAAGAGAGGTAGAGAGAGGAGAGAGAGTACAGACGGCAGAGGGCTGCAACAAAGCTTTCAGAATCAGACACTACCTACATCTGTGGCAACTGCAACAGTCTGCTGATCCAGGATAGGCTTGCACAGTCACAGCAGATGCTTTAATTCGGCAACAGACAAATCTGAGGTGCAGAACTCTATTGTCTCTTGACACAAACGGATGCCAACAACAACCAACAAATGATATTAGGCAATCCAGTGCGACCACAGATATCCGAACAGTCATCTCTGAATGCATATACCATACACTGGACGAGGCAGGTGAAGCTAGGGTGGTAGCGCTTGATATATCTAAGGCCTTTGACAAGATCTGGCATGAAAATCTTCTCAGGAAAATGAATTTATATAGTATTACTGGACGAATATTTAACATAATCAGATCCTTCTTAGCTAAAAGAAAAATCCAGATCATTCTCAATGGCCGTACATGTAAACAACATCACATTAATGCGGGTGTGTCACAGGGGTCGATACTTTGACCTTTATTATTACTGATCTTCATAAACGACCTCTTTGATGCAATTGTGTCTGAGATGGGTATATTTGCTGATGACACTGCACTGTATTCTCGACATGCGGACAAATCGAATGCACACATCTCCAAGGCAATGGCTGAATCTTTAGAAAATAACTCCCAGTCTGTAGTAGAATGGAACCAAAAATAGATAATCCCATTCAATGCTACCAAGACAGAGCTTCTTTCCTTTAACAATTATAAGAAACCTTTCCAGTCACCGATTGTCATGGCTGATAGCACCATTCCCGAGAGTACAATGGTCAAACTCCTCAGCCTAATATTCACAGGCAACATAAATTGGAATAAATACATAGAAGATACTGTCAAGTCTGCTGCAAAGAAGGTTGACTCCCTACACTGGGCTAGAAAACTCCTCACACCTGCCAGTATCTTATATATCTATAAAGCCACTATTCACCTATATTCACTGTAGAAATCTTCAGATATCGGAAAACTTTCTCTCTAATAGCTTCTTTCCTCGGACCGCTTGCCTTAAAAATTTCCTCCCTGTTCCCTGTTTCTCCGACTATACCAACATGCAGAAATGTAAATGTAATGTGAACAAAAGTCTTACTGCACAACTCCCCACTCAGGATGCCCCTATAAATATGGTAGTAGCCCCTCACGTCTTAGTGGTATATGCCTTGTTTGGGGTAATTAAAAACAGAAATGAATAATACAAAAGTTTGTAGCTGTTTGAATGACCATATTTTGTTCTTTTGGAATATTCTGATGGGTATTTCACGTAGTGGTTGTAATTTGGTAGAAATTTCCACAAGTAATTTGTCATTCCTAGGATTCATTATGAGTCTTCCTTGTATTTTGGTTGTGGCATGTTTATTATTGCATCAATTTTCGATTGATATGGTTTTATCTCTTCCTTAATAGATGATCTAGATATGTTATTTCTGTTTGAAGGAGTTTGCATTTGTTTTTCTTTAATTTCAAATATTTCTTTTTATTCAAAAACTTTTTCTTCAGTTTCTATATGTTCTGCTCGTGTGTTTGACCATATTATTATGTCCTCCTATTGATATTTTTTATGATTTAAAATACTTCACTGACACTGTATTCCATGTGGAAGTCTGTATTTTCAAAATGATGAATTAAAAATCGGTACCTAAGAGCTTGCCTTGTCAACTGGGATTTGGCAGGATCTATTCGATTTAGAATTTAGAAAAAATATTTTTTATTTTCCATTTCTGCAAAGATTCCTTCTGCAGTTTGAAGCTTATGTTTTCTTAAAATGTCTTTGTTTAAATCTCTTGGATCTGAACATAGTCTGAGTTTTCTATTTGGTTTCTCAACTATTACAAGTTAATTAATTAATTTTGTTTGTTCAGTTGCAAGTATTATTCCTTGTTTTTGCATTTTGTCTAGTTCTGTCTTAAATGTATTTTTGTTGAATTAGGGACTATTCTTGGTGGATGTGTTGTTGGTAATGCATTTTTGTCTACCATGATGTGATGTATGTATGGTAGTTTGCCAATCTCACCAAAACCGTCTTCATTTTTTGTAGAGGTGTAAGTGTGTTTCTATACTTAATATTCTTTTTATTATATTTAATGTCTCTGCTATATCTGCATCTAGTCATAAAGTTGAGTTAGGTTTCACAACAATAAATGTTACTAATATATTTGAATTTTTATGTTTACTGTACATTTACTTAACATGGAAATGTCTATGTTGTTGTAAGCTGTTAGTTTTGTTGTCGTTTTATTTACCTTTGGCAATGATTTTATTTTGTAGTAGTATTTTTCTAGTGAGCCATTTATTCCTCACCCAGAACCAATTTCAAGATCCATTTTAGTTTCATATTAATTGTCCATTTGTCAGTTTTATTACTGTTATTATTTATGAAACTTAAATCCAGATGTTTTCTTGTGTTTAATCAAATATTTTATTTATGTTCTTTGTTCTGCACATTTTTATAGTGTTTTTTTTTTGTTAGAACATTTGATGCAAATTATGTAAAATGCTGGAAATGGAGCTTTTTGTGTGAATATGCAGTTATTTATGTCGCTTTTTGGTTTATTCTGAGTTCTGTTATATTTCTTTTTGTGGGTCTTCCTTTAATTATGGATGCTATGTTCATGTCTTCTGGTTCCTTTGAGATTAATATTTTCGATTGTTTTTTTTCAAGTCTGTTTTATTTTGATCATTGTTCAATTTAAACATTGAGTATATATACGTACATTTTGTCCAATGCATGTAAAAATATGTCTGTGATTACTGTACCTGGTTGTTAATCCGATTTTTTAAGGTAAAATACAAATTTATCTTTCCAATTCTTCCACGTGATGGCTGTTATCTCCTTTGAAGATAAATGCTTTTGGATGCGCTAAAATTTCCATTTTTCTGAGATAATTTTCTTTTGTTGGGTTCAATTTTTCTTCTCACATAATTTTATATTTGTTTTCTTGTGTAACTGTTAAGGATGGACTTGGATTAAATGACAGGACAGTAAGTAGACAAGACACATAGTAACAGTAATAAAAGAACTTTATTAACTAAAGAGCAGTTAGTAAGGGGAGACAATCTAGTTGTATGTAAAAAATGTGGTTTCCTTTGGTTAGCTAAGTTTGAAATAGCATTTTCATCACTAAATACAGATTGAGTGGGCATATTTATTTTAAATGAATTTTAGACTATATGACTCTGTCTATTGGTCAGTCTGTTATACTTAATTTGAAATAGTATGTAGTGTGTACAAAAACTGCAGAAATTCTTAGAAATTAAGAAATAAATAAAAAATTACACTTGTAGATTTTAGTAAGAAATATATGTAACATAAAGAATAAAGCAATTTTAGCAATAGGTATTAGGCATCCATTAATAAACATTCTCTAAATGTAAGTTTCTTTTGGTTTCTGGGGTTTTAGGGGGCATAACGTGGGCACAATGTGGCACAACCTCTTATTTAAAAATTCAAATATTTCAAATTTGTATTGAATTTGATCCATTATCATTAGACACCAAATAAGCAAGATACCCTGAATTTTAATTTCTTCATAAGACCCCTTAAGCTTAAGCTTAAGGTTTAATATGATTACATTTTTATTTTAATCTTCGTAAAGGGAAATAAGTTGTGCAAAACTGTTCTGTTTGAGGAATTTATTTCACCCATTCTGAGATGGGTATTCTATTTTAAAATAATATATAAATTCAAATTTAATTAGGGGTGGGACGTAATGGGTGAAAATTTCAAATTCATGCAAGTAGTATTTTTTTTTTTGTTCATTTATACATAAATAACACTAAACGATCAAACATTTTGAAAACTTTGCAAAATTCAGAAGGTGCAGCCCAAAAATAGCCGTTAGGGCTCCACGGGACTCAAAATCCATCATTTTTCGGTGAAAAAGTGGTTTCATGCGACATCAAAAGCTATGAATGGATATAGATGGTTAAATCTGATATAGTACTGTAATTTAGGACCATTTTCAGACTGAAAGGGTTTTCATGAATGTAAAATAGCCAAAAACTAGTGAAAAATAGCCCAAATTAGCCAAAATCCTCCGTTAAGCAACCTAATTGGTTCCCAAGCCTCTACAATGGTTAAATGGATAAATCTGATCCCTATACAATCAAAAGGATGAGGGAAGGGAGATAAATCTGATCCCTATACAACTTAAAGGATGAGGGAAGGGAGATAAATCTGATCCCTATACAATCAAAAGGATGAGGGAAGGTAGATAAATCTGACCCCTATTACTATTATTCAAGTAGTACTTATGAAAATGATAACATTTTAAGAGTCTCCCTCTCTTGCTGTCAGACTATTCTATTATTTCTCTAACACTTAAGTTCTCTGAGCTTCACAAAGGGTGTGCTTACAACTTCTTGATGCTGAAACTTAACGGTATTGTTTTGAAAAATTCTTGGATATGTGTCAAAGACTTGCTTGCCAGAATATCATCACCAGAAACAGCAGCTATGAACATTTCTCCCCATGAGGATTATTTTCTTATTGCTTGAAATAAATCGTTTTCAACTAACAATCCAACACCGTGACGATTGTTTCACCCCATAAATACTGTTTAAATTTTCAGTCAAGGTGCTTTTGTCCTTAAACTCAAGCCCACGAATGCAGTGGTTATATCCAACTGATGTAACTTCAGGTCATGTTGTGCTGCTAATGCACTAGCAGTTCTTTGCACTGGTTAACACCTTACTAATACTGGAGAAAAGGTCCCGGCATTGTCAACTCCATGTTCTGAAGAAAACCGTGAGCTGCCGGTCAAACTTTGTGTCGTTTGATGTCTCCATCAGCATCATATTTTCGTTTGAACACCCACTTGCTACGAACCAATAACTTTTTATCTACTGAGTGATTCAATAAGGTTCCATATTTTATTAGTATGTAGGAATCAATTTCATTTAAGATTGCTTTAATCTATTAATTTTTCTTAAGACTGGAAACGGCTTCTTTCATTTTCGATGGGCCAACTTCGACTAGAAGTTGCTTTACGACTTCCTTCCTCCCCTATTAGCCTTTTCATAAGTTTTGTTTCCATCGTCATATTCTAGATATTTCTATCTTACACACATTACAAAATGACACAAAACCTATTGCCAACGACAAATCAAGATGGTTGAAAAAAAGTCCTATGCGGCTTATTATCTAAGCCCATGACCTTCATTGGATAATTACTAATCCAAGGATAAATTTAACAACAACTTTGTTTTAGGTGAATTTGATATTCCAAGCTGGAGAATAAACTTATGACATGTGTATGTTGCTTTATTTACACAGGGATGACTATATAATAGCCTCCCTACAAAAATTAACAATAAAAGGAACTAGGGACAGATAACTCAGATCTCTATACAATTAAAAGAATTAGGGAAGGGAGGTAAATCTGACCTCTGCGTTCTAATAATACTGACTAAACTGATAATTTTTAACAAAAAACTTCTCTTCCAAATAACAACACTCCCACACTTTAGATCAAATGACACCAGTTAAATTCCCATAAAATATTTTCTCTGGTTCGTCACATTTAAGGGGGGAGGGTAATATTTTTTACTTTGTCTCAGTTTATGTCTCATATGAAGGTCGATAGCTGATTGGTTAGTTTAATTATGTGACATTAAAAAGATTTGCAGTTAGATTTAAGTTGCTGATTAGACTTTAGTGGAAAACATGTAATGCAAAATCCTGATAGATAGCGTTTAGACTACTATGGAGATGGTCCTGCCAGAAGCGACTACAAGCTAAGAAAGTGGATATCCGCTAGTTAACTAAATAAAATATGTTTTACGGTAAAAACATCATCGTTGTTGTACTTCTTTATGAATGAACCCAAGCCTCCTACCCCTAGCAAAAGATCTTCAAGAACATCCAAAAAGATACTGACAATGCCCCGCCCCCTCACCCATTGAGGGGATATGCAACAAAATGCATCCTAAGATTAAGTCCTGATCTGATCCTGTATAAGTGATATGGTTGTGTTTTATATACTCGTGCGTTCAAAGGTATTAATACTTCAACACAATACAATATATCTTCAGTACAAAAGCCACATAAAATTATTTGGATTCATGGACAGCTATAAAGTTTTTGTTTTAAATGTCATTGACTTTTGCATAGCTTAATATTTTACTATTAAAAATGTCTTCCTTTCCTTTGTATGGTTTCCATTATTCACCCAGGCCTTATCTCCTGAATTGATTTTTCACTTAGCTGTTGGCACATGGTAACAAGATGAAACCCCTCCCTTTTTACTGTACTGTGATTATTTCACTTTCGATTCTCTTTCCCCCCTTTTCTTTCTTTCTATTTGTCATTGTTCTTCTATTCTTCTCTCTTGCTTTGTGTTTACTTTAAAGTTCTGTGACTTGTGCGAATATGTGTGTCATATATATATATATATATATATATATATTTCTGCATCTTCATCACTTATATTGTATTTTTATGTAATTGTTTTTATTGGTGATTGCAGCGTTCATTGTTTTTTTGCTTACTATTATTTCGATTCTTTCACTTCCTAAGTGATGAAGATGCAGAAATATATATATATATATATATATATATATATCATGTGTGTGTGCCCATGTTACTCACCGGATTGCCTAGTATATATATTCCAAAATTCATAATGATCCGTTCAGTTTAGGAGATTATCCTGATGTGTTTATATATCTTTATATTTATAAAGTTAGGTAGGTATATATATATATATATATATATATAACATAATTATTTCCAACGTTGTTATTATTAGGATGGCTGTTACAAATTGGCTCTCATCATCTGTTTAAATATCCCGAACGATAAGCATATCAAAGAGCTTCTTACCATAAGATCCAGTTCCTGTCCTTTTCATGCCAGAAATGTTTGGAACAGAAAGAAGAGGTGAGAGGTGGCGGCTTCCTGGTGTCTTAGAACCAATTTGCTTTGGACTGACAGAGCTTTTTAGTCATGACTCTAGATGAATCGGTTTGATTTCAAAACTGAAGTAGATATGCTTCTCAGCCAGATCTATGGCAACCCATCTAGGAGAAAGAAATTCTGGTGTAAAACCTGCAGTTAAACTGATTACCAGTCATCTTGCCTTGGTATGTCACCGAGTTATAATCATGAGTAGTACTCGTGTTGCACAAGCAATTGATGTCTTTTTAAGATCTTATCTTTTACCCTTTTCTGTGAAAAAAATGACTGGAGAAATGTGATGAGACAGAAATCATCTATGAATCTTATATATGTATTTGAAAAAGATTTTCTTTGTCTAGATATTTAAAAAGCAGTTGAATAGTCTCCCTTATCACAGATCCTAGTGAGAGAAGGTTGTTACCTCCCTTGTATTTAAATTTCCAAGCAAAAGTGAAGACACGTCTGGAGTTAATTTGACCGGTTAGCATAAAAATATCAAAGAGAAGTAATCAAAATTAGCTCTACAATAGAACGTTTGTGGAATTCTTCTCTAATTAGTTATTTAAAATATAACCATCTTATATATCTTTTTAATTATTATTTTTTAATCAAGGTTTTTTTATGATTAAAACAATCGATTAAAAACTAGATTTGACTGGATTGACTATACTTGATCCCACCTTGGAATGTATTTATGATCTTATGTTTTCCCTATCTTCATTATTCAAAAAATGCTTTATTCGGTGCCTATATCTTGACATTGCTTTGTTCTCCAACTAGTTGCAGATATATTTAATGGATATAGTTGTAGTAGCTAGGCGGGTTCTAGTTGTGAATGTTATACAAGGGGAGACCATAGATTTGAGCTCAGTCGAGCACCTGCCATGAAAATAACGGTAGAGCAAAGAAAAACTAGCAACGTCACTTCTGTGAGAGAGTGACTGTAGAGAAGAGAACAGGACCCCCCCCCCTCCCCCACTCGATTTGGAAGTCGGTTTTGGACTCTGTTAAGGCAGAAAAAGGTGCTCTGATCGGCACCTCCTCATATGTGGCAGTAGTACTCCAGCTTAGGATGTGTTTGACTCTTGTACACTCGAGGATCGCGTCGGGCGTGAGCTACTTTCTGGAGTTGTAGAATGATCCAACCATTTTTCCAGCGGTCTTAGCAATAAATTTGATGTAAGTCTTCCATTTCAAGTCTGAAGAGAAGGTTAGTCCCAGGAACTTATCAAAGCAGAGGTCTTTCTCAAGGGGAGAGCCGTTCATTTCAACTGGGACAAAGTGGGGATCAGAGTGTTGGTAGTTAAAGGAAAGGAGTTTGGTCTTAGACGCATTAAAGGTAACCAGCCACCTTTTCCCCCATTGCACCATTTGCTCCAGGTCGGAAGAGAGATAGTCAGAAACAACCTGATCATTAATGCTCTTCGAGGTGTTTCCATAGATGGTTGTGTCATCAGCATAAATGTTGACGAATAATCTTAAAATGCGGCTTGGGAGATCATTTATGAAGAGCAGGAAAATGGTTGGGCCCAAAATGGAACCCTGAGGCACGCCGGCGTTGATACTGTGCATCAATGACTACTTTCATAAATCTATCAGAGAGAAAGGATTTGATGGTTGAAAGTACATTTCCAGATATTTCATAGCTAGCGAGCTTGTGAAGTAAACCTTTATGCGAAACCCTATCAAAAGACTTTGATATGTCAAGAGCTATTGCTCTAGAAACGAAGCCCCCCCCCCCCCCCCCGTTAATAGATTCATTGATCCTGTGTGATATTACAGTCAGCACATCGGCTGTTGATTTTGCAGGACGAAAGCCATATTACTTGTCACTGAGTAGGCTGATAAATTTAATAATCTACCGAATTATAATATGAAAGCTCGGTTTGACATGAGATGATAACCATTGAGCTTATTTTCATCTGCAGTATTTAAATATAGCCTGCGAGATACATAAGTTTTTATTTATTAAATAATAAATTTTGTGTTAATTGTTCTGGGGATATCTTGAATTTTTTTGGTTCTTTAACTTAAACTTTTCCTTATCTATCTCTCTCTCTCTCTCTCTCTCTCTCTCTCTCTCTCTCTCTCTCTCTCTATATATATATATATATATATATATATATATATATATATATATATATATTTAAAGTGGTGAACTAAAAGCGAACTTTTAGGAAAGGTAAAACCTATTGTGAAAAGTATACAGCTCAATATCCAGGATAGAGCAGATAGATATGTAGAAGGATGAAAAGGAATTAGAAAAGCAAAAGTCAAATCTTTTTTCAATTCAGTTGCTCATAGCAAGGTATATTCCGCAAAAAGGCAATTTATTCAAGTTAAATTTTTCCTTAAGCCAGGCTTTTCAAAGATCAAAATCTTATCATCAGAGGAAGTCGCTGGGATAGATAAGTTGGCAAAGGCCAAAATTTAAAATTTGAGAAAGTAAAATAAAAATTGTAGGGAAAGAAACACAAGGCAAAACTCTGCCCGAGTGCAAGCAAATGGCTTAAAGAAAAATTTAACTTGAATAAATTGCCTTTTTGCGGAATATACCTTGCTATGAGCAACTGAATTGAAAAAAGATTTGACTTTTGCTTTTCTAATTCCTTTTCATCCTTCTACATATATATATATATATATATATTGATCCCTCAGAGGGTTAGGGCATCGAACTAACATCATAGATAATGACTATGGTCTGGGGTTTGAATCTTAGGGTTGATGCACATACTGCATCTAGCCACGCTGATGAGTCTTGAAAAAAAAAACACTTGTCTGTGAATGACATATATATATATATATATATTACTAAAAGAATACCCGGGATACCTTAAGCTTAAGACTTAAACTGTTCTATTTGAAGAAATTAATTTTACTTGTCCTGCGTATTCTTCTAGCATTTCTGTATTCTTTGCAGACTGCTGGGGGTCCATTGTTTTGAGATGCAGAAGCCGCAACCATCAAACTCGCACATGACATGAAATTAAGACGTTTGATTGAATCCAGTTTGATTTCACACTCCAAAAATAATATTCCTCAATTGCCTGGGTTTTTTTTTTACATCTCTGATATCATGACTAAAAGAATCTTTGTTGAATAAAAAGTGAAAAAATTCAATAGATGATTTCAAATGTCACCCACATGCTTTTATTTTTATTTTCCTCACATCCAGCACCTCTCGTCACCTCCTCCTTTTCTTGCATACTTGACCCACCACTCCTCCAACACCTACCTGTTAAGTTATCTCCCTTGTATTGAGATATAAGAGTTCTATTCTTTTGTGATAAGTTTTAGTGATCTCCCTTGCTTGTTGTTGGTTATTGACTGGAAAAACAAAGATGACAGTTTATACAAACGGACATGTGTCCATGACTGGATTTATGTAATGTGTAAACTTACATTGTCTTCTTTCGTGTGATGAGAAGTTATCTTGTTCAGCAAACGTTGAAACACATTTAAAAGAAAGATGGCTTCTTTTACAAAACACCCACCTATTTTGCTAAATGAAGAATTATATGCTGAATGGAAACAAGATATAGGCATATGATCTATATTTACAGATTTATCTAAAGAGAAACAGGGGCCGGCTGTATTTTTGTCACTACCACCAAATATAAGAGAATGTGTTTGGCAATAACGGATATCGGTGGAACAAATGGATTGAATATGATTATAGACAAATGAGCCGAAATTTACTTACACAATGGTGTATGTAATCCGGTAAAGGAATTAAATTAACTTTCCTTCGGTGTCACCGCCACGAAAAATCTCCATCTCCACTGTCTGCTGACCAAAAATAAACTGAACTCTTAAATTCAAAAAATTAGTTTTCATACTAATAAAAACACCACTTATGCAAATTTTCTACCGACCAGAGCCATCTATGTTTAGAGTCTCCAAACGGCCAATCTTGAAAGGGAAGATAACTCAATTGACAACTAAACCAACTACCTATGCAAATTATCACAGTATCTTAAACCACATGCCCTCATGATCATCAAAGATCATTTCACATCACATAATCCTGTGCCCAAATTGCTACATTACGTTCTCTCCGCGGTCTTTGCATTGCAACTACCTCACTTTCATTGCCCTCTTGTTCGGCACTTACATCTTCATCGTTTACATGGACCACGCAATCTAAAATATGCCACGGCATCCCGTTGACGCTCAAGTTGTTAGGGGATTGCACTCCAGTAATTACTCCTCTTCCCCATTGTGTCGTACATCGTGCATTCGGCGGCTTCACCCAAAACTCTTCTATTTGGATTCTGGCTGGCCCTCGCTCTTCGATTTCTGGGGATGTATGTTTTTGGTGCTTCAATTCATAATGAAAAATTGATCTATATGGCACTGTCTCCTCTCTCTGTCCGACCTTGGGTACCATGTTGTACCAGAGTGTGGCCTCTTCAGGTGATATCCCTCCTCTCTCAGCTATTGCTTTCACTGTTCGGTGATGTCACTCAATTATTCCATTTCTCTCGGATCTATAGGCTGCCCTGTAATATCTTCCAATTTTTTTTTTAGCCTTGTATGGAGATGTTCTGAGCGAAAAACGGTGCCATTGTCCATTATCACCTCCATTACTGGACAACCTTCCCCAATTCCTCTGTAACCGCAGCTGCCGTCTCCATATGTAACTCCCTTCATATTGCTAGTCTCCCAGATCAACAGTCAATCATTGACAAGTATGTGCCCCCCCCCCCCACAATAGTGTGTTATATCAATAGCTAATCTTGTTCAATTGTTTGCAGTCCTAATTTCACCAGGATTATGTATATTCGGGGCAGGATCGATTGATTGACATCAAACGCAGTTCATAACCACCTTCTGAACTTCCTCCCATTTTATTAGTGGATCAACTTTCCACACCAAATGTTTTATCCACTCCAATTCCCCAAAGTATAATACTGGCCTAACTTTACCTTTTGTTGCCTGGAACACTGCCATCAATGGTAACGCACCTTTTCCTTCATCCTTCCATGGTAAGAGAATACCGTCCGCTATCCATCTTTCCACCTCCTTCTCTAACTCTGAGTTTTTCTCACTCTCCAGGGAATTCTTGTAATATTTTACTTTGTTCTGCAACACTCCCATACATTTACATTTCACTGTCCATTTCTTTTCATCAAAATCTGCTTCAAAATTTTTGTCCTCGATTTTGCAAATGTTCGGCTGATGGGCAGCTACGGCACAGTATACGTCTCCAAACTTCATCTAAGTTTTGTTTATAGTCACACCTCCCATTTCATTGATTACATCCATTCCAATTATGACATTGATCCCGTCAATTATGTGATCCATTACAATCATTTCCACCTTCACTCATACTTCACATACTTTTATATCCACTTGCCGGGCTCCCTTACATTTGACGTCTCTTCCATCAACCGCTTTCACAGTGCTACTCCTACCACACCCACTTACAAGTTTGGAGTTAAGTGGTGGTGCATCCAGTATCAACAAGTGCCGTCATTACAGTATCATTTATTGCTACTTCTATCATTAGAAGAGGTCCGTACAGTGCCTTCATTCTGTTGCCGGGGTAACTACTGGCACAGAAGTTCCCCCCTGCCTGTTTTCCTGAGCCCGAGAACAATACTTTACAATGAACCCAAGTTTTCCACACTCATAGCACCTTACTCTGGCTCTTTAATAAAATGCGTTCTTCGACATCTAAAGCACTGAATGCTCTTTGAACCTTATTTTTCAGTGTAGTGCTTTGTGCCCTCGCTGCCACCGTTCCAGTCTCTCGCATTCTTTTGCTAACTAAAAGCCGTGCAGTCGGTATCAGTTTACTGACATCCATTCTTTCTGTGTCAGGTAGCTGTTGTAGTACCACAGATACGTCATCTGGGAACCCTGTGACGAATGCCAGTTTGGCCGTATGATCCATCCCTCTCCCTCGGTATCATGCTAGTCCAGACAATCTTTTGATTGTATTGGCATAAACGTCCATCGATTGTCCAATTCACCTGCATCGTTTTAGTTTTTCATACGCTGCGGTAAACGCTGTCACTAATCTCATCTCTATCAGGTCTGCATCGAATTAGTCTTCATTACCCATCTTCAGGTAGAGAGCAAGTGCATCTCCGTGCAGAAAAAGTGGAATAAAACTAGCAAGGTCTTGCACGTTCTGTAGTTATGCCACCAGTTTCATTTTTTTCATCCACCCGATTACATCATCTTCTCCACTAAAAGGCGATATCACATCTTTGCACAGCCTTAAATTTCCAAACTCCATAGTCTCCTCTTCAGGCCGAAATAGCTTGTAATGCAGTAAATTAATTGAATTAACTTTCTTTTGGTGTCACTGCCATGTAAAATCTCAATCTCCACTGTTCACTGTTCATTCTCAGCTGACCCAAAATCAACTGAACTCTTCAATCCAAAAGATTAGTTTTCATAGTAATAAACCCACCACCTATGCAAATTGACTACCAACCAGATCCATCTGTTTAGAGCCTCCAAACCGCCAATTTGCAATGGGGAGGTAACTGAATTGACAACTAAAACCCACCACCTATGCAAATTATCACAGTATCTTAAACCACAACGTATGTGTTATTTAAGGAGTTTTCTTCCTACAAATGGGAAATCAAGGAAAACTGCAGGAATACTACTAAATTTTAGAAATGACAGCTGTCGCATTCTTGGCAGATATATTAAATTGCAGATCACGACTTCTGGACGTTATAGTCTTCCACTAACTAATATGCTTTTGGAGATTAAAAATACACCAAGCGTAATAATAAATATAAAAACATATACACATACCTAACTTAATATAAACATATATACACATAACTAACTTTATATATATGTATATTTATTAGAAAAGATCCGATATGTATATACACACTTTTAATGAACATGCATTGAATGACATAATAAAATGAGAAATTAATCAGATTTTATTAAAGTTCAAAAACAAGGAGTGATACTGCGTCCTTAACTCATCAGTTTTCAAAGAAAATCTTCTTAAGGAAAAGATTTTCTTTGAAAACTCATGAGTTAAGGACGCAGTATCACTCCTTGTTTTTGAACTTTAATAAAATCTGATTAATTTCTCATTTTATTATGTCATTCAATCCATTAATATCATTGCTCTATATACTATATTGAGCTTTGTTTTTATATTGATAGTTTACTAGTTAAAGATATTATATCTTTAAAGTATCATCTTATTCTAATATATATATATATAGAGAGAGAGAGAGAGAGAGAAAGAGGGAGATCTATTATCTCTTGACAATCACAGTAGTTGTGTTTACACTGAAAGAATACATGGCATATTTCTCTCGCATTTCAAAGTATGATCGTTGCGTTGGCCAAATAGTTACGAGACCAGGGTTTATAATACTTGGATCCAGGGTTTGAATTGTTTGACCGGCGATACCGTTATGTAATTCCATACTGACGAGTGTAAAATGAAAACGTGAAACATATATATGTCTATTGATATTAATAAATATTTTAATAATAATTATATATGAACAGAGCCACATCACATGTAATTATTGTTTATGATGATTATTAAAATAATCCTATTATTTCCTTTATAACTTTTTTTTTCCTCAACTTTCAGGTAGACTGGAGTGAAAGATGGCTGTGGGGTCTTGGGACATTCCATATTTTATGTGCTCTTTTGACAGCTGTTACCATATCTCGAGGCACGATACAATGTATACATTTTGGAATCATGAGTAAGTACACAATGGGAGTGCATAATTGATGTAATGGATACCATCGCAGACTATGAAATCAGCTCTATCAAATTAATATCCTTATAAATCTATTGTTTAAAAATTTTTGAAATGAGAATTGATAATTATTTTTAATATTATTATTAATATAATTATTTTTATTATTTTTTACATTTTACCATTGAAATCCCCTCAGCCTCCTTTCCTTCCGTTTTTTTCCTGACATGCCAGTTTACTTTATCTTTTACAGATTGTGAAATGTAACTTTAAATCTCTGCTTTCATTGCTATCGCCCATTATCCACATCTTTGACTTGGTTGTGTACATTTAAGCTTTCTACATTCTCTTTTCTAATAAAAAGCAAAACATTCTATGCAATTATTTGGTTTGTACTTTTAAATTTACATTTTAATTTAAGATATCTTAACAAAGTGAAAAACGTCTTTGATAAGTACATAATTTAACATTGAGAAATTAGTATTTAGTTTTTTTATAGAATACTAATTTCTCTGTTAAAGTACCTATTGAAATTTACACATTTTATATATGACAAAAAAATTTTTTTTTTGTACTTGATACTATCAGATGTAAAAACTGTCGACTTTCATTTCAGTTCTT
Source organism: Sepiola atlantica (assembly GCA_963556195.1). Taxonomy (NCBI): domain Eukaryota; kingdom Metazoa; phylum Mollusca; class Cephalopoda; order Sepiida; family Sepiolidae; genus Sepiola; species Sepiola atlantica. The sequence continues at coordinate 78,333,056 of OY744515.1, forward strand.
CATCCATAAATTTTTAGTGATTATATTGGTTAAAAAAATGTCAGGATGAAGACAGCCATTAGGTAGAGTTAGCCATGTCTGACCGTATCGACTGGAATTAAATGTTCAATAAGAAAAGGGGTCACCATCTTCCATGAAAAAAACCAACATCTTCACAAAAGTATAATTCAACTATTCAAAGGGAACACTGGAATATATAAAGAGTTGTTCGGCAGGCTGGCTTTTGCTAATAACAGAATGTGGTATCCTAGAGTTCCATCTTGTCTGTCCGCTTTTGACAAAGAACAAGAACAGGATAGGACATCTTGATGTCATAAAATCTTATCGGAAACTGAATTATCTTTGGTGCCAGACTGTGAGTGGGAATTGAAGTTCAGTCTGCACAGAAATGTTCTCTCGCCTATGCAGTTACATAAGTCTGCGTATTACTGTGCATGCGCCAAGCCTAATCACAACTCAACATAATGTAAGATATTATTACGCGTATTTACAAACGAAACAGATGTGTCGTGCAACTGCTACAGATTAATCTTTTTATTTAAATGTTTTTGAGAATTTCTGAACTTGTGTGTGTGCGTTTACTGCACAGGCCATGATCATCCTTTTAGCTAGAAGTAGAGTGTAGTATCTGTTCTGATACTACACAATCTTTTCTGTTCTCTGTCAGTGATGGAGGAATCCTTCTAGACTGAGGCAATTTTAAAAATTTTTGATCCAATCCAGAGTGCCCTTATTTGAGAAGCTGGATTTTCCCCACATTAAAAACTGACCTTGCCTTACTGCCCTCGTGAGGAGGCAAGTAAATAGGGACACGAGCTGTGGTGTCTATTATGTGGTCAGAGTTGGCACTGTAACAAAGGGATTTTCCTTCCAAACAAAATCAAAACTCTAGTTTAAAACAAGTAACAATGTTTTATTTTGAGAAGTTAAAATAACTTGTAATCAGAACAACAGAATCCCTTCCCACAAAACACAAACAGCTCGTCAGACTGAACTCAAGGGCCCATCTCTCTCTCAATTCCTTTCCCAGTCTGAAATATAGACATCAACTGTCATTTTCGATGGACCACACAGCGAGTCCATTTGAGAATCATCAGTTGTTAATCTCTGGACATGAAACCTTACTGACTGGGGAAGTCCATTATTTGGAGTAGGCATAAATTCTGTGGAATCTCGAGTGGCTTGCTTTCTCAGCATGTATACTTGCTTTTAAGAAGCAATTACATTTTTCAAAATGGCAACCCAGATTCAATGTGGCCTCTTCTTTAAGCCAAATTAATGCGGGTGTGCCCCATCATGGGTTAAACCTTGGACCATTTTTGTTCCTGGTTTTCATAAACAACCTTCCTGATGCAACTGTGATTGAGATGGGTATATTTGTTGATGACTCCACACTCTATTCTCGCTATGTGAGTAAAACGAACACACACATATCCAAGACAGTGGCTGAATCCTTAGAAAGTGACTTCAAGTCTGTAGAAGGAATGGGGACATAAATGGATGATAACATTTAATGTTATCAAGACAAATTTCCTTTCCGTTAACAATTATAAGAAACGTTTTCAACCACCGATTGCCATGGCTTATAGCACCTTACTTGAGTCCATTAAAAATCCTCGGTCTAACATTCACAGGTAACATGAATTGGAACAAATAAATAGAAGACATTGCCAAGTCTGCTGCAAGGCTCCCTCTACCGTGCTAGAAAACTACTCTAACCTGCCAGTATATTATGTCTGTACAAAGCCACCATCTGCCCATGCATGGAGTATTGTTGTCACATGTGAGCTGGTGCACCAACCACTAGCCTCTACTTTCAGACAGGGTCCAAAAAAGAGCCTCTAATCTAATAGGTCCCACACTATCTAGCAAGCTCCAGCCCCTGTCCCATCACTGCATTGTTGCATCCCTGTGATTGTTTTACACATACTTTAATGGAATGTGCTCTGAAGAACTTCCTGCACTGTTGCTCCCTCAACGTAAATACTCCTGACCAACCCGACAATCAGCAAAATTCCACCCCTTCACTGTAGAGGTCCCAAGATTCTGGAAAGCTTTCTACTCTAATAGCTTCTTTCCTCGTACTGTTAGCCTTTGAAATTCCCTCCCTGCTTCCTGTTTCCTTGACTGTACCAACATGCAGAAATTTAACTGTAGCGTAAACAAACATCTTGCTGCACAACTCCCCACTTAGGATGCCTCTGTAGGTATGGCGCCTAATTCACAGTAGCCCTTTGCATCTCAGTTGTTTGGGGCGAATTAAAGTAAAACAATGAATAAATTGAAAAAATAATTTTTTCTCACCGCAGGTCTGCCGCTGGTAACATGCGTGCGTTCATTATCACTAAATATTTACTTTCTTTGAATCTAAACTTTTTCAGTTGTCCGACAAAGCACTACTTAGTATAAAAGGAAAAGAAAAAATAACAATCAATGGCACAACAATAGATTATCAACAATAACAATTCTTTTAATAAAATAAATATTTCTCGCTTTCTGTACCAACCAGTTCCAACTGAAGATTCAATCGTGACTCTTAAATAAAACAAGATTATTTGTTTTCAACTATAAATAAGAGTGAAAGGGCTTACAAAGAACCAAGAAAGCAATTGTAAGTTAATGAATTGTTTGACAAAAAAAAATTAAATAATGCAAATAATAATTAAAGATGTTAAAATCACAGATTAGCACCTTTGGTAAATCATATTTCGCCCAAATTGAAGACATCATGGCCACCAGTGATTAAAACATTCAATTTCAGTTACTATTTTATTTGATTAGACCCAACGTTTCTCAGGATTTTATAAGGAACACTTTTTTTTTACTATGCTCATAACACCATATTACTTTTGTTTACTGCCCCTATTAATATAGTCGGAAGAAACTGATATTTTGGAAAACTCTGAATTAGTGTCTTATACATATGATTTAAATTTCATTAAAATCCTATATACATATTTGAAGTTATAAGGGGTTCTGTCCTCTTATAGATATTCGGAACCACTTTCATTGTCTTGCTACAAAATTTTAATGCATATGATTTAAATTTCATCGAAATAGGATATATTTGAAGTTTTCAGATGGGTTCTGCGCCCTAGCACTTAGAAATTTCGGACCACTTCTATTATCTTCCCCAAAACTTTTTACATATAAATACTTTTAGTTTTATGTAGATTCTCTAACCTTTCTTTCTATACAGATATATAGATTAATAGCTATTAATTGTTAATGTCATTTGATAAATAATAATAAAGATTTCAATATGTAATTATCAAAGTTATGTTTAGTCAAGAAAAACATACACACATGAGTTTCTAACTGTTTCTACTTGGTGTTGCACAAGGTTCAAGTGTAGTGTCAGACCATTGTAGATTTAATTTCGTAATTAAATAATTTTTGAGACAGGATTTTTAAAAAGCTATTTGTGCCATGCAGAAGCAAAGATGTTTAAGAATTTTTTAGCTGAGGATTGATTATTTGGATTACTGTTCTCACATTGGATGTTATTCTAACGTTTCGGATGATGTAACATCTGACGTTCAGGTGTATCTTGTCAAACTCGGGAATCTTTACCAAATTTCAAACTAAACCCTTCAGTCTTAAGTACTAAACTCAGTAGAAGTCTTAAGTAATTTTTATTATATTCTTAGTATCGCCTGTAGTGAGGATTGAACCTTCAATCTCCAGAAGACTGTCACTTGGAACTGATTATAACTTAGCACTTTATCCATTGCACCACAGGTCTAAATAAAACATGAAATAAAAGAACAAGAATAAATAAACTAACTGTCGAGATTTGGTAGATCAACAAAACAAAAATGTATGTATATTTTGCTTAACTTTTAAAAATTCCTTTTAGAATTTTATTTTAATAATATGTTCCATATTTTCTGTGCAGCTGTTACTATGTTTTAAATGCTTAATAAATATTTTTATGTATTTTCTACATGTTGTCTAACTGAACTGTCTATAGTAAGAAATGTTTGCTGTAGTCTTAACAAAAACAATTTTCTTGTATGACATAAAAATTGAGAAAATACTTTTACTGATTTTTTTTAATATTATATATTTATTTCTTTTTCTCCCTCAGTGTTGTTGGTCTATTCAGCTGAAATCATCAATGAATGGGCTGCGGCCAATTACAGGTAATTTTGCATTCTTTTGCAGTCATTTTCCTCAAAGAGTCGGAGTCAAAGCAAATTTATTGCTTTAAGAATTAGAATTGACTAGCGGGGCTACCCGGCATTGCTCAGGGTCATAAAAACATATAATTGAAGAAAAATCGCGTGTGTAACATCTTTATATTCAAAATTCTATTTCTCTCCCTCTCTCTATATCCGTCTCTTTATCTTTCTACCTTTCTCTTCCCTGGTCGCCCCATTTCACTGCTACTTTTTAATTTTGCCTTTTGCGAAAGCTGTTTCTTCCATACCATTTCTCTTACGTTGCCCAGGGCAAAAGTATGACATATTTCTATAAAATTACCACCGCTGTCTGCGCCTTCTATATAAGTACATATCTCCGCCCCGGTGTAAATACTATACAGGTACATATCTCCGCCCTGGTGTTCATACTAAATACGTACCTATCGCCGCCCTGGTGTGCATACTAAATACGTACCTATTGCCGCCCCGGTGCAGATACTACACAAGTACCTACTGCTGCCCCTGTGCGAATGCTAAATGCGTACTTATCGCTGCCCCGTTGCGAATGCTAAATATGTACCTATCACCGGCCCGGTGCGCGTGTTATATACGTACCTATCGCCGCCCCGGTGCGCGTGTTATATACGTACCTATCGCCACCCCGGTGTGCGTGCTATATACGTACCTATCGCCACCCCGGTGTGCGTGCTATATACGTACCTATCGCCACCCCGGTGCGCGTGCTATATACGTACTGATTGCTGCTCCGGAGCGCATGCTAAATATATACCTATCACCGCCCTGGTGCGCATTCTATATAGGTACTTATTGCCGCCCCTGTGGACATGCTATATATGTACCTATCGCCACCCCTATGCACTACTATACACGTATCTATTGCCACCCCGGTGGACATACTATATATATACCTATCGTCGCCCCAGTGCGCATACTATATACTTACCTATCTCTGCAAGGGTGCACATACTATATATGTACCTATCTCCAGCCCAGTTGGTCTACCTAAGAACTCATATTAATGCGCCCCTGTCATGTCAAAAAAAACAAAATAGTGTTTGCTCATGTTTTGTTACTATCCTAAAAAAATAACTCATATTAATGCGCCCCTGTCGTATCAAAGAACAAAAATAAAGTTCATTTATGTAGTGTCACTATCATAAAAAAGAACTCATATTAATGAGCCCTGTTTAAGTTCAAGAAGGAAAAAAAATTCCCCGACCCCCGCCAAAAAATTTTTACCCTTCAACTCCAGCCCCCCAAAAAGATTTTACTCTCCCCCAACCCCAAGAAATATTTTAGGTTCAAAAATAAAAAAATTTGGCCCCATCACCCCACAAAAAATGTTTACCTCCACCCCCAACCGCCCCCAACAATTTTTTACTCTCCACAACCCTCAGAAATATTTTAAGTCAAAAAAAAAAATTTGGACCCCCCCCCCCCCCCCCAAAAAAAAAATTTCGCTGCCCCGCCCCCCAATTTTTTCCCCTCCACCACCACCGCCCAAAACATTGTTTTACTCTCCCCCAACCCTGAGAAATATTTTAAGTTAAAAAAAAAATATTTTTAATTTTGGCCCAACTCCTTAAAAAGTTTGGCCCTACCCCAAAAAAATTTTCCCCGACCCCCAATCTCTCCAGCCCCACCCCCCAATTCTTTTTTACTCTCCCCCAACTCCGAGAAATATTTTAAGTTAAAAATAAAATAATAATAATTTGACCCGACCCCCTAAAAAATTTGGCCCCACTCCACAAGGGTTGATGTGCCATAAAACTGACAACACAAATCAAAAAGAGTCTAATTCAAAGAAATTGGTCTTGTTTGAATCCACATTCTAATATGTTCTGCTTTCAGATTATTTACCATTTTTATCTGGACATTATAGGGAGACTTTGATGGTATGGTCATGGTGAAAGAAGAGATGTAGATCAGTTGAGGTAGAAGGGTCAGTTGGCAGGGGAAGGTCCGGAAAAACATGAAAGTTATGAGGATAGATTTGGGAGAAAGAGGGATAAAGACCTGCACGGAGATAGGTTAGTTTGGAAGTCGATTGCTAAAAGCCATCCAACACATGCCAGCGTGTGAAATGGACGTTACACCGAATATGATGATGATGATGATTTATTCTCACTAAAATCACAAGAATTTTTTTCTGTAATCTTTACATCAACTAAATTCTCAGCTGTTAATCTTTTTTTTCTTAGTTTATTTAAAAAAAAATTAAATTTCAAAATCTTTATAAATGTCAAATTTAAATGTGTGATGTTAAACAAGCCTTGCTAAATAGATCTCATTTTAGTTCTTACACAACAAACAAAAATGTTCCATTAATAAAACTGGGGATCATATTTTTGAGGCTCAAGAGAAAGGAGAAATGTGATGAGGGACTAGGAATTTGGGTGCCATTTTGAAATGAGCTAATTTTAGTCTAAATTTAGCAAAAAATTCAACTCTACAGAAATTTTGTCAATAGTTGCCAAATTGAATTCCAAAATCTGCAGTTGAATTCCGAGGTACATGATTGGGTGACAAGGACCATACGAGGAAGGGGAAGGGGTAACCTAACATTGTTTTCTTTTCATGTAATTATTTTACACTTTCTTTTTTATCTTTGTTTTTCTTTTTAGATTATTTTCTAAGGAACAATATTTTGACAGCCGAGGTCTCTTCATTTCACTTGTGTTTTCAGTGCCCATGTTATTGAACTGCTTGACTATAGTGGTAAGTAAAAATAATTATATATATATATATATATATATATATATATATATATATATATATATATATATATAATGGTAATAATCCAGGTAAAAAATATCCACAGGGTGGTAATCCAGAGAATTTTAACTGGGTTTATAAAAAGTGCTCAATATCAAAATAGAGCTTTATATATGATAATTTTATTTACATAGACATGTACAAAATCTGCGACACTGGCATGTTGATGTTATCGATCAACAGTTACTATAAACTGAGATCTCACTAAGCAGAGTTAGAATCCGATCTTGAGGTTAAGATCGGATTCTAACTCTGCCTGATGAGATCTCAGTTTATAGTAACTATTGATCGATAACATCAACATGCCAGTGTCGCAGATTTTGTACATGTCTATGTAAATAAAATTATATATATATATATATATATATATATATATATTAGTTGTGACATTTGTATATTTGGGCAGCATTTATTTTCTTGTACATGTTTGATTAAAAAGCAGTGAAAGTTTTTGTGTGTTCTTTTTCTGACCCAATTTTTTAAGTTGACAGAGCAACGATCTTATTTTGTGCTCCAGGTTAAATAGGAACTTGCCATATTTGCAAACGTTTTCGACTCGCATGAGTCATAAGACACATGATGAGGTTACAAATTAAAACTGAATTTATTACGAAAGTCGATTAAGAATGTTTTTAAAAGTATTTTATATACCCTCCCCGATCCTCGTTTTTTTGAAAATGTTGTGCTATTAGATGTCTGTAGATGGAGCTGCAAGGGAAGGTGAGGTGGCATGCTAGGGGGGAGAAATAGTTGTCGTATTCATGCCAATATATGTATTGTTTGTAGAGACACATATACTGCATGACTAGCTTTTAGTAAACTGTTAGTAACAGAAAAATTGGATAAAAACAAACAGAAACTTTCACTTCTGTTTAATCCAACATGTAGTTGTGAAATATGCGTATTTCATACAACTACTAAGCTCTACGCAGGTATTGAGCACTGTTAAAATAAATACTGTAATATAGATCTGACATATAAACTTGTTGGATTTTCGAAGACAGGTCTAAATAGCATTTAAGCTGAAAAATTAAACTTTGCTTCTGACTCTGACAATATAATAATGTATTTAGCTACAATGGTATAGATGACTGCTAATATATAAGATTTTTAAATAATCACCTAAAAATAATTGTGTAGTTGAGAAATTGTGTAGTTCTCACATGAATGTAACTTTGATAATTAAACATTGATGTGTTTTTTTATTTACTATTAATAAATTAAATAATTTGAAATAAAAATGAAATAGTGTGAAATAAAATAAAAAAATTTTAAAATCCTATTCGAAAAAGTAATTACAAAGTTAATCTACCAGAATGTATGTTGGGTTATTTGTAAATAAGTCAGCCATTTTGATATTTTGTTAATAGCTGAGAAAGAGAAAAAAAAAATTACTTCATCACCCTTTGAAATTTAAAAGGAATTTGGAAGCATTTAAACTGTTGTATAGAAAGTTAGTTTTGGCTTTAAAATTCTTCACAAATCCTTATATGTTAAGATTTAAAATTTTGAAAGCTGTTTTATATCCAATAATTTTATAAATAGATTAAAACAACATTACCTTAACAAAATCATTTATAGCTTTATACAAATTTGGTTGAGTGAATAATTTAATGACCAAACGATACCATAATAGTTAAATTTTACTTTTAAAATCCTATTTAAAAAAAAGTTCAAGAATCACGGGCAACACCTGGTAAGTTGAGCTAATATTGTATATAAAAAGGTTGCTTTAGGTAACAGTATGCAATTTTCATGTCATCTTGATAACATCTATACCAGGAGTGGGCAAATAATTTCTTCAAAGACCGCAACGATTGCAACTCAATGACAGGACAATGGTTAGACGGATTTGCAATCTGAGGCCAGAAGATGTTGTAACTGTATAGTCACAAGATCTGCTGGAACAGCTTGTCCTCATAGACATTAATGTCGTTAATAGAGAAAAAAGGCTGTGTTGGTATGGACAAGTGGACTGCTCGAGAGGTGTGAAGTTAGATCGACCATGTGTGCAGCTCGCCAGATACCTGTATGGAGGTCCACCAGCATGAATGATGCCCCTCAACTTGCACAATAAAAAAGAAACGATGATGATGCAAGGGTCAATAAAAAATTAGGACAATTATCGAGAGCCAGATTAATATATTTTACTTGTTTCTGTCTCTGTATGTATATCATTATTTTTAAAGTCAGTAAGTTCAACATTGAAATGATACAATAAAAATGTGATAATATGATATCATTATTGAATAAACATTAACAAAAACAAAGTTCACAATTTGATGATTAAGTGCACACTTACATAGTGTCTGAGAGCAGGGAAGTCGGTGTATAATAGTGTAACTTTTCTCTATAACATGATACAGAAGAGTTGTTAAAAAAGATGGGGAAGCTCAAGTGAGTTCACACCTGATAATAACTAGGCAGAATTGTGCAGTTCCAAGTCAAACATATAAAAAATGAAAGTACAAAAATAATATGCAGATGATTGTGCACATCGGCTGATGATCTTACTCAATCGGATAATTGCATGCATGTATGTTTGCAATGACATGATGATTTCTTAAAAAAAAAATGGAATTGCTAAAATTCCAGAGTTTTAGAAATTTTATCAGACTGATGTATTTACCTCAGCTCTGAAAACTTTTAATTTTACCTCACAAACAAGAAAAGATAATTCACATTTTATACTAGTATAAACCTGTTAGGACACCTAACAAAAACGGAATTACCTCCCTTGAACTAATATGGGAGTTAAGAGTTATCGTCCTTGGAAAAGGGGCGTCTGCCCAGAGAGAAAGAAAACAAAGACCATGGCGTCAGACTGAATATATCAATCGTGTCCAGCGGCCAATTAACTCATTAATTCATTCTGTGTTCAGTTTTAATAAATCTGTTAAACGTTTCTCTTAATAGTTCATTCATTTATTTACAAGTTATTATTTATAATTAACCTAAATTACGAGGTTATAAAAGTTGGCGACGGAGTATGAGATAAATTTACATTTTTCAAAAACAAAAAAAAAAAAAAATAGAATGTACAATACAACAATTGCTGCAACAACAATTACGTTTGATGGAGTTATTTTCAGAGAGATTTTCCACGCCTACATCGTCGATTTCAGAAACAAATCTTAGGACGGCTACAGTTTCGCAGACAATAACGGAATTTTGTTACGACCCAATGGCAAATTCAACGTTCGATACATGGTTTGCACGTTTCAAGGATATTTTTCAAGTGGATTTCAAGGATCAAGCTGACGACTGGAAGGTAAGACTTCTGCTACAGAAGCTTGGGACGTCGGAACATGATCGGTATGCAAATTACATATTACCAAAGCATTCTCGTGACTACAGTTTCAACAACACAGTAGAAACCCTCAGTCAAATTTTCGGTGAGCATATTTCATTATTCAATATGCGGTTCAATTGCCTTAGCATAACGAAATCTTCCTCGACCGATTTTTCAACGTATGCAGGCCTTGTAAACAAAGAATGTGAACGTTTTAAAATCTCTTCAATCATAGATGCTCAGTTCAAATGTTTGATTTTTGTGTGTGGTTTGAGATCGGCGGAGGAGGCAGATATTCGCACACGGATTTTGTCAAAAATAGAACAAAATCCAGACATAACATTGCAACAAGTTGCCGTGGAATGCCAGTGTCTAGTGAATCAAAAACATGATTCAACTATGGTACAACAAGCATCCGCATCCATGGTAAACACAGTTCAAAAACAACGTCGGCCCACCTCACCGACTTCAAAATCAGTCCAGCCCCCAACAGCTTGTTGGAATTGTGGCAACTGGCATTTTATGCGAAACTGCACCTTCAAGACACACTGCTGTCACAGCTGCAATCGACTCAGACATAAAGAGGGATTTTGCACCCCTCCAGGACGAAAACCAACCCATAATAGGCAAACCTCACATAACCGGCAACGACAGCAGCACAGAACAAAAACAAACAGTCTGATAGCAACTTTTCTCTCAAACCAAAAATCCAAACGAAAATATGTTGCAGTACAATTGAATGGCCATCCTATTCAACTGCAAATCGATACAGCATCAGATATAACTATTATATCACAAAAACTATGGGAAGCCATAGGCCAGCCTTCATTGACACTAACAAGTCAGGTAGCACAGAGTGCTTCTGGAGATTGTGTTCACATCACAGGTCAATTACCCGCTATCATCAAAATGAAAGAAAAAACGGTGTTAGGTACCGTATACATAGCAAACTCATTCCATAATTTGCTGAGACTTGATTTTATCGAGTTACTAGGTCTTCTCAACATTCCACTCAACCAGATATGTGAGGTGGTGTCCAGATTGTCACCTCAAAGCAGCAGTATCGACCAGACCAAAGACATCATGAAACAATTTTCTCTAGTCTTCACACACAAATTGGGACGTTGCACTCAGGCACAGGCCACACTGTTCCTTAAACCATTTTCTAAGCCTGTTTTTCGACCCAAACGCCCAGTGCCATACGCTGCATTGCCACTGGTGGACCAGGAACTAAAACAACTTGAGGAAATGAAGGTCATCATACCAGTAACATATTCATAGTGGGCAGCACTCATCGTGATTGTAAAGAAAGCCGATGGTTCAATTTGGTTGTGTGCTGATTTTTCAACGGGGCTCAACGCAGCACTAGAGGATCATCAATACCCATTGCCAATTCCCAATGATCTCTTCACCGTACTTAATGGTGGCACCTGCTTTGCAAAATTGGACCTCGCAGAGGCTTATTTGCAAGTCGAAGTGGCAGAAACCTCCAGGGAGCTGCTTACTATAAACACACACCGTGGATTATTCCAATTCACTCGTTTACCTTTTGGAGTAAAAACAGCCCCTGCCATATTTCAACAGATTATGGACACAATGCTCACTGGCATGGAAGGTACAGCTGCATATTTGGATGACATCATTGTTGTTGGGCAATCCAACCAGGAGTTGACAAAACGGATCAGCAAGGTCCTAACCCGCATCCAAGACTTTGGTCTCCATCTCCGACCTGAAAAGTGCCATTTTTATTTACCTTCCATAAAATACTTGTGATTTATGTTTGATTGTCAGGGTCGTCGTCCAGATCCTGCTAATGTGGCAACCATTCAACACATGCCACCCCCATCGGACGTTAGCGGTCTACGCGCATTTCTGGGACTGGTGAGCTACTACGGTAGTTTCTTGCCTTCACTCCATCAAATCAAATCACCGCTCAACAAACTGTTGATAAAAGACACAAAATAGTCCTGGCCCGAAGACTGTCAAAAGTCATTTGACAAAATCAAAGCATTCATTAACTCAGACCTACTGCTCACACATTTTGATCCCAATAATAAAATTGTGGTAGCAGCAGATGCATCAAATCATGGCGTTGGAGCTGTAATCTCACATATATTCGCAGATGGAACTGAGAAAGCAATCATGCATGCAGCCAGATCCCTGACACCCGCTGAACGCAATTACAGTCAAGTGGAAAAAGAAGCACTGGCACTGATTTTTGCTGTGAAGAAATTCCATAAGATGTTGTTCGGGCGTCACTTTACACTTCTAACAGACCATAAGCAACTACTGTCAATATTTGGCTCAAAAAAAGGTATTCCGGTATACTCAGCCAGCCGATTACAACGGTGGGCAATCATTCTACTGGGGTACGATTTCGCTATACAGTACCGCCGGACAACAGAATTCGGCCAAGCTGATGCCTTGTCACTAGTGCACAATCAGTTACAGATGACGACACTGTCATCGCTGCCATCAACATCGAGGACGATTTTCAACGCACGCTCACAGATTGTATCCGGACAATTCCAGTGACAAGGAATGATATAAAGCGAGAATCACAACAAGATCCAACGATACAAAAAGTGTGCAGATTTCTTCACCATACATGGCCTACTAACCTCACGGGAGACCTCCAACAGTTTAAACGGCGCAGTGGCTCTCTTTCTGTCATTGATGGTTGTTTGATGTTTGCAGATCGTGTTGCTATTCCCACTAAACTCAGACAAGCAGTCCTTAAGCAACTACATTCGGGCCATCCAGGCATTAACCGAATGAAATCACTAGCCCGCAGCGTGGTCTATTGGCCTAACATAGACACAGACATTGAGCATACTGTTAAACGTTGTATCCAGTGTATGGAAGCGCAGAAAAATCCACCTCAGATTGTTGATTCTCGCTGGACATACCCAGAGCGACCATGGTCCAGAATACACATAGACTTTGCTGGCCCTATCAATGGCCTTAGTTTTCTGGTGGTTGTGGATGCCCATTCCAAATGGGCAGAAGTTTTTCCAATGCAACAGACTGACACACAGTCTACAATAACAGTACTTAGGCAGCTATTTAGTCAACACGGCTTACCCGAGACTTTAGTCGCAGACAACAGATCACAATTTACGTCTGAGTCATTCCAACTATTCTGCAAATCGTGTTGTATAACACACGTTCGGTCGCCTCCGTATCATCCTCAATCCAACGGAAAAGCCGAAAGATTTGTAGACACATTCAAAAGGGCACTACTAAAAGCAAGAGGGGAGGGAACAACAGAGGAGATACTACATGCTTTCTTCCTTTCATATAGAATAACACCAAATGGGGCTGTGAAGAATGGTCTATCACCAGCAGAGGCACTTATGGGACGAAAACTCTGTACCACACTGAACGCTTTACGTCCCCAGCCACAAAGGCAACAACCAAGCATTAACAAAACAAAAACATTTTCAGTTGGCACACCAGTGTTTGCTCGGAATTACAGACCTGGCCGGCCAAACTGGGTACCAGGCATCATCCGCAAAATAAATGGACAATTCCTGTATGATGTTCAAGTCGGGAGTCAATTCTGGGCACGGCACAAAAACCAGTTGCGTCTCAGATACTCTGTAGACAACTTAGTGGACAACAGAACAACCATTCCGCTTGATTTGTTAATGGACACATTTGAACTGCCATCTCCATCACCTCCCATGCAGACAAATACAAATGAGAATTATCAAAGACCTCACAGGAGTTGGCCAAAGTGTAGTCGCACCTCCAAGTTGACCCCAGGTGCACTCGATAGGTTATAAAAACACTCTCCATCAAAAATGACAGAAAAAAATATGCTTTGCCAGTGTTCACACTAATATTCATATAAAATCATAGAATTACATCAGTAATTTAATTTTTCATATATAAATTATCATTTCTGATGACCTAAAGAAAAACACCAACTGCTGACTTTTTTATTTAGAGCAGAGGACTTGTTTCCAAATTCATTCCAAAGGGTGGGATAAGTCTAACTTGCTATTAGCTTTCCAGTGTAAGTCTCTCTCTCATCCTTTTTTTATTATTTCAGTAGGATAATTGGGGACTGAATTATCTCAAATTATCTCAAATTGCAAGTCATTTCAATGACCTAAAGAAGAAAAAAACACTAACCTTGACTTTGTTTTTTTTGAATTTTCTTGCTTTGATTATTGGAAGGTCGGTGGTGGTGGGGATATAGATAAAATAAAAAAACGATGCCGGATGACCTTAAAGACATTAGCAGAAGTTAAAATTAAATTGAACAATAAAATGTAAAGTTTTAAAGGGGGAAAACATAGAAAGCAGAAACGGGGGGGGGGGGGGGAAGAAAAAACATCTGATTAGTGATATTCTCCCTTTCCTTATTCATTTTGGGTGACAGGACGGATATAAATATATATATATATATATATATTTACAAATAAATACACATTTCTCTTTATTATAGATTGCATACACTATAACACTTCTATATAACTCTCTCCTACTTTTAAACTTTACTATGAACTGGGAAATAAACCGAACACTTTATTACCTTGCTGCTAAAACGAATGCATCGTAATTTGATCTTGCCCAATATTCTTTTTAGAAATCTTTTTTGTCTGTATGCCAAACCTATTTTTTTTTAAATATTTGTTTAGGTGGCAGCTGTAGTGAAATGCTGGAAAGACACCCACATTATCTGCCTTTTTTGTTTATTCTTGTCTTTTGTTTTTTCTAAAAATTGTTCCTCCAGATGTGTTTCGTTGGCAACAGTTTTGTTTTAACCTTCCATCTTCTTTTGTATGAACAATTAGGAAATACTTACAACTTTCTTCCAGATTTCTTCCATATTGTCAGACTATTGATTATATTCTCTGCAAGAAACGTCTTATTTGGAAGAAAATCATTGTTTTCTCTGTCTATTATGTAACAAAAATGGTCCTTTTTGAAAGGTGTAAATAAATAAATACAGTGAAAACATAGTAAATGGACTGATAGACAAACATACAAAAAGGTCTGTCTTATGACAACTCAGGTAAGTCTTAGCTCACTTGAAATAGCTTGTATCTTTGCTGCTGCTGCTGTCCTCTTCCTGGCTCGACGACTGGTCCCGTCCAGTCGGAGGTGGGAGCCTCCTGACCCCCTGGCTGAATTGCTATTTTTAGTCAAAAACATGAGATCTCATGAAACATGTGCCGACTTACTTTCGTCGGTCCTGTGAACGGAATTAATTTCGATAAATAAATACCGAAGAGATCTCTCACCGTGCAACTAGACCGACAGGTGCCTTGGATGTATTAGTGAGGTTATCGGCATAGTGAACGGAACGCATTTGTATTCCTTAAAGGAGAAATAAGGAATATATTCGCTGACCGGTTTTTTACTGAGTCATTGTAAACAATATGGCGATTTAGCTGCTGCTGATTTCTGCTGGCTGATTTTTTGCTAAGTCATTGTAAACAATGGCGATTGAGCTGCTGCTGTTTTCTGCTGGCTGATTTTTTGCTAAGTCATTGTAAACAATGGCGATTGAGCTGCTGCTGTTTTTCTCGGAAGGAGTGGCAAACAAGGAAACGCGACTGCTGCTGCTGTTTACGTTTTTTTAAGATGGCGTCTTTTTCAAACATAAACAGACGTCGCGGTGTGTCGGCTCATAAATTTTGTAAATCAAATTTATTTTGATACTTCAATTAACAACCTAGTTACGACCATTCAAAGTTCATTGAAAATTTGTAATTTTGTGTGCTATTGGTTTAGAAGCTAATTTTCATAGTGTATAACTAAAATGGGGATCTTGTGTTTAACTACCCTCGTGGGGAGGCAAGTAAACAGGAACTAAAAATGAAGGTTATAAATAAGTAAAAAAAAAATCCTTACAAAATTAATGTCATTTTGTGGTAAATGAAAATTAATCATGATGGAAGCAATAATTATTAGTTCAAACCAGTCTAAATATCGGGCAAAATCCCATTACCCCCCCCCCCCTCCCCCGGAATAAATGTGTAAAAGTGACAGGAAAGCATAACTTTGACTGTTCATATATATTCATTTCAACAGCTAACATATTGAATTTTCTTAATATGATCCATAACACATTAGATATCAAGCTACATTTCTCTTTTAATAGTAAATCAATAAAAAAAAAAACTCAGATTTGAACCATGTAAAAACAGACGATAACACAATTTAATAATAGGGCAAACATTTCATTTCTTAAAGTTTCCAACTTGGATGTTTTTGTGAAAGACAACTTAATCCCACATATTGACAAGTGGTCCCTTTTACTTTAAGATGGGACTATTTTTTATATGCATAGAGATACACAATATCGCACGTAATAAATTTGAAAAACACTAACATTTAAAAATAAATCACCTGTCACCGAAAATAGTAACCTAACTTGAAGAAGCTTCCGGAAAAAAACTATTAAAGGCACTAAAGAAAGAATTGTACATTTATAAAGAGAAAAGGTTAAATTCTGTCTACATCTAAATTTTATTAAAATAATCCCCAATATAAACGAAATATCTCAAGTTGAAATTGATGGGAATTTCACTATATTTAGTCTTAGCTAGGCTGGTTTGTAATACCTAAAAAAATAAAATTTAAAAAATAAAATACAAGATAAAAAGTGTCATTTAAGCTACAACTACAGAATGCATCAAATCTCTTAAAAATTGAGGGGTTTTTTTTGTTATTTTTCATAGGAATTTCATTTTTATATTTAACAAACAGAAAATAAAAGTAATTTAATATTAGCTTAATTTTTTTCAACAAATGTTCAAAACCTGCACAGGTTGTTAACAATCTATATAAATAAAATACCACGTTTGTATGTACACTCACAAGTCAAGAAGAGCACTCTATACAAGTTACTAGGATCAACTTCAAAGAATTCAAACTTCATACGGCAAGCAAGCTATTTAGTATTTGTGCTATTCACTTTATATGACTGCTTTCGTTCCTGGCTGATGCCGAGTTCATCTGCTAGTTGGAAATGTTTGAAGAAAATTGTAGTCATGGAAGTAGATAAATATGAATGTGAGCAAAGAAAAAAGATTTTTTGTCAACCAATGGAAAAATATGCATGTTAATGTGGAACGATTTTATAGAAATACCCAGAATTGATTTGAGAGAGAGAAACACACACACACACACTGATTTTTCTATCTTAACATGATTGTGGTAGACTCTATGAGCCCGAACCTGAATTGAATGGTGAAAATAGTATTGACTCGGTATCAGTATTGAAAATAGTCTTGTTGGAGAAAAGTATACTACATAACGAAGTTCCAGTGGCAAGTACATTATTCCAGAGTTCAGTCTTAAAAGCGGTGTTGTTGGAGAAAAGTCTGTGATAAAAAAATATCTACTGGCAAATACGTTGCATTGAATACGGTGTCACTCTGTATCAAAGTTCCAGTAGTAAACACGTTTATATTAGCTGTTAGACAAGCCACAAAGTAAATAGTTCTTTTACAAGTCAGTTGTCTTTCTTGTTATCGAAAGCTTGATAGATGGAATGTCGGCAAGGTAGTGGCAGTTGGTTAGCTTCTGTAAGTAAGCACTCGACGTACGTCATATCTAGTATCTAGCCTTTACTCTCGACTGTATTCGTCCACTCACTTCCTTTGTCAGCTATGCCTCTTTAGCAATAAATGCATTTTCCACTACACAAATGAGTTTTCTCACAGTTGAAGAAACATATTCATCAGTCACTTCCTGTCTGACTCTGCACTCTTCATTCTTTATAACCTACAGTTTCTCATGAGCATTTATTACCCAGATTGGTCTTCTTCTTTTTTCATGCTGGTATGTGTTGGACGGCTTTTAGAAATTGACTTCAAAACTAACCTATCTCTGGAAAGATCTTTCTCTCAAGTCAATCCTTATCACTAAATCCCATGTTTTCCTTGGCCATCCCCTGCCAACTGACCCTGTTACCTCAATCGTTTTACATCTACTAACCCAAGAACTCTCATCCATCCTTTCAATCTTGCCATACTATCAAAGTTTCTTCTTCTGCGCACATCTCGCTATACTGTCCAGATTTAATCTTTCTATGAGGTCATCAGCTCTAAGCCTGTCTTGAAGACTTACATTACACATATTAATTCTCTCCATGCAACACATGTCCTCAACCCTCGCTGGCCAGGTTTCACTTCCATACTTCATCACACTGCATATACATGCCTGATACTCTTCTCTTGGTTGACTGTGAAAATACTCTGCTGGTTAGTAATGACAGAATTTCCCTGAACTTACTTCATTCACTCCTAACTCTTGCAATCACAATACTACCTGCTCCTCCCTGTGCTCCAATGGTATCACTAAGGTAACAAAACTTGTGAACAATCCTTATAGTTTTGCCATCTAAATATACTTTCTTCACATCTGAGGTCTTCACTGCCTTACACTTCTTGCACACAAATTGGTTATCCTCTCTCAACTTACCAGTAATTCTACTGCACTTCGTGTGTCCCCAATGCTTACAAGCACCACAAAAAATTGAGTTGAACCCGGCTCCCTTTCTACTAACTGAGCAGGGGAACTTTTAATATATTACAAATTCTCAACAAATACTTTTTTAAGATGATAGAATTGATGCAGACAAGAAAAATGACTGTACATTTTTTTAAAATTTGAGTAAAAAAAAAAAAAAAAAAAAAATTTCAATATTAAATGTTGAGTTCTGCCTTTCCATAAACATTCTAAATCGGTGCTGGGAGTTGTTTTTTTACAATATTCAAGATGTCCTTTCTTGTTGGGGAAAGGGACACGTTTGATCTTTCATTTCTCGTTCGTGACGTCACAGCTACATAAAATTTTCTCCCATTACACCCTTCAGTATTGAGTGTACAATACTAATAAGTTGTTTGGAGAATACTGGTCAAATTTGTTTTGTTTTTGTTTGACTCGCTTTTAAACAGTTGATTTCGGTTGCAATTTTTGAAAGCAGTAACCCATTAGTAAATTTAAAAAAAAAAAACTCTAATAACTTTTGAATAATTTTTTATGAGTAACATTTTATAGCTTATGTGCCGTGAATAAGGAAGATGAAAAAAAAAGGTGTATACGTTCGTCCATAATTGTTTGTTTTTTTTGTTCTTGTTTTTTTTTTTGGGGGGGGGGGGGGGTGTTTTATCTAAAATAAATTCTCTGAAACATTTGAAAAATCTTTTTTTCCAGATTGTTTGGCTGTGGAATGTTGGTAATTTGATTTCTAAAGTAAAAAGATTAAAATACAAACAGCAGGCAAGAGCCCAGAGCCGCAAAAAAGATGCCACAACAACAACAACAGCAACAACCAGCAGCAGCAGCAGCAGCAACAGTTGTCCTGATCAGAAAGAAGAGACCAAGAAAATGAAATGACAGACGATACATTAGATGGAAACTCACCCAACCAAGCAATACAACAACTAGAATGGCAGTTGTGTCGCTCAGATTTCGCTATTACACTTCTCTTCGTCCGAAGATGGTATTTTTCATTCAGTATTTCTGGTAATCACAGAGAACCATTTTTTCTCTGATTGTTTTTTATCTTATCCAATGCTTTTTTTCTTCATTCACAAAAGCCGATTTTTTTTTAATGGGGTGAAAAGTAGTTTTATCCAAAATGAAATCACAAAACAATAAAAGGGTTCTTAAATCTTAGAATGAGATTACAAATAAAACTATTTTTCTAGTAGCTCTCTTTGTTGTTCATTTTTATTTGTAATCTTTGTTGTTCATTTTTATTTGTAATCTTTGTTGTTCATTTTTATTTGTAATAAATAGTTTCCGCAACCGGCATAATCACATTGACACACCGGTTCTTGTTAGATTATCGAAGTTAAGCAATGTTGAGCCTAGCCAGTACCAATGAGGTGACTATTTGCAAAAAAACTAAAAATTCAGCCCTGAAGATGCCTTAAGTCTAACGGAACAACAGCTCCCTGGGTGGAAGTTCTTTTCTCAATCATGGAGGTTCTGCTCTCAATCATATGGTGAAGCTTTCCGGAAAGAGAGTATGCAATTCGTTTTTTTGTTGTTGTTTATTATTATATATATTTTGTCCCTTGGCTATTCTTTCTTTTGTGATTTGCTGCAACCTCAAAACCAATTCTTCTTTTATGAGGCATGCCACCACACACCCTCCCTATTGAAGAGTCTGGTCATGTCATGGGGCAAACAGAATTTTCCCTTTTCCATGTTAAAGGCCGAAATAACTTGTAGATTTTATTTCCATAAATATTTTCTGTTCTTTGGATTCTCCCTACTGGTTCCCTTCTTTCTTTCTGCTCCTTCTTTTACAACCTTCCTTTTCACTGCAATGCCACTGACTGACTGACTTGTGAGATTTCCATCTTTCTTTTTTTACTCCCCAACGATTTCCCATTATATACCCCACCCCCACACCATTTTATCCAATAAATGCTTCCTTCCACATTTTTGCTTCTTCCATTTCGGCATGAGGATGGAGTAAGTTCAATTTCCTTTTTCATTATAAATTTAACTCCAAAACCGGAATAGTTGAACTCCACGCTCTAGTTTCTGTCGCATCGTCGCATTCTTATGCTTGTTTTACAAGTACTTCCATAGAATGTGCTCCAATGAACTTTCTGTATTTGTACCTTCTCAACAAAAATACCTCCGACCCACCTGACTAGCAGTAAAATCTCACCCCTTCACTGTAGAAGTTCCTAGATGCTGGAAGATTGTCTACTCTGATAGCTTATTTCCTCGGACTACTTGCCTGTGGAATTTTCTCCCTGCTCACTGTTTCCCCCGACTGTACCAACATGCAGAAATTTAAATGAAATGTGAACAAACATCTTGCTGCTCAACTCACCACACAGATTACTCTCCTATAAATCTGGTCCCTATCACAGCAGCCTCTTACGCATCAGTGGCAATATGCCTAGTTTGGTGTGAATAGAAGTTTAAAAAACTTAGAGACTATATTTCCATTCTTGTTTTGCAGAATAATAGATTATGGACAATTTTGAACCTGTATATTTGTGAAAGAGACACTTTGGAATCAGAAGGACAAATAAAGATTTCAGACTTCCTTAGTGTCAGTAGGATAGTAGAAAATAATAATAATTATTGATAATACACAAATAATGAATTAAATATAAATAAACACATTCACACATAAATAAATTAACGAATTATATTATTTCAAACTCACTTTTACATATATTTCCACATATTGCAAGAAATTTATTGATTAATTAATGAGATACAAATAAAGTTATCAAATAAGTAGGAATCAATTAATACATTCACACTTGAATAAATAAACTAATAGGTATGATTCCCCCCCCTCTCCTTATGCCGAAACTTTTCTTTTTTATCAGAATTTGCGTTTCAAAATAGTAAAAATCTCCACGCTTTTACATTCATATATAAAAAAAACTATAATTGTTTTTTTTCTCTTTTCTTTTTTCTTTCCCTTTTTTAATTCGGAGCATGACAAGAAATTCAGACTTCCGCCCCCCCCCCCCCCACATCCCACAATCGGCCAAGCTCGGCTGTGACATATTTTGACCCAGACAGGGTACTAATAAATCCAAGCCGTCACCCCATTCACTTTTCGCTTCCCTTGAACTGCACAGACTGTTGCTGCTGATAATGGACTAGCCTAAATTGTTGCTTGTTCTCATCCACAGCCATGCCGAAATTTAGACAATTTCTGGCAAATCAAAATTATTAACTGTATGATTTTTTTTGTATTTTTCTTCATCCTGAGGAAGTCTACAATAAAGACGAAACGTTGATGAATACATAAATAATATATTTTTGGCTTTCCTTTTTCGTTTTCCATATATATATATATATAAATTAGTAGTACCAGTATTTGATGTGGTGGTTCTTGGGTCTACTTTTGGTTAAAATCTGTTAATTTTTGGACATGGCTCTGCCACTTTTGTCAGAAGTATTTCTATACCCCCCCCCCTCCCCAAGTTTAAGTGAATTTTCTCAGGACATCACCAACTGCACTGAATTATATAATAAACAGAAGCAATGAGAAAAGAATATGCCATCGTTTTTTTTTAGTACAAACTAATGTAATAATAATAATATTAATCGATGAGAATTGTCAGTAAAACGTTGTGGCTAGCAATTAACTTTTGAATTAAGGATACATGTTCAAGACTTTACAAATTAAATTACAATTCTATCTCTGGTGTAAAAATAGAGTTTCAGATCATCAATTGTGTCTAAAATTCCTGTTCTGCAATTTGAACAAAGAAGGTAATTGAGGAAGTGGCATTACAGGTGGCTGATAAAGGGAGGTAAGCTGATCATACATTAATGATGAACAATTTGTTTTTATGAAAAACGGTTTAAAGGGCGTATTTTTTCATTATTTTTTTTACTTGTGGTAAGGATTTCTTCTATCTTCTATTCATTTAATGTCACTTTTCCCTTGCCCAGAGTTCAGACATTTTTTTATATTTGGCAAGCTCACTCTCGGGTCAGCTGTCTCAAAATTCCACTCTGTATGGTTTAGTCTAATTGTAAGAACATGTGGTGTACTCTCTCGACGACCCCAACGTTGTGTGCTATAGTTTTCTGTTCGTCTTCATCTTCATTCTAGCCGTGTCATTCTCTTGACGATCGCCGAGGTAATGTGCTCTGGTTTACAAGTTGAGAAAAACAAAACTATGCAGACTCACAAGATTGAACACAAACCTTAGTTACATTGTCTATGAGTCAGTTGTACTTTGGTTGTGTGTGACACCATCGTGGACTCTCAAGGCCCCCATTGTTGGTAATTGCATGATCTGACTGTATCCTTTCCGAGAAACTGTCAACTGCTGTAAACTAAACCGCCGTGAAACTCCACTGTCGCAAACGACTTTCACTCCTAACTCGATCCCATGCCCAGTCTGTTTGTCTTAGTCAGTGACAAACAGAAATGACTAGGCCACTCTCAAAATACCTAATATTTGTCCCAGGGTGACTGATAAGCAGAAATTGACCACTAACTGTGAGACGTTGTAACGTTTCCAATTGCCTTTGTGTGCATTAGTGAATCATTTCCTATCATTGTCTTTTTTACTTATCCTACTTCCGACAGCTCTTCCCCTTTCTATGAATCATTTCCTCAGCTCTGGAGGGGGGGGGAGGACGTCCATAGCATTACCTAATCACTTGATTCCAAATTTTACTTGTCCAGTTAACCTTTCTGAAATTCCAAATTTTCCTTGTCCAGTTAATGTTGGCGGGGACAGACCAAGCTATTTTCGCAGCCAGACCAGAGTGCCTCACTATGAACTGAACTTGTGTCTAACCATGTCCTTGTGAGAAGCAGGTAAACAAACCTGGTCTTCGGACTAGGATCAAAGTGTAATATCTGTTCTGTTTTCAGTCAGAGGAGAAGAAATCCTTCTAGATTGAGGCAATTTTAATTTTTGTCCTAATTTAGAGTGCCCCTTTTTGGGAAATTAGATATTTCCTACATTAAAAACCGACTTTGTGTGTAACTTACCCTTGTGGGGAGACAGGTAAATTTCTCTTGCTATAAAGAAAATGTCGATTTTACAATGACGGTTTAATAGCAAAGAGAACCGTCCTTGGTGCAAGAAAATAATTTGTTTATGTTTTGGAATTTTTAAAATGAGGAGTGATAATTTGGATTATTCTGTCTACTGTTTGATGCTATTCTCACAGTGTTTTGGCCGATGTAACCTCCAACCTTCTACTTAAGAATTCTACCTGGTCATGGCTGATGGGATGAGAACAATCTACCTCATGGGTTAAATAAAGGGTTCAGTTCTGTTGTACCCTTGAAAAGGGATACAAAATACAAGGTTGCTACCTGAGGGAAGGAACAACCAACACAATAATATAATGAAGGAAGAAAGGGGTTGTGGTGGATGTGATGATCTTAGACCTGGATCGAGCTCTGACTTGCCTCATCCCCATCTTAATTTTCAAACTACACGCCAGGCAAAGACGGACCATTTTATGGCAGAGATGAGCTCCTTCCACTACTCGATCCTTGTTCAGGATCATCACATCTACAACAGGTGTATTGCAATGGAGAATGCAATAATGAACGGACAGATATTAGTAAGACATTACTAATTTCTGAAGCAAGACTGTCGGGTAATGCAGTGCTCACTATATATAGTTCTGTATTGGTAAGTCCACATACGAAAGAGGGGGTATAGAGTATTCCATTACAAGTTGGAAATTCTGTATAGATTCCTGAGTTCGACAAGATGCACCTGAAGATCAGAGGTTACATCGGCTAAAACGTTGTGAGAATAACATCTAAGATGAGAACGATAGACCAAAACTAGAAATTAAAAAACTTTTCTTTTTTTTCGATAATCGTGTTTTAAACATGCTTGCAGCCAATAATGTTCAGTTTATTTTTTATATCTTCTTTTAAATCGCCCTAAAATGATGCAGCCTCTGTTCTGAAGCATTTAAAAAAAATAGGTTAAATAGAAAATGTCCACTGTGTTATGGTCGCCAAATCTGAAATCAGAAATTTCGACTGGTGCTAATCCCCCCCCCCCCCCCCCCCCCAAATCCTCAATTTATTTTTAGCCGCTTCGCTTTGCTTTGGCAATATTCTGTATTGGATACGTCATTACTATGATATTTAATTTGTTAGGCTATATAAAAATGTGAATTTGTAATATATTTTAATTTTGTAAGGAAAAATTTCCATTTATAGAAAACAGTTTGATTTTATTATTTGTTAATAATTGTTTTTTTACATAAATATATTTCGTTAATAATTGATACTTAAACTATTTAAAAAAATATTTTCAAGAATAAAAATAATAAAATTCCAATTATAAAAAGTTTTATTATTTGTTAATAATTAAACAAACTGTTGAAAATAAATGATTATTTGGAAAGAAAATGGACAAAATATTATGGGATCTTTTTAGTGTTAACACCGGTCAAAACCTCTGATTTTAGATTTGGCGGGAAACTCAAATTTAACCAAAACATTAGTTTTATGGTATTGTAATGGTAGAATTACAGAGTTATCACCCTTGAACCGTTATCAGAGTTATCTCCCTGGAACATATTCTGCCCACTGTTGAATAATGGAATCATCTGGCGTGGAGCAAGGTAGTGAATAAGAATTATCATCAAGATGGTAACGTGATGTAGGCCAGGACTGTGCGTAGGCGTTGCGTTTGGAATTGACTGTGATTGTTTTGATAATTTCAAGGTTGGAACAAAAATGAAAATATAAACATTTATTGTTTGAGTTATTTAGGATTGACGATGTGTGTGAAGAAAAATGGGGCTAGGAAGACGCCTAGAGGAGTAACGTGTTATGCGCCAATACATATCGAAATCCGTTTTCTTATAGCATTATATTTCCCCAAGAGTCCCCAGAGAGCTTCTTGAGTGGTTGATTTGGAACTGACAACAAGGTCGAAATTCGCTTTATGTTGAGGAGTATGTTCGACCGCACAGACATGTGAGAGCTTGTGTTTAGGGAGAGAAAGTCGACTATCCACCAGACATTCTGGCTGGGCGCATGAGTTTCCAGGCCAATGAGGATGTGTGTACCGTCCCGCCAATGAGGAAGGGGGTTACATTTGTTTCAATTCCGTAGAGTCTCCAGTTCAACTGATCCCTGCCACCTTTAACACTCGTCATTGAGATTGCTCTTGTTTCTTGTGGAATATCGTGGATCATTACCGCCATCATGAGTAGTCATAGTGATGTTGGTGATCATAGTGATGTTGGTGATCATAGTGATGTTGGTGATCATAGTGATGTTGGTGATCGTGCTGGTCCCGGCCGTGGGAGGAAGAGAGTACGGCACTGCGAAAAATGGGTTAGGAATGTCGCAAAAGAAAAGCGGAACACAGATGTTAGCCCCTTCACAAAGGAACAGATTGAAGCACGTGTTATTGGTCCACCGTGAAGTGATGGGTGTTTTCAGAAAGTGCCAAGGACTGCGATTTAGGGCGTGTTTCCCGAATTCTGGACCATTGGTGACGATGACCTCCAAAATGCGTACATTCAGAAACTTGTTCACAGTTTGGAGGTCAAATGGCAGCGTAAGCCGCATGACCCTGCCAACCCAGGCCACCGCACGTGCAATTTACAATACACTGTGTTACCAGAACACTGTATACTGTGTGCAAGTCTGGATTTCTTGCAATATTTGGTTTGACTAGGTGTAGGCTAAAATTTGTTGCTTCTGACGGACCAAAAAATTCCTTTTTCTTATACACCTAGCCATGGCTGGTCTACTTTACTTTTGCTGCGGTCTTCTTTGAATTGTTCCTGCAACAGATAGAGTTCAGCTCTGGCAATGCGTATTCTGACCGAATACACGGAAACAATGGATATGAAGAAGGGAACAAAAAAAAGTGACAAAAACCATCTTGTCTAAACTTGAAAATGGAGTTTTACTTTGAAATAAAAATCCCTTTTCACAATTTGTTACCAGGTTTTATTTTGCTTTCAATATATGCATCGATATCGCTTTCTAAAACATTATTTATTATATAAATGACGGATATGTATTTGGATTGGTCGGACTATTGCTCTCATCTTGGGTGTTGTTCTCACAACGTTTCGACCGATATAACTTCTGACCTTCTTCAGGTGTATTTTGACAATGGCTGTTATTGATGAATCGTGGCAAAAATGTTTATGTTCTTTTTTCACGTGCACCATCGTCGTTAAAATTTCAAAATCTCTGATGAACTTACAAAACGGAAAAGAGCGTTGCGTAGTTTCTATCTCTGTATCAACTGATTTGGTATTAAGGTTTTTTGAATTTTTGTTTTTTATCAATCCTCATCTCAAAAACGAAAATTCAAAAAAAGTATATATGACGGAGTTTAAAACTTAAATTTCAGACAAAATGAAGTATTAGTATGTGGAATCGTGGATAAGCATGGCAACAGACTAGTAAAAAATAAGATACAAAAACATCACTTAAGGAGAATCAAAAGGGATACAACTCTATTTATCCACACACAGTTACTTCCCTTTGACTGGAACAAAAAACATTTTAATTTTTTTTTTTTAAACTGCATGGTTTAAAGAAAGTAAATCAAAACAAATTGCAAATAATTTGGATTATTTTTATTATTCAGATTACTGTTCTTATCTTGAATGATATTCTCACAACGTTTTGTCTGATATAACCTCCGACCTTCTTCAGGTGCGTCTTGTCAAACTTTGGAATCTTTATGTCGAACTCGGGAATCTGTACAGAATTTTGAATGGAACTCTTTATTTGATCCACAGGGTAGCTTGTTCTCCTTTTGTCAGCCATGACCGGGTGGAAGTCTTAAGTAATTTGTAATTGTATTCTTAATATCACCTGTACCGAGAATTGAACCTTCAACCGCCATAAGACTGTCACTTAGAACTTATTATTGATTAGCACATATATCCGTTGAGCAACGGGAGTTTATGGATTCACCTGAAGAAGGTCGGAGGTTATATCCACCGAAACGCTGTGAGAATGACATCGAACATAAAAACAGTAGTCAGAATAATCCAAATAATCCAAATTATCAATCCTCATCTAAAAAGTTCCGAAACATAAATTGCA
Source organism: Sepiola atlantica (assembly GCA_963556195.1). Lineage (NCBI taxonomy): Eukaryota > Metazoa > Mollusca > Cephalopoda > Sepiida > Sepiolidae > Sepiola > Sepiola atlantica. Next base: position 78,360,828 of record OY744515.1, read on the forward strand.
ATTAAATACTCCACCAGGTAAGGACAACTAGTATAATCGATATAGTATAGTCATCTACAGACAGCTGTTTCGTCATTAAACATAACTGATCAGTGTGGCTAGACATAGTGAGCGCATCAACCCTGAGATTTTAAACTAGAACGCCAGGCCACTACCAGCCGTGACCATCTGTGTTAAGCGCTTACAAAATGTCTCATGATTAATAATTGATGTCCAATAATTTCGTTCAGAATACAATTTTGAAGTAAGTATAAACCACTAATAGAAAAGACGGAAGAAAAAGAAATGCATATACTTTTCTTGCATGAGTTCAAACTGTGTCATAATGTCGATCCCAAACCACTACTAATATCATCAGAGCAATTGTTGAACAAAACCAAGATAAAGTGTCAGAGAAATGTCTAAGGCACTTGATGTTAGTATTTCAACGTTGTTTATCTAAAGCAAATTGATGAGGTGAAAAATTTAATTAATTGGTCCTGCATGAGCTCACTGAATAAATATTTGTTCCTGAAATTGATCATTATTTTCCGAACCACCAAAAACCATAAGAATAACTGACTGTACTTGTACCCCTTAAAAGAAAATACCCCTGACCCACCCAGCTAGCAGCAAAATCCCACCCTTTCATTGTACAGGTCCCTAGATGCCGGAAGATTTTCTACTCTGATAACTTTTTTCCCCGGAGTGCTTAGCTTTTCACTGTCTCCTAAATACCCCCAACTGACCAGACAATCAGCAAAATCTCACCCTTTCACTGTCCCCTAAATACCCCCGACCGACAAGACAATCAGCAAAATCCCACCCTTTCACTGTCCCCTAAATACCCCCGACCAACAAGGCAATCAGCAAAATTCCACCCTTTCACTGTCTCCTAAATACCCCCGACCAACAAGGCAATCAGCAAAATTCCACCCTTTCACTGTCCCCTAAATACCCCGACAGACAAGACAATCAGCAAAATTCCACCCTTTCACTGTCCCCCTAAATACCCCGACCGACTAGACAATCAGCAAAATCCCACGCTTTCACTGTCCCCTAAATACCCCCCACCGACCAGACAATCAGCAAAATCCCACCCTTTCACTGTCCCCTAAATACCCCCGACCGACAAGACAATCAGCAAAATTCCACCCTTTCACTGTCCCTTAAATACCCCGACCGACCAGACAATCAGCAAAATCCCACCCTTTCACTTTTATTCTTATACTTCTTTCCTCGAACTGCCAGCATTTGGAAAACCCTCCCTGCTCTCTGTCTGTACCAACATACAGAAATTTAAATGTAATGTGAACAAACATCTTTCTGTCTAACTCCCCACTCAGATTGCTCTCCTATAAATTTGGTTCCTACCAGAGTAGACTCTTACGCTTCAGTGGCAATATGTCTTGTTTACAGTGAATAAAAGTAAATGTAAAAAAAAAAGAAAGAAAAAAAAAGAAATTTACCAATGCAAAGAGTTGTGTCCCCTTTTCACTTAGGTTTTTACCTAACAATTAGTGTTAGCAGAGAAAAAAATGGAAATATAAATTTTACAATAACAAATTTACATTAACAAAAAAAAAATGTCACAATGTAGTGTTTTGGGCAGGAGCAAAGTGTAGTATCTGTTCTGATATTACACTTTACCTTTTCTGTCCTCAATGAGTGAAGGAGAAATCCTAGATTGAAGCAATTTTAATTTTTATCCCAATCCAAAATGCCCCTTTTTGGGGAGCTGGATTCACCCCCCCACCACCACCACCACATTTAAAACCAACTTTGTTTCTAAGTCTGCCCTCATGGGGAGGTAAGTAAATAGTGACACAATGTTTTCTCTATCAAAAAATGAGACAACTCAATTGCATGTCCATCTTCATTTATTTTCAATTCTAGTTTCTCCTTCTCAATGTTTTTTTCATTTATTATTTCATCTGTAACATCCTTTATGGCAAAATGTTTGCAGAGGGCTCGTACCCTTTCGAGTTAGTCTCCAGGAATGTCCTCGACTGGTCTCCATGCATCCCAGTACTATGCGATGTGCACGATATAGCCGCTACATAGTGAATGACAGCCCATGTGTTGTGAGGAGTCACATAATTCTCAAGGTTACCCTGTTAATATGCATGGGCATAGAAAGAGAACAAGGCGGATCTAGAGGAGTAAACCTTGATTGCAATTCCACGGGTAGCAGTAGTTCACGTTGCACTCATCGACAAAATGATGACCTGATAATGAGAACAGCATCGTTTCACATATGATCATAGACATTTGACAATAGGAAGGCATAACTGCTCCAGTTAGTGGAGGTTTGGCGTGCCTCATATACAATCACCCTTAAGAATAAATAAATAAATAAATAAATGTTTCACCATCAATTGATGAATGACTCAAGACGAGATTTCATCCTTTCATCGGAAAGCAGGTTTACTTCTCGACTCTTCCATTCACGTGGTTACCACGATTCTGTAGGTGCACAGTAAGTAAATCTCCTTTTCAAGCCTAAACACCTATAGGATGCTGTTTATCGTCAGTTTTATTACGTTAAGCAAAGCAGATAACCTGAAGGATCACCATAACAGGACGCTAGTCTGTCACCAGTTATCCTCTTTACAAGTAGTACCCATTTACACACATGAGAGGAGTGTTTGCTTACAGTAACTTGTATTTCCCAAATGGTTACTCCTCTAACTGCCAACCAGGCTTAATGTTGCTTAACTTCAGTTATCTGAGGAGAACCGATGTGCCAGCTTGATTTAGCCATACACATGCAGTTGCATAAATTGACTGATGCCATCAACCAGGTCTATTTTGATATAGGGACTACTATGATAATCCTATGTCAACCTGTACTTTTCACTTTTAACTAATCAACCGTAACTTGTTTGACCCCTAAAATGATGCAACTCTAATATATTCTATGTTTCCCAGCAATGCTAAGCCAGTGTAAGAAGTTCTTGGAAATGTGATTACCAGTATGTTTGAGGAGGACTATATTTTGCCAAAACTCTAGGAACGACCGTTTCATCGTGTGATCTTATTGATTTGCATTCAATGTGGCGAGGTTATTATGCTAATCCATTATAAAATGAATTATCATAGATAGCCGCACGATTATGATAATTTTTTACATTAAAAAAATATATAAAAAGTTAAAATCAAAACCTAAGTCTTATTCATTCAGAGAATAGGCTTTGTTTGTGCAACAGAAGCGACATAGTCGGAACAAATGCCTGAAAACCTATAATAGCAGCCCTGGTTGGCAGTAATCAGTTATTTGTAAAGTGCTATGCTAATACTTTGTTATTATTTTCTTCACTCCATTTTTTTTTCCTTCATGTGATCTCGCAATGAGATTTCTAACACGGACAGTCCTGAAGCACTGTTCCATAATCATTTGCTGTCCCCCCCCCTTTTTTGCGCTCTAGGTATCACCTGCATACAACACTACAACCCCAGCCAATGCAATTAGAGAGGCCATCTAAGAAAAACCCATAAATGTTGAAGATATAAAAAAAAAAAACGATTTCCATGTTCAAGTCCCACTCTTTTTGTATAGTTAGTTTTTATTGACATATCTTCGAAACTACCAGTGTTGAAGTGCTAAAACAACAAAAGTGTATAAGTAGGTAGACAAACACTACTCCTATTTACTTGCCTCCCTACGAGGGCGGAGTTAGACACAAGGTAGGAAAATCCAGCTCTCCCAACAAAGACACCCTGGATTGGGACAAAAATAAAAATCGCCTCAGTCTAGAAGAATTTCTCTTTCACTGACCAAGGGCAGAAAAGACAATGTGTAGTATCAGAACAGATACTACACTTTGCTCCTAGTCAAAATGCCAAGTTAGACAAAGCACTGTTAACGTCGGTCCAATTTTGGCCAAGAATATCCATAAATGTTTAAGTTATAAAAAGAATTTACATGTTCAAGTCCCAATAAACATCCGTTTTCCTTTTGCGTACGTAGTGTTTATCGACATGTCTTTGCAACCACTGGTGCTGAAGTGCTAAAAATTTATAGGTAAATAGGTAGAAAAGCGCTGTTAACGTCGGCCCAATTTTAGTCGGAAATACCTATTTCCAGTTTCAGAATCAGTTTCTTCTTTGCTGCAGTGATTGCTATTCTGCTCTCATTTTGTGAGAGAACTCTCTTTCCCATGTAAATATATCTACAACCATTATTCTACGACAATATGTCTACAAATACAATTCAGCTATGCCAATTTATCTACACATACAATTTATTTACGAACTTTTTTTTTTATAGAAAGGCAGATAACCCTTTGTCTTGAAAATGGTAGACTCGATTATCTTTCTTAGCTATTTTGTTCAAAGAAACAATTGTCTCTCTACTGTTACTGCTACTTCTGCTACGGCTTCTGCTGTCTGTATTTTTTGCATAGCTTTTTTTGTATTTGTATTAATTACAATTGTTACGATTCACGACTGAAAGAAACATTTCTTTGACAACAAATACTTCTCCGTGAAGAATTTATATTTTGTATATTAATTTCAGATATTAAATAAAGACTAGTGGGACCCCGTGGAAACTCCACAGTGCTGTCTGCATTATTCTGTATGATTTTTGAAAAAATAAATGTGTAGAATTTGGACATTTATCAAAAGTAAAAATATAAATTCTAACATAATATATCGGATTTATTTACGTCTTGTTGAGTAACCAAAGGTAATGAGTTAAAACAGAACAATAGCTAAGAAATGTTTAAATGTCTAGACGATGAAGTGGTGTTATGTCCGTAAGTACATAAACTTGAATAGTGAGACTGGCAAGCTGTCGTTACATTTAGAAATAAGTCTATGACTGTGATTTGTGTTGTTTTGTTGAGATGTCGGTAGCCAGGAACTACGGCAGAATTCATTTTCGTAGCAAGAATCTGTATGGCAGTTAGTAACACTTTCTTCTTCTAGACCTTTGAAGATTTTTTTAACATTCTTCTTTTTCTTTGTTCAACAAGGCATAAATAAAGTTTATAAATTATGTTAGAATACAATTTTGTCATTTACTTTTGACGAATGCCTATTTCTACAAATGTCTTCCGGGTTCAATACTATTAAGAAGAAATGACTCTGTCTTCTTGTGTAAAACTAATTTTCATTGTCAGATAAATATTCTTTAAATAAATAAAATGAATGTGGTCTCTTTATTTAAAATTGTAGCAATCTTAAAAGCTATTTTAAAACCAGTGAATATTCTCTAATTTCTTACCGGAAAAATAATTGTCATAAATATTCTTCAAACCAATGAAACTAATGTCACTTTTTGAAATGTATTTATTTCAAATTGAACTGTTTTAGTCAATGGATGACATCAGTTGATTTCGGAACAATTAATTTTAAAATGGGTAAAGTCGGAATTGTTTATCTTAGCAACATCAGATTAATCATCAATCACCATCTTTGTTGATTGGACGATCTCATTTGTTTAATGTGTGTGAAAGGTAATAGCGTACGTCTGAACATGGAATGCCTTAGCATACTATTATATAGATATTTAGGGTCTGTAAAAAATACAAAAAAAGAAAGAAGAAAAAGTATCAGTTTTGGAAGTTATTTATATCCAATAATTTTATAAATAGAGATTAAAACAACATTTGTTATAGTTTTAAAAAAAATTTGATCCAATCATTAATTTAATGACGTAACAATGCTGTAATAATAAAATTTAACTTTCAAAATCTTTAGGAAAAAAATAATACCAGTTTTATTAGACGAACTGTGACTGTTTGAGTCACGGATCATCTACTAGACGAATCGTCTAACTCGTTGGGAGTCTAGTATATTAATTAAATTATATTACCACTTCTTATGTGTGTGAGTTTTTCACCTCTATGTGACTTATGCATTATAATTTTTTAAATTTACTATTGATTATTGAAATAAAAAATGCAACAGCATTAAGTAACATTAGAAAGACTTATATTGATTGGAAAGCAAATAGCAAGTCAGACAACCCACACCATCTGAAATGAATTTGGAAAGAAATTCTCCGATTTAAATAAAAAGTGAAAGGTAGATTTTTTTTCGTTTAGGTCGTCAGAAATGATGGTAAGAATTTACGTATGAAAAATTAAATTACTTTTGTAATTCTATGATTTTATATGAATATTAGTGTGAACACTGGCGAAGCCTAACCTTTTTTCCGTCATTTTTGACAGAGGGTTCACACTAGTAGGTATTTATCTACTTCCCACAAAGTAAAATGTGACACAAGGTCGGAAAGTGGGATTTGATAAGTCAGCACCTTAGAGGAAGAGCACCTATGACCTTTAAAAATTGTCTGGGCAGCCCCGTCGGCATTCCCCTTCACAGTATTGATTTATTCCTCTCCAGGAGTTAGGCACAAGGCCAGTTTTTATCCTACTCCCACAAGTAAGATGTGACCCAAGGTCGGGAAAGTGGGGTTTGAAAAGCCAGCGCCCGAGAGGTGAGCACTCTGGCCATTAAAAATTGCCTGGGTAGCCCCGTCGGCATTCCCCGGTAGGGGCGCCTCAGGCAGTAAGTAATAAACTTACTCCTCCCAAAGAGGGGAGGCGAAGCCTGGGAGGGTGGACCTCCTAGAACTGCACAGGACAAACCCATAGACCGGCGGTCTATAGGGTGTAGTATCCATCGGAACAGATATTACACTGTGATCCCAGTCAAAAGGCCAAGAAGTACTTCACACTAGTATGATAATAAGATTCTGATATAAAATTTATATTCATACTATGTGGATGTAAATAACTTCTACCTGTCTCTTTACATGGCTTGTTGCACTATTTTTTGCCAAATAAATTTGATTTGATGATTTATGTAAAACCGAAAATACAAAATTTAAAAAAAGTTATTTTCATTTTGTGCAGAGCAATATTTTCAATATGTTGTAAATATGTGTGCGTTCGTTTCATCGGTGAAATATTTCTTTTTTTGTAATTTACCAAATTAATATAATATTATTAATAAAATTAATATTATCGCAAAATAAATATTTATCTAAGTTTGTTAAATAATTAAAGAAAGGACAACGTTTTAATGGTGCTGAAACAGAAAAATGTGCTACGTGATACTATGGCCTCCGCGTGGATTGTTTACATATCATAGAAAGGTAGTGAAGATCTAAAGGTTTTAATCCTTAGGTTCGTTTGGATAACCGTTACTATTGATGTCACAAATTATTTTAAAGGGAATACAGTTGAGAAATTAGCCCAACACAATATTTTAGTTTACTTACTCATTTGTTTGGCTAAGATCAAAGTGTAGTATCTGTTCCGATGGATACTGCACCCCATAAACTGGTATTGTCTTGGCCTTCGGGCTTGATTTACGCCGGTCTATGGGTCTGTCCTGTGTAGTTCTAGGAGGTCCACCCTCCCAGGCTTCGCCTCCCCTCTTTGGGGAGGAGTAAGTTTATTGCTTACTGCCTGAGGCGCCCCTACCAGGGAATGCCGACGGGGCTGCCCAGACAATTTTTAATGGCCAGAGTGCTCACCTCTCAGGCGCTGGCTTTTCAAACCCCACTTTCCCGACCCGACCTTGGGTCACATCTTACTTGTGGGAGTAAGATAAAACTGGCCTTGTGCCTAAATCCTGGAGAGGAGTAAATAAATACTCATTTGTGACCTATTTACGTTAAAATATAATATAAGGTATAAGTAGAAGTGTGGTCCATATCAATCGACCACGTGGGTACCAATATGCCGAAGGGTTAAACCTATCATGTGTAGTATATAAAAATGGGAATGACATGAAAGGAAGGAAAGATTATATTAGAGGAGAAGTGTTTGGGTCACCAGTGAACAAGTGCCTGCTCCACATGTATGGCATTTTGTGAATGAACGAAGGAAAGGAAAGAAAACATTATTTTAAACAGTGAATCAACAAGTGAAAGAAAACATTATTATAGCAACAAAACATTTTATAATTAACAAACAATTTATTTTAGATAAGGCATTTGTAAATCTATAAGTTTCCTGTAATATAAGAGTTCGTTTTTTTCAGTGAAAATGTTCTTTGTAAAGTTTATACTTTATGTTCGTGTTATAAATGTTCATTTAACTTGTGTCCTTTGTTCTGCTACTGTGTATGTGTGTGTATAAGGGTTCTTTGTTTGTGTGGGCGAAGAAGGAAACTTGTACATACTTTTTGAAGAGTTTGTTCGTTTTGTCTCACCTGCACTCGGCCGAGCGTACTTCTTGTGCGTTTTTTTTGTAGTCTGTCTGGGTGAAAAGAGAGAGATGCGAGCCCTCCTCGTTCCTTTTATAGGGGTCACAAAGTTTGCATTTCTTATCTACGTGTTAACACGTTTTTGCAAGACTTCCTTTTGTCTCTAGTGAATGATAAAGAAAGCGTATCCAAATGACGCAAAGAAAGAAAAGGGGTAGAAATTTACGCCATTTGCCTCTTAGCATTCGCCTGGATCGCATTTTTGGTTCACCACAATACCACTCGGAGCATCAGAACATTGGTTCATTGGCCTGTTTGTAGATTGTCCCACTCCTCATCATTACTCATGTATATTTATTTTTGTAAATAAAATCTCATTGAAACCATTGGGGATCTTTTAAGTAGGATTAAAGCCATGGAGTGAGTGCAGTATTTTGGTAATAGTGTCTAGTTTAGAGTAGGCAAAAGTTTTGTTGTCAAAAAATGACAATTACCCCTCCCCCCATCCGACAAAAACAAATCGGGAGTAATGCCTAAGACAAATTATTATTCATTGTGATTTTTAATTTTTAAATAAATTGGCCTTTTGTCCAGAAGCAAAGTGTAGTATCTGTTCTGATACTTCACTTCATCTTTTCTATCCTCCAACAGTGAAGGAGAAATCCTTCTAGATTTAGACACTTTTAATTTTTGTTTCAATCCAAATTTCCCTTTTTGGGAAGCTATTATTAAAACCGACCTTGTGTCCAATTCTGTCCTGTGGGGAGGCAAGTAAAGAGGGACTTTGGACTATGATCAAAGTTTAGAATCTGTTCTGTCCTTAATCAATGAAGGAAAAATATTTCTAGTCTAAGGCAATTGGTGGTGGAATTTTCAACGGCATTTTACGCTTACGGGTGAAATATTATTTTTAGATGTATCCGCACATCTCTATAAGAAGCTTGTTCATTAGTCGGTCTGTCATGCTTAAGTTTGAAATAGAATTTTCGTTGGTCTGTCACACTTAAGTTTGAAATGGCATTTTTAGATGCTTACACACATCTCTATAAGAGGCTTGTCTATTGGTCGATCTGTCACACTTGAAACAGAATTAAAATTGTTGGCAGTCTGTCACACTTAAGTTTGTAATGACAGTATTAGATGCATTCATACTTCTCTATAAGTCACTCAGTTGTCTGTCACACTTAAGTTGCAAATAGCATTTTTGTCAGCCTGTCATGCTTATTTGAAAAAGCATTTTTGTTGTTAAATGCTAAGATTGTGTAATATGTCAAGAAAACGCTTTTAAATTAAAAGAAGACAATTGATGTTATAGGATTCACACCTATCCCAATCCTATGCATATTAATTGACCAACGCCGTGTGCAAAACCGCACAAACCACACCTAAAAATACTCTAAAAGAAAAGAAATTACATTTTTATACAAACCGGCTCCCAACAAAATGTTGACAAAAAACAAAAATAGTGGTCACATGTGAAGCTCTTTACTACGTCCATGCTAATCATTTTGGCGCCTAAAGTAAAATCACTTTTTTAAGCCGGTCGCTAAACTTGTAAGGAGCAGAATTTCAACATAACAGACAGTAGATCTGAGACAAGAAAAGTCAACACACGACAAACATTATGCTCAGCTAGCTTCCCTGCCCTCGTGGGATAGGGAGAGCAAATAACTATTTTTAAACTTACTCACACATCCTGTCATACACATACACACACTCACAAAGACAGCACCCAAACTATCACACGCATACACATTGACAAAGGTCGCACACAAAGGCCTACTGAAGTGTATACAGACAGTGTCACACGCATACAGACACTGACAAAGGCAGAATGCCTAATTCTTTCATACTGTAACATGCATATAAACACTGACAGAAAACAAACATATACACACATACACTTATAACTCTCGTTGCTTTATTTATTCGAGCATTCTACAATACGAGAACTCAACTTTTCAAACAAGCAATTTACTCACACTAATCTATTGTAAATGTGCACATATATGAATATATTGTGTTCTTCGTTAAACATGTTTTACCTCTTTTATTCAACATTCCTGTTTTTATCCATTGTTCAACATGTAACCCATTTAACAACTAGCGTGTCTCTTGGTGCATTTCAAAGATGCAACAATAATCTACACTTTATCCAAGCTAGGATTCACGCTACCTACAAAATGGTTACTCTGATGCTACAGTGTTCACTTCATTTTTTATAAGCTGTGCTTACACGTCTAAACTGACTGTCATTCGTAATGAAAAAGAGACTGAAGTCTCGTTTCTATTTGTGGAGTGACGTCAGTGAAGATTTCAAATAACAGGAGATAACTTCTTATGATTATCTATCACAGATTCAATGGACCCATCTTAAGAATGAATGCGTTCTTTTCTTCTTGTGCGCTGACTGCACTCTGAACTTGCGGCTTCTATGTACTTGCTGGAATAATAGTCTAAATTAATAGGTTGTGTTGGGTTCGAAATTCAGCCTTAAGTTTAAACTTTTTCATATTTTTCTAAATGTTGCTTGGAGATATGGTTTTGTTTCCAATTGCAAACAATTTCCTATGTCCCTCAGTTCTAGAATGGCCATCCTTATTTTTTACACAGGACAAAGTGACATCGGAATGCAGTGAGAAATCGTTTGTGAGATATTTGAGTGGGCAAATCGGTAAACATGAGTGAATAGACAACTTTTGTAGCAGGGCTAATATTTCACACACACACACACACACACACACATATATATGAGAGAGAGAGAGGTGGGTGGTGTGATGTGAGGTTACGGCGTGTGAACCGTCATTTTCTGCCAAAGCCGTACATATGTTTTGTATACGATTGGTTTGTAGATTCATTTGTTTTGTAGGCATATATTTTGTAAAGAAAAATAGTCCGTAAACGATTGTTTCTATTTAATCCACTTCGGGTTCAGAGTGGACCTGGGAGTAGTGATAATTATGGGGGATTGTACACTCCACGAAGCTCCCAAATTAGGGTTTCACCACTGGATGCAGGTTTGTGTGTCATACCCAGGACAAGGAAGAGAGAGAGAGAGAGGGGGGGGGGTAATTAGCTTTTGTGTTTATTCTTTAATTAAACCGTCTTGAATATTTCTGAATTTGTTGTGTGGAAAGTTTTAAAAATAGAAAACGAAGGTGAAAATGGGAAACGGCAATATTTCCATCTTCCGTCTTCCCATGTTATTATCTAACTATTATTATGATAATGATGGTGATGCTTAGATGATGATGATGATGATGACGACACCATTATCATGATGATGATTATGATGATGATGATAATGATGTCGGCGGAATCCGCCGGTCGAGTCGGCCACGTGATCCTCCCCCCTCCCGCGGCAAAATTACTCAGCGTTGCGTAAAAGAGGAAAGGTCACGTGACGCGCCGTTTCTTTCAATCGGGGTTTTTTCTCCCCGGCCTTCTTTTTTCTGTGGTCCGAAAAAAAAAAGTTAAACTACTTTTATTTTTACGGAGGTTCAACCGAACCGCGACGAAAAGACGGGGAGAAAAAAAAAAAAAAAAAAAAAAAAAAAAAAATATATATATATATATATATATATATATATAGGTAAAAGAGACGAATATATTGGACGGAAAGAAGAAAAGAAAAGAAAAAAGGAACTGCAGCTATTATTAGAATTAAGTAAGTAAAGATATATGTGTGTGTGTGTGTGTGTGCGTGAAAGAGAGGGAGAAAGAGATAGATAGAAAAGTTATATCATATTTAAAAAGAAAAGAAAAAAGAAAGGATTGTGCCGCAAAATAACAAGTGCGCTGACGTTGTTATTCTGCGCTCCGCACTCGCTCTATAGCGCAACCGGGGAAAAGGGAGAAGAAAAAACGCGACAAATAGTGTTTATTTATTTAAAAAAACAAAAAACACAGTGTTTCACATATATTATTAATCAACTCTACCCCGTACATATATGTAAAAAAAAAAGAACAAACAAAAAGAAATAGAAATATGAGTTAAATAATTATCTGATATCGGCGACGACTAGAAAAAGATTAAAATAAACAACGCCTTCTCCCTTCTTCGAATATTTCCATTCATCCTTTCTTCTCTGAAGAAAAACAGATTCACTTCTTCATTCATATCACCGATTCTTCCTTTTTTAAACCGCCAGTCAAAACAACAACAACAAAAAACTCTTATTGAAGATCACCAAATCTACCTTTTTATATTAACCCCCCTCCCCGAAAAACGAAAAACAACATAAAATCCCAAAATGTCATTCGTTAGTTCGCTTAAAAATCCCGGTTTTGACAATTTGGATCAAATAATCGAATATATATGGCAAGCCGTTGATTATTTTCGGGACTATCCATCTCTGCCGATTCTCTGTGTCTTTGGAGCTACGTACATTGCATATTACCTACTCTACGTCGGCAAGGTAAGTATTTCATAATAATAATAATAAAATAGTAATCGTAGATTATTTTATAGAAATAGAATACACGAAAAATAAATAATAACGCACAACTTTTGCCTATATGTCACACAAACTTTAATTCTAACCAGAAAGTGCGATCAAATTGGCAGTTTAAAGGTTCCAAAATCGTTTTCGAATTTCCGACGGCCACAAAGAAATAAATCAAAGTTACCTGGTTTTTTACTTTCGCTTTTGTTTTGTTTATTTTTATCAAATTATTTATTTTTTATAAATAGGATTTTGAGAGTTAAATTCAATTATGAATAGGATTTTGAGAGTTAAATTCAATTATGAATAGGATTTTGAGAGTTAAATTCAATTATAAATAGGATTTCGAGAGTTAAATTCAATTATTACGGCATCGTTTGATCATTAAATTATCAATTGAACCAAATTGTTATAAAACTATAATTAATTAATTTTGTTAAGTTAATGTTGTTTTAATCTCTATTTATACACTGATTGATAGCTTCCAAAACTTTCGCTCTTAATACATGAGGATTTTCTAAAAATTTTAAAGCAAAAAACAGCAGTTTAAATGCTACCAAATTCCGTTCAAATTTCGAAGTATCCATTCTTTTTGTTTTTGACTAAGATTAAAATGTCTGACTTGTTTACGAATAAACCGAAATTCATTCTGATATCGTATTTTCGTAATCATATTTTTAAATAGGATTTTAAAAAAAAATCGTCTTATTTTACTCTGTTGTTTTTTAAAATTATTATTTCACTAAATAATCGACTAATAGCAAGAAAGAAAATGTCACGTAAAGGCGAGAAATACAGATATACGAAGTGTGGTAACATAATTTTAATTAATATAGAGATGAATGAAATAAAAATTTAAAAACTAAGAAAAGGAAGCAAAACATGTCCGAATGATGTTTAAGTTGTAGACTTTGGCATTCGAAAGTAATTTTAAAGCATTTAAATTATCGGTTAGAAAGTAATTCCCGAGTTTGACACAAAGATTCTCAAGTCCGATTCGAAGATTCCCAAGTTCGGAAAAATGCACCTGAAGAAGGTCGGAATTTGCATCGACCGAAACGTTTTGAATATAACAATCAAGATGAGAATAGTAGTCCGAATAATCCAAATTCTGGCTAGAATTAACGTTTATAAACGCAAGTCTACTATTATGGTTCGCTTGTGTCACTGTTCGAAAAAACTAAAGAAAAGCAATATTCTTCGAGATTAAATGATAATAATAAATGTAATGAACAAAATAGAAAGGAAAACTTTTAGCAGAAATAATAATAAACAGTCAACGATTATTTTTTCTTTAATTCATTTATATTTCATTCATCATTACAAACACTACTGAAGCCTCAGTTGAGTCTCGATAGACAGCGGATACCTTCTGTAAGGGTGCCGGCGCGAAGAGGTTGGCCTTTTGGCTAAGATCAGAGTGTAGTATTGATGGCCTTGTGCCTTATTTGTTTTGAATGTAAATCTTTTATATTTTCTGCAAATAAATTTTTCAAAGTGTAGTATCTGTTCCGATGGATACTGCACCCCATAGACTGGTATTGTCTTAGCCTTCGGGGCTTGATTTACGCCGGTCTATGGGTTTGTCCTGTGCAGTTCTAGGAGGTCCACCCTCCCAGGCTTCGCCTCCCCTCTTTGGGGAGGAGTAAGTTTATTGCTTACTGCCTGAGGCGCCCCTACCGGGGAATGCCGACGGGGCTGCCCAGGCAATTTTTAATGGCCAGAGTGCTCACCTCTCGGGCGCTGGCTTTTCAAACCCCACTTTCCCGACCCGACCTTGGGTCACATCTTACTTGTGGGAGTAGGATAAAAACTGGCCTTGTGCCTAACTCCTGGAGAGGAATAAATCAATACTGTGAAGGGTTTAGGGTTGCGCATCTTCAACCGCACCTCTCCTGAACCAGCAAAGAGAAATGCCGGTATAAGCAGAGAAAGACTGGTGTTTCTTCGGAGTTTTTTCCTTCTCCTCGACCAGTTGCACAACCAAGGTTTGAGAGTCTAGTCTACCCTACTAGTTAACCAATAACAGAATGGAGGATCTATAGATTGATAGTGCATGCCTTTCTTAGTTAGTGAAAGTGATGCCGTTGCCCCGAGAGTCCGTGTCTGTAACCACCTCGCCACGCCGCTACAACACTAACAACTACTACTACACACTAAATAACCACCTTGGTAGACAAATATGAGACACACTTCTTAACCTACAAAAATAAATCTATAAAACCTAGTTTTTAAACTCTGTGTAGGACGTTTGGGCCAGCGGACAATTTCGCCTACGGATGTTTGGCCAACTTCTTTTTCTTTTTAATTCATGGCCAATACATTAAATATATATATAAAAAAAAAAAAAAAATAATAATTAAAAATACGAGATTAAGCTAATTTATTAAAAAATATCCATTTTAACTTATTTGTAAATATTATTAATTAAAGGATATACACAGTTAATTAATTAAACAAAAGATTCTGTGTAAAATCGATATTTACGACATTTTTATCAACGAATAATGTGAGTGAAATTAAAAAAGATGTTAAAATTATGATTTTTGAAGTAAAGTTCTTCAATTCTTTAAAAATAAAAATTCTTTCATCCTGAATTTCATTTTATCCGTTGGCCAAAATATCCACTGGTCCGCCAATCATATTTATTTTATTTTAAAATTTCTGTTTTCTTTTATTTATCTACCATTGCATTCTAATAGTAATATTTAATTAAACACATTTTAGTGGGAAAAGATTGTTTTGATGTTATTTAAATCATTTTAATTATAAAAAATAAAATCGAAACAGTTTTGAAATAATTGCAATTGACTGCACCCCCCCCCCCCCATTTAAACATTTTTTTTTACTTTTAACATTTTCGAAGAGTTTCCTGAACGCCGGACATATTCATCTATTCTCTCAACTCTAAATGAATAAAATTATAAGACAATTTCACGTCTATATGCGTGTTTTTCGCGACTACAAGAATTGCGTCAATATTTTATTTATTTATTTACTATTTACCGAATATTTATTGAAATAAAACAAACGCAATAGCGTAAAATAAAACGAAAATGTAAAAATAATATTTAAAAAGATAATTTAATGACGAAATTAAATCCACCAGAATACAATTCCGTTTCTTCTTTAAAAAATCAACAATTTTAATCTTTTATTAATTGACAAAAAGAATGTATTACTTGGCGACCCTTCAAAATTTGAAAAGAATTTGGCAGCATTTAAACTGTCGAATATAAGGTCATTTCTAGCTTTAAAATGCATGTATTAAAAGATTGGAAGCTATTTATTTCATAGCTAGAAATTAAAAAAAAAACATTAACATAGCAAATTATAGTTTTATAACAATTTGATATTATTAATAATTTAATCATCAAACTACATCGTAATTGTTAAATTTTAGCATTTAAAAGGATTTAAAAAATAATTTGATAACAAAAATGGCATAAAAAGAAAACAACAGAGAAACGCCGGTTAGGTATAGGTTGTTTAAAATAAATTCCAAATTCATTTTCTTTTAAATTTCACAATTAAATCTTTTTTTTTTTTTTAAATTAAATTAAATCTTTAAGCAATACGAAATATAACAGAAAAAAAATCATTTGTTAACATTCCTAAAAAGATTTTGTTGCGTTTCCCCCCCTTTTCTATGAGATTAAAAATGTTTCTGGCTTATTTCTTCAAAAAAGTGAATCAAAACAAAAAAGTGAATTTCAATTGTTTGTTTTAATTCTAAAATTTTGGACTCTTCTTTGGCAAAGAGATTTTTATTTTCAATTTATGGAAAAATTAATTATTATCCATTTTAATTTATATTCATGCAATTTACATAGAATTTATACGTAATTCTATTTATCTTCCTCCCACAAGGTAAGATGTGACACAAGGTCGGGAAAGTGGGGAAAAACCAGCGCTCGAGAATTTGAGCACTCTGGCCATTTAAAAATTGCCTGGGCAGCACCGTCGGCATTCCCCGGTAGTGGCGCCTCGGGCGATTAGCAATAAACTAACCACTTCTCAAAGGGTGAGAAGGCAAGGCCTGGGAGGGTGCACCTCCTAGAACTGCACAGGACGGACACCCGATAGACCGGCGTAAATCCAGACCCGAAGGCCCGGACAATACCGGTTTATTGGGCGGGGTAAAAAACCCTGGTTGAACTTAAATTGTCCTTAATTTTTTATTTTTATTTAACAAATTTTGTTTTTTTACCACGAACAAGGCGGCACATTGCCACTGGGACGTAAGGGGCTACTGTGGATTAGGGGGCATACCTACAGCTGAGCAGTGGGTGGGATTTTGCTGATTGTCTGGTCGGTCGAGGGTATTTAGGGGGCAGTGAAAGGGTGGGATTTTGCTGATTGTCTGGTTGGTCGGGGGGGGGGAGGGTAATTAGGGGACAGTGAAAGGGTGGGATTTTGCTGATTGTCTGGTCGGTCGGGGGGAGGGTATTTAGGGGACAGTGAAAGGGTGGGATTTTGCTGATTATCTGGTCGGTCGGGGGGGGGGGGGAGGGTATTTAGGGGACAGTGAAAGGGTGGGATTTTGCTGATTGTGTGGTCGGTCGGGGGTATTTAGGGGACAATGAAAGGGTGGGACACCAGTGTAGCAAATTCGTCAAAGCACATTCCATTAAAATACTTATAAAACAAGCACAAGGATGCAACATTGCGGCGATGGGACAGGGGCTGGAGCTTGGTACATAGTGTGGGACCTATTAGATTATAGGCTCTTTCTATGATCCTGTCTAAGAGGGAGAGGCTAGTGGTTGGTGCACTAGCCCAGATGTGACAACAATACGCCATGCATGGGTGAATGGTGGGTTTGTAGAGATATAGAATAATGTCAGGTGAGAGAAGTTTTCTAGTACAGTAGAGGAAGCCCACCTTCATTGCAGCAACCATGGCAATGTCTTCTATGTATTTGCCCCAATCCATGTTACCTGTGAATGTTATACTAAGGAGTTTGAATGATGGACTCTCAGGTAGGGTGCTATTAGCCGTGGCAAACGGTGGTTGAAGAGGTTTCTTATAGTTGTTAAAGGAAAGGAGCTTTGTCTTAGTAGAATTAAATCCATTTTTGTCCCCATTTAACCACAGACTGGAGCTCATTTTCTAAGATTCAGCAATTGCCTTAGATATGTGTGTGTTCGTTTTGCCTACATGTCGAGAATAGAGTGTGGTGTCATCAGCAAATATACCCATCTCGGACACAATTGCATCAGAGAAGTCGTTTATGAAAATCAGGAATAATAACGGCCCAAGGATCGACTCCTGGAGCACACTCGCATTAATATCATGTTGTTTAGATGTACGGCCATCGAGAACAACCTGGATCTTTCTTTTGGCTAAGAGGGATCTGATTATATTAAATATCCGTCCAGTAATACTGTACAAATTAATTTTCATGAGAAGACCATCATGCCAAACCTTGTGAAAGGTTTTAGATATATCAGGTGCTACCACCCTAGCTTCACCAACCATTATTTATTTAATTTATTTAAAGTTAATGTCCTTGATCACAATTATTATAAACGCTCATTGAGAAATGGGTAAGAATATTGTGTTAGGATCAAGCAATTTTTTGGCTATGGTTCTCATGCTGATGATGATGTACATAAGGAGGGTTTACAGGAATGTTTGCAATGTCCGGATGGCAATACAAAAAACCAAAACAATGGTGCACACGCAGTGGGCATAACGAGACCCTTAAATTTTGCCTAATATTTCAATCCTCATATCATCATTATTATCAGCATCCGCCGATATAAATTTTATTAGAAATTTTTTATCCAGTTTGATTATAATCTTTATATCATTCAAAATTGTTTATTCGCTTTTTGTGTCTGTGTTTCTCGTATAAACATACATTTACATCGTATGCTAATTCAGCCAAAAATAAAAATGAGATTCTACTTTTTTTAGGCAATTCTATGTAAACAGCCCAAAGAAAAGAGTGAAGGATCAGTTTTGCATATAAATTTCACATAATGATCACCAATTTTCAAGCCAGCCGTTTGTAACCAGATAGTGTTAAGGACATATAACCCAAACATTGTTTTAAAGGGAGATAGTGTGTGTGTGTGTGTGTGTGTGTGTGTGTGTGTGTGTGTGTGTGTGTGTGTGTGTGTGTGTGTGTGTGTGTGTGAGAGAGAGAGAGTTTTTAAATGCTGAAAAATTTAACATGTAAAATAAAATAATTAACAGGGTGGTGAAACGTCAGATAGGTACAGCTAGTTTAATTTTAACGGCCAATAAAATCAATGATTCAATCTTCTTTTAACAATCCATGTAATTATTATCTATTAGATATTTGTTCATATTTTAAATAATCCAATTTTTTACTCCAATAGTCAAACTTTTAGAATCTCCGTGCATTTCGATAGCAACCAAATATTGAATTTTAATTTTACTTTTTACCTTCCAGCCATCTCGATTGTGTCAGTACTGCAGCAGCCCAAAAACGGCAACTATTTTGATGTTTGGCAACTTTGTGAACCTTTTTCTCTCTTGCAGATTTTCATCATCATATTTAGTTTTAACGTACGTTCAACATGCTAGTATACGTTAGACGACTTTTAGAAATTGACTTACAAACTAATCTATATCTGTCCAGGTCTTTATTTATCCCTCTTTCTCTCAAGTCCATTCTTATCACTCCCATCCATTTTTTTTGCCTTCCTCTGCTAACTGACCCTGCTACCTGAACTGTTCTACATCTACTAACCCAAGACCTCTCATTCATTTTTTCAACGTGACCATACCAACAAAGTCTCCTGTTTTGCAGACATATCCCTCTACTGTCTAGATTTAATGTTCCTTTGAGGTCAGCAGATCTGAGCCAGTCTTTAAGACTCACATTACACATTCATCATATTATTCTCATATAATTCCTTTCCATGCAATGCATCTCCTCAACCCTCACTGGCTAAGTTTCACTTCCATACATCATCACCCTGCGTACACATGCCTGATAGACTCTTCCCTTGGTCGACAGTGGAAACGCTCTGCTTGTAAGTAATGGCCGAAGTTCCCTGAACTTACTCTATCCACTTCTAACTCTTGCAATCACACGAGCACCAATTCCTGTCTGTGCTCCAATGGTATCAGCAAAGTAACAAAACTTCTGAATAACCTCAACAGCCTTGCAATCCAAATATATTTTCTCCACATCTGAGTTCTCATTCATACACTTTTTGCACACAAATTGGTTATCACCTACTAGTAAATATCACTGCACTTTTTGTGCACCCAATGCTTACAAGTACCACAACAAATTGAGTTCCCTCTCCCTTTCCACAAACTGAATAGGGAAAATTTCTTCTTTCTGAAGACTTTCAAACACCACAACCATTGATGATCACGTTGTCTAGTCAGGAAAAAGAGACGTTAGTTAATAGGCTCAGTTCAGGGATGATCAAGTGTAATAGTCAGGATGCAGCTGATGGGCTCGTCGAGTCAATGGTTTGTTATTGCTGTTGTTATATATATATATATATATATATATATATATATATATATATATATAAATAATATAAAAATCAAAAATTATATTAGATCCTATAAAAGATATGGTGAAGCTCAATGTAATTGTGTGATTATATATATATATATAATCACACAATTTCATTTGATAAAGATGGGGAATGGGATAACTAAAAACGATGGTAACCGGAAAAGTAAAAAAACAAACTTCAAGTATGACATTTGCAAACCACATGACCTTGTTGTGTAATTTGTTAAAAAACTACTTTCTAGTGAGTAATAGTTTTGTGATACTTATTGATAATTTGTGTAGAAAAAAAACGAAATTCCAATGAAAATTTAAGTAAAACTTACTTAATTTCATAAAAATACAATTTAATTATGAAATTATAATCGACCAGAGTGAATTTCACTTTATTCATAAAAAAGTCAGCCATTTTAATCTTTTCTTACTAGTGTAAAAATGAGAATGTACATCATTCAGAAGCATTTAAATGAACATAGCAAGTGTAAAAATGAGAATGTACATCATTCAGAAGCATTTAAATGAACATAGCAAGTGTAAAAATGAGAATGTACATCATTCAGAAGCATTTAAATGAACATAGCAAGTGTAAAAATGAGAATGTACATCATTCAGAAGCATTTAAATGAACATAGCAAGTGTAAAAATGAGAATGTACATCATTCAGAAGCATTTAAATGAACATAGCAAGTGTAAAAATGAGAATGTACATCATTCAGAAGCATTTAAATGAACATAGCAAGTGTAAAAATGAGAATGTACATCATTCAGAAGCATTTAAATGAACATAGCAAGTGTAAAAATGAGAATGTACATCATTCAGAAGCATTTAAATGAACATAGCAAGTGTAAAAATGAGAATGTACATCATTCAGAAGCATTTAAATGAACATAGCAAGTGTAAAAATGAGAATGTACATCATTCAGAAGCATTTAAATGAACATAGCAAGTGTAAAAATAATTCAATAGTTCAAGGTTGGGGCTTGGAATTTCTTGAGTTACTCTAATTTCCCGTGCAGTGCCGCAACTCGGGTCAGCTAGTAATAAATAAAAATAATAAGCATGTGTAAAATCATGTAGAAATCACACACACACACACACACACACACACACACACACACACACACACACACGAGAAGTGGTCACTGAATTTTATTAATATAAAGATTTAAAAAATTATATAATCTCTGGAAGATATGTTTACTAAGTAGCTAAAACAGTAAAATAATGGACATTTATGTGCCATTGCAGTCTAATACTGACCGTGGGAAAAAAGAACATGACTAGGTATCCATAATATTTTCATGTAATAAGTAAAAATAAAATGATAATAAAAAAAATACTTGTTTGCTATCGAAATGCAGCGAGGTTCTAAGAGCTTATGACTATTCACGCGTCACAAATTGGGCTATTAAAGGGGAAAAGATAATAAGGCGCTTTTTATGGTGGGTAAGTGTGTGAAATACTGAATACTTAATTTTTAAAGTTTTGCTACTTGTAAGGAATGGGCACCCACAGGATTTCACTTTAATGGTATCAGTTTCGAGTATTGACGGAGAATCCTGAGTCAGTCTTGGAAATGACTGAAGCAGTTACGATTTGAAAGCCATGAAAAAAATGTAAAAAGACAAACGACACAAAGAATGTGAAAGATTAGGTTAGAGGGTTAAAGTTTAAACAAAAATGTTAGCCGTAAAAAAAGAAAAAAAGTTGATGAAACTCCCTCAAATAAAAAAGAAAAGAAAAGGTGGCTTTAAAATCGTAAACTGTTTTGGTAATTTCAGAGACTGACTTCGGATTCCCAATTAATACTCAGAACTAACTACATAAAACTGAAATCCTCTGGATGCCCATTTGGGTACTTGTAAGTACCCAATTTAAAAAAAATAAGAATGAAATAAAAACATTTTGTAAAAATTTTAAATTAAATTAATTTACTTTTTAGCAAGATAACGTTTTAGCCCCCCCCCCTCCAAACATAAACAAGACAAAACAAAAAGGCTTAAGGGATATAATTCTGATTAATTTAATACAAAAATTGTTTCAAATTGTAGAATTAGTAAATGTTAGAATTTACTTGACGATGATGAGGACAAAAACATACACTTTCCGGTTAAGAATGCCAAGATCAAGACATTAAATTTAGCTTCGCCTCATGTTCCAAAGGTGGTTAAAATAACTGATGAGTAAAGGAAGCCATTTTTTTGAAAACAACTTATTTTTGCTTAAACTCATGATTTCTACTGTTTTCGGGATACAAAACAGTACCAAACATTAAATTGGCAGAATATTTTTTAACAAAATGTAACGACTTTGTCGTATTTTCCCATCCGTCATACTGAAATTAGCCACAGACTTATTAAATGATTGTAATTTTTTAATATGGTGGATAGAAAAAGGCAACAAGTTTTGGTATATTTTGTTAAAAAAATAATCTGTTTATTTATTATCACATGTTATTCTCACAACGTTTCGGTCGATGTAACCTCCAAACTTCTTCAGATGTGTCTTGTAGAACTCTGGACTCTTTCTGTAGAAAGCAAAAAACAAAAAACAAAAAGCAAAAAACAAAAAGCAAACCCACACAAATTATGAGTTTAAGCAAAAATAAGTTGTTTTTAACTTAGTTTCAACTTCGTTTACTCATCAATCATTTTAACTGCTAAAATGGAAGAGTACCGTTTTTAAAAAATCAATTGTAGAATAGGGACCATTGAAATATCTTACCTATTTCGCTTGACTTTAACACCCATTCTGGATGAAATTGATTTTGTCCTAAATAAAATTATACTTTCCTTTTTAAAGTCTATAAATTTGAACTTTTGCAAAAAGTTTTTATCAGTGACACCATTTTTTGTTTTTGGCGATTGTTATTAAATTATCAACTCTCTCTGCTTTTAGATTTGTTAAATTCCATAAAAACATTTTTGGTGTCAAACCATTATTTTTTTTATTGTGCTAATGTATAATAATACATTTTTAAAAGTTAAAATATTTTTGCTGTAAGAAGAAAAAAAAATGACCACTAGTGATTAAAACATTGAATTGAATTTTGATTTTCAACATTTTAAAGAATTCTATTATGTTCGGACTACTTTTCTCATCTTGGATATTATTCTTACAATGTCGATGCAACTGCTGGCCTTCTTCAGATGTGTCTTGAAGAACTGTGGAATCTTTCTGTTGAACTTGGGAATCTGTATTGAATTTTGAACAGAACAAGACACATTTAAAAAAGGCTGGAAGTTACATCGGCCAAACCGTTGTGAGAATAACATCCAAGATGAGGATATTAGTCTAAATAATTCAAATAATACAAAATTATCAATCTTCATGTGGAAAATTTCTAAACATAATTTTTGAAAGTAAATTACATTATCAATTTTATCCAAAACAAAGCGTGCAAAAATATATTTTGTGTTTCTATTGGAAGAAAAACTTCCAATAAGATTTCAAATTTTTACTTTCTCACACTTAATAATAATTCTCCCACCTATAATAATTGTGTATCGCTCATGGCCATCCCTACTACAGGCCAGGCAATCATGCAACTGGGGTCTTTTACTGGGGGCCATGTGAATTTTCTTAAATATTCGATATAGAAGTTGCAAACAAAGGTAAAATTCCCCTGTGAGATTAGTTTGATGTTTTTATGTGTTTTACATACCAAATAATAAGAACTACAATGAGCTAATTGATAAATTTGACAATTGTTGATGAATTCCTATAAATGAAGAGACGGGTAACTTTGAATAAACAAAGGCAAATGCATATTTCAATGAGTGATTTTTATTTCAATGAGGGATTTTTTAAAGAGAATTTGTACTTGTGTCAAAAGATCATGACTTGTATATTGTGGTTAAAAAAAAAAGTTTGTTCAATTGTGATATGTGGTTTACTAACCAAAAATTTAAACTGTCCTCATTTTGATTGTTTTCAACACAACATTTTGGCTATAGTATTCATTTCACATCATAAAATTATCCCAAAACAAAGTTCAAACTAAAATTTCAGTATCAAAATTTCTAGTGTTTCTCGTAGTCGATTAATCTAAGCAAACAGATTCACTGAAATGGAAGATGAAATGAGATAATACAATGTCCATAGATTAAATAGAAGGTTTAGTTAAAAATCTATAGGTGATC